>CP135536.1:6476368-6499571 GCA_032402905.1 Khaya senegalensis
AGCATAATAAGTGATAAGGCTAAGTTTATTTTTGTTTTAGTCAAAAGATAATTTCTTTTAAATAGAAAATATTCTAATAAGGCTAAAATTTTATTTTGTTTAAATAAAAGATATATTTATTTATTTATTTTGGTAAATATTTTTTTAAACATATAAAGTAATTAAGACAGAATTTGTATTAATTGAATAAAAGATATGTTCTTTTGTTTTTATTATTTGTAGATCAATATTCTTTTTAAAATGTAAAAAGTGATAAATGTGATTTTATTTTGATAAGATTTTGTTTTAAATAAAAGATATATTTTATTTTATTATTATTATTTTTAATATAGTAAATATCTAGTGTAATTGTTAAGTAGGATTTTTTTTTAATTTTTCTAAACAAAATATTAAAACACTTTTTTTTTTTTTTTATCTCTCCACCTCTCACTCTTTTTTCAACACACAAAATATAAAACTTTTTATCATTGACTGTGGTGTTTAAGCTTTTGATTTACAAAGGTAATATTTAGTTTCTTTTGTATTTTCTTATTTGTTTTAGTTTTATTAACATTATTATTTTCTTTTACATGTTTTAACATAGATTAAATAGAACTCCTTATACTAATGCTTATAAAGTAGTACTAGACCATTCTTTATATTCCTTATTTAAATTGCATTAGAATAGTGAATTGGTTGGATTAGCTTTTATATTTTTGGCTGAACATAATTTGTATAAAATTATTTTACTAGAAATTCTATCAGGGTTGTTTCTCAAAATTTTTATAATATAAATCTTCACACGTTAATAAGAACGTATAATTTTATTTTACTCAAATTGGATAAAAATTTAATTTTATACAAAATTTTAAAATGAAATTTTCAAATATGAAATTTTAAGTGTTTTGTAAGTTTATTGTATAATATAAATTATTCGAGTACCAAACGGCCTTTAAAAATTACTAAATTTTATATAGTGATTGATATGTATGTTTACTAGTTATATAAATTTGGAAATTCTTAGAGTTATATTTAAATATTTATTAATTTTATATTAAGTGAACCTTAATTTTGAAATAAGTTGGATAAATTTATATTTTCTAGAACATTTATTATTTTGAAATATCAAAAGAGCTTAAATAATTATGAAGACTTTTATGGTGGTTTTTAAACATGTTTACTAGCTTTTCTATAAATTTCATAATTTTTAAAAATGTATTTAAATATTTATGAATTTTTTGAGTCATTTGCATTTCTAAAATATCATGGACAACTTATCCTTTTCCTAAAATTTATTATTATAAAAATCTTTTTCAACTCAAAATGTCATGGAATTTTTATATATGATATTTCTAGCTGTGAATCAATAGATTTGTAAAATTTTGGTTTGATTTGATTCATAAAATAGGAGTTAAAAAATTTAGATTATAAGTGATTTTGTTCAGAATTTGTAAGCAAATAGTGTAGACATAATCAAATTTGAAAAATTTAATTATGTACTATTTTAAGTTTTCTTAATTAAATAGTTTGCTATTGTAAGAAGCTCAAAACCTTTGAATAATAATTAGAGGTAGCTTAAGATTTTGGGTTAGTTTGAGATTAGTAATTTTATTCATAACATTTGTTGGGTTATTTTTGCATTATGATTATAAAACTATTTTATGGCATAAATTATTTGATTATAATATTTGTTAAATAGTTGATTATGTGATAAATGAATTTATAATTAAAAATTCTTATAAATTGCATATTTTCAAATGTTTTATCAATTATTTCAGAAATGTCAATGTTTATTTGAAAAATATGTTGAATGCTTTATAAGTAAATTAATGCAAGCATTATGTTATTAAATGATTCTTAAATAATTAATTGAAATGAAACATTTTGACTCATCTGTTCATAATATTCTAATTCTAATCGATTATATTTGATATTTTTAGTTAACTATAGTTGATATATCTACCTATTTGAACTAATTGGTATGCTATTTTGAGCATATACATAATTATAATTTTGTTAATTAGCCAAGTCACTAAAGGTACTGATGACACTATGATATGAACAAATAAAATATATTTTTTATGATGAATGTTTTATATACTTTCACATTTATATTTTATAAACTATGACTTTGGCATATTCGTTTATAAAATTTATAAACATTAAACTTTTATTTATTTGAGAAAGTATTTAAAACTATACTTTTTTTTATTAGTTTAAGTAAAAGGTCTTGCAAATATTTTCATAAATTTGAAAACAGAAAAAATCCATACATATGTTATGAATGACATTACTTACAAGTTAATAGTTTATCTCTCGTTATTTATTATTGATAGAATAAGTTACTTAGAGAGGTGAGTATATAGTTTTAAGTGAAGGTTAGCCTTGGAGATTTTTATTTTTGTAGATAACGAAAGATTTTGTAATACATTTATCGCAAATCTTAAACTTGTATCATAGAAGTTATTTTAGTATTTTTGAGCTTGATTGGATTATTATGCTATTTGATAAGATTTAAAAATTTTTAGTTTAATTGATTAATGATAATAAAATATTTCAATAGAAAAATTGCAATTGTGAAGTTTTAGTATATATATGTGAACTTATGTGCCCTAGTTCAACATGTGTGATACATGTTGAATTTAAGGTGTTACATTTGTGATATTAAAACAAAAGTTTGAGATTATGTAAACCCTAAGTGATGATTAAATTAAGGTTTAAGATTATAAGATCTTAAGGAATAAGATGATTGAGGCTTTTGAGGTTTTGTAAACTCTAAGCGTATAACTCATATTTAATCTTTAAAACTCTTTTATATGCATTATATATATATGTTTATGACAAGGTATGATATCTTATGCATAAAAAAATATTACATCAAGTATATACATACTTAGTTGATTGAAATTGAGGCATAAGATCCTTAATATTTATTTATATATATATTTAAGTATTAAATTTTATAATTTTGGATTATATTTTATATTGCATAAGTGTTAAAACCTTAGGAATGTAATAATATGATTTAACAATGATATTTTTGTAAATTAATACATAAATTAGTCACTAGGGGTGAGAATAAAAATGTAATTTATTTGTTAAGATTATTTTTGGTTTTTCACCCATGGTTAAGGAACATTTTTATGGTGGGCTAGTTATATTTTGGCCCAAGCCCATTTTCAACATTTTTCTACAATATTTTTCACTTTTCTACCACTTTCTTCACCTTCTCTCTAGTTTGGATGAATTTTCACTCTTGAAGAACCATTTTGTAGTTTAGAAAGGTTATAGGAAATTTCTTAAGTAAGAAAAAATTGAAGAAAAGCAAGCAAAATATTGAAGGATTGCCTTGATTCAACCTAGACTTTATTAATGGGAAAAATTCAAGCAGAAAAATTATAAGAAGGCATATTTTTGTTTAGAAAAATCTTGCTAAGGTTTTTGAATTCTATTTCAAATTTAAAATCATGTTAGAACTATGTAATAAGTACGATTTAAATGTAGAAATTAAAAAACCCTAAGTAACTAAAATTGGGATATATGTGTATGTTTGTGTATTGTTTTTATAGATGATAAAATTGATGATTTTATCTTGATGTTTAATTGATGTTGAGGGTATATATAGCTGAATATATGTTTATATTAAATAAGAATTTATTTATGTTATATAGTGATTAAGGTAAATTTTGAGGGTGAAATATGTATAGCAATTATTGGAATACCTAAATTGTTGAATTTTTAAAAAGAAATTGGAGATGGATTTTAGTATAGGAAACATTGATTTCATGGGTTTATTTGGTGTATTTAATGATAATATTTTTCTTAAGTTAAATATTATATATTTAGTAATGGTTAAAGGATAATTAAAACATTATATGGGTATAAATTCGTACGATAATTTCATTATTTTTGGATGAATTTTAGTGTTATATAGGTGTATATTTTGGGTATAAAAAATTTTTGTTGGAAACTTAACATGGTGATCATTATAGAGTGTTTATTTGGGTAAGAATTGGTACTTATTGACTTTGTAGAAGTAACAAGAATATGGTAGGTAAATATAGGTAAAATGGTTATTTTTATATAACTTTTAGTGATTGATGTTGAAAAGATATATTCTATGAATTGACATAAAGATGTTAAGCATTTTGTGATATGAATGTAATATAGTTTTGGTGCATTAAATAAATTTATGACTAAATACTTTAATAAATGTCAACTAGAAGTATATGAATTTATGTATTTCATTAAGATCTCACATATTTAGAATAAACATAGTATAGTAATAATTTGTGTGTGAATAAATTTTATGTAGGTGATAATATAACAATAAAAGATCTGACTCAACAGCAAAATTAAATTTAGAAGTGTTGACCCTCTCACGAACTGAGTAGATGAATGTGTTTTTAAATATTTTTTAATGATATAAAATTAAATATTTTATGAATATAAATTTACTTTTAATTCTTTTTAATAAAATTAGGTTAAATGTTTGATTATTTTATGAAATTTGAATTTATGAATGTCTTGTCAATATGATTTAGAAATGTCATAGTAAGAGTGGATTTAAAAGAATTTGTGATTTTAGAATTATTTAAATAACTTGTGGATGTATGCTTTGATGAATATGATGTGAAAATATATTTAGAATTCTATGATTTGCGACTTTAGTGTAAATATTTGATTGTAGGTGTGTCTATGAACAAATATTGATAGATGATGATTTGATATATACGTTTTCTTTCCTTATTAGAGATAAAGTATATGAGTGGTTATTTTCTCTTTATCACCGATGAGAGGATAAAGTAGTAAGTGTCAGATATGATAAGTGTCTGACACTATACTTTGTGTAATATCTTGAAAATCATATACTCTTAGAATCCTATAATGGAGTTGTATTTCAATATTTTTGAGAGTTTTGATAAGAGAGAGAGTTGGCCAGTTTTCGGGATAATGTACTGTATGAGTAAAAAATACAGTATTTTATTACCAGCATAAAAAATTTGGCGACTAAAGCGAAAAGATGTAATTTTTTGTCGTGCGTGCACGACTCTATAAGCTGGACGGGTCGGAAAACCTGACAACACAACTTCATTTTTTTCCTCTCTTTTCTCTCTCTTTTCTCTCTCCTCCCCACATCTCTCTCTCTCTTATGAACAGTGGCTTTCGTCACCAGAGCTCAGATCACCTCACTGCTGGCAAGTAAAGGACCGTCGGGCCATCGTGAGTGCAATGTCGCAAATCCAGCCACCATCACCGTCGCCACGCGCCTTCACGCGCCGCCTGAAGCCTGGCTGGTGTAAACTTTGACCGCCGATTCACAGCGGTGCACGACAAATTGACCGACACCGTTGGCGCGTCTGGCACCGTCTCGTCGCCCTCTTCATGGTGGTGTGCCCAGATCCAACATTTAGTCACCGAATTCCAGCAAGGGATGGCTGATCGGTAAGCTATCTTTTTGGTAAGATTTTTAGCGATTGGTGTAGCTCCGATGAAACCTGAACTGATCAGTATGCTCTCCGACACTCGTACTTTAACGCGGTATGTTTAGATCTCCATTTAGATTGTGTTTCGTTATTGATTCGAGAGTCTAAAGTAAGTACCTTGAAATTTAGGATATTTAGTGATTTTAGATGCTTAAATCTATGTTTTGTGGCATATGGACACCATGGATAGTATCCTGACATCGCAAAGATCATGATGGTATGTTCCATTTGTGAAATGAAAATTAAATTTTCATCGGTTAAATAGTGCTTGTGAATAGTATCAGTAAACATTAACTAGAACATTTTTCGAGGAGATGCCCGTAGCGTATGGAAGAGTATTTCGATCATGTATATTTTTTTCGAAACGATTTTTCGTCATCCGCGTAAGCACCTGGTGCCCTGGAGGTAAGATAATATGATATTTAAATTGTAAAAAATAGATTTTAATATTTATAATATTTATAATTGTATGAATGTATATCATAACAATAGTTTAAATTGTAGAAAAGTCCCATTGACGGGGAATAGGCATGATTGTGCAATTAGAAGTATTAGTATCCGCGTTTTAAAAAATATATATATATATATATATATGTAGTTATAATTATAAGCGTAATGCCATCACCGTCGACCTGCGGTGCTATATTAAGTATTCTAAAATACCTATATAGCATTGTATGTCCCATGTTTGTATATATATATATATATATATTTATATGGTAGGTACGCTTGTATATACTTATGTAATTATGCCCGTGTGATTAAATGATTGAGCAGATGTTGTACTTGATGTTTTGCAATGCTATCCGAATGGACATGTGTGTATATATTAGTGTGTTATAATTATTGTGCCATAGTAAGATAATGAGTATAGTTTGACTTGTGATAATATGTTGAGATTGCGTATAATAATGCAATATATGATAACCGATTAAAATATATTTCTATAGATTTGTATTAATAGTGATATAGTGTATTCATGTGCTTGGATTGGAATATATTTTTGTATCTTATCTTGATTGTGTTATGGTGTATGTATATACTAGAGTGGAATGTGTTTTCATGACTTAGTACTAATAGTCTTACGATAAATTCATGCATATGAAGCCTTTTTAGAAGATAAGGACTAATAAATATGTTTCATAGGTAATTACATTGCCTATTATGAAATTATTAACGTGCCATTTGATTAATGTAGGCAAAATGGTCATTTTGTCATGATTAAGTCGACTAAGAATAAATCTGTGTGGATAACTGGTATAATTGGGATAATTATGGATCGGTAATTTTTCTGTTACACTAGTAGAGCTGCTAAGGACAGAGCAGTATCATTATAATAAGACTGTGGTGCCCTTTGGGGTATGTTGAACCCACAGCAATTCTGAATTGATAATAAGACTGTAGTGCCCTTCGGGGTATGTTGAACCCACAGCAATTGAGAAATGATAATAAAAATTATGGTGCCCGAATGGTATGTTGAACTCATGGTAGGAAACGGCTGTTCTCCATGGCGTCCTTGGGTATACACAACCCATGATAGAACTATTTATCCTATCGGTCAAAGGGACCCAGAATGGGCAAAGGATCATTATATACATATATTAAAGTGTACGGTGAATATCATGATCACGATCTATAATTTACTTAATTATGACTGATCTATAAGGAAATGAATAGCGATGAGGTAGTGACGCACTGTATTTCATTTGGTATTGGGGCTGTCTTGGTTTTCTTGTGCAGGTAGAGTAGCTTATATTTATAAGCTCCTTGCCGAATTTTTATAAGAAATACTATTTATATAGCCATTTATGACTTTCCCTTTGTATTCTGGTTTTCATATGTAGAGGAGGGTCTAGGATTACCCTTATTTGCAGTCACAATCGAATTTTGTTATGATTGTGAATTGTGAAAATGGTTGAAGTTCAATCACACCTTAACAAGTTCTAACTCTTTAGGAGAGAACTTAACCTTGTAGAAAATGAAAGCTAGCATCAGCTTAAAAAAAGGAAATTAGGATTTAAATAAGATAATGGGTTAGGCAATATCTAAGCTGCCTTACTTTAAGTATATAGAATTTTATCTAGTCTACCGGTATGCTTGTGAAACGAAAAGAATATGTGTGAATCCATAATAGATTAAAGATCATGTGAGGTATTTAAGGATATTGTTGAAAAGGCACACAATATGTATTGCAGGTCATTCGATATATTAATTTATACGTTTATACGTGTGGTTGAGAATACGGTAAGAATATAATAGTGTAGAAACTATGTTATGAGTTTACGTTTGTTATTATCAGTGTACCTTAGTGAATGACTAGGATTGGATTGATATGTATCTCTATAGTAGTATAGTTATGATTTAAGTAGGTGAAAAAATTCCTAGTATGAGATAAGGAATGGTGGATATGTATTTGTGATTATGGTATAACTGTCAGGTTGTCTTGATATAGTAAGAATAAAGAGACAATATGGATGTGTGATAAATAGAATGGTAATGAATTATTATTGAGATAATTGAAATATAGGAATCAGATATGTATGTTCCCTCACACTCAGTTGAGTTTGTAAGCCAACTTATAATTGAAATATGATAGTAAGACTGTGGCACTCTGAGGGGTAGGTTGAATCCATAGTTGTCCTCTAAATGGCCTTGCGGGCTAGAGTAACAACTATGGTTCATGATGTCGCTAAGTATGAATGATCACCTATAAATGCTAAGAATTACTAGCACTAACTTTCCGAGAGTGGAAAGAATATAGAGAAGAAGTGTTATCATTCTTACTAATATCATCGTTTGTGTATACATAGATGTTTGAGATATTTCTGTCTTATGTGGATATTGATTGTATGCCTAGGATAGTATGATCATCTTAGACCAAGTGTATGGTTGAAATGGTGTGGTCATACTAGTTTTCGATCAGCTCTTCCTTATGTGGCTGAGACATTAGTTGATATTTATACGTATATCAATGTATTAATTTTATATGGTCATGTAGATATTTGTGATAAGAATAGAAAAAGGAATTAAACGAGTATAGGTGAGGAAACTATTCATTTAAAATGCATATTGTTTGAGATTGCTTAATCTGTGGTATGATATGTTATGAGGAGTATTACTCTGATTGAGACTGTTTATACAGAATTCATAGCTGAGATAGTGCTTAGAGTTCTGGATGATATGACATGATATCTTATGTATATCATTGAGCATATGCTTGTCTGTACATGTACATTGATATATTGACATGCATTTAACTATATGTGTGGGATTGTATGAAATGACCAAAATAAGTAGAGATTTAGGTAACACACTCCTTTATTTATTTAAGTATTGTATTATCTTACTGAGTAATGTGGTGTGCTCACCCCTTTGTGGGATTATTATTTTTCAGGTAATTACGATATAGCAATAGTGATTCCGGAAAGTGCAGTTGAGGCAAAGATTTTTGACGGGGCATAATATATCTAAAATTTAGTCCATTGTTATGTAATTTCCTTTCTGCGAAATCTAAAGTAGTATTTTTATTAAACTGCATAACAATTATTTAAAAGAAAAAAATATATATAAACAAAACAAACACTATTTTAATTGTTATAACTTATGTGGTTATTTTTCATAAATCTTTTAGACAAATGAAAACTTTGCTTTACTACAAGAAAACGTTGACTTTTGCCTTTTCGATAACTTCAATACTTTATAGGCCATGTGAATAGGAATGAATGGAATGGGGTTTTACACTTTTTATTTGAGCTAACATTGACAAAAGGACTCAATAATTTGATTTTATATAATTATGTAAAATAACTCGTTAGTGGGTCTCAACATGTCCATCAGAGGCGTACTAGAAAATATACCAAAATTTTTTTTGAAACATTTACAAATTTTATAAGAGAATGTTTTTCTATAATTTGTTTGAATATGAATGAATGTATTAAAATTTTATGAATTGTATATTTTTAAATATGATATTCTTACTCTTAAAAATTAAATTTTAACTATTATGATCCATCTATATATTGAGTTTCATACTCACGCTTGCTATCTTCTTCTTAAAAACATTTTTAGATTTGATACTTTTATAGAAGATTATCAATCCATATCCTCAAACGTAGAGTTTGTGACTTGTATTTCGTAGAAGATTATATGAGGTATTTAGTTTTCTTTGTTGATATGTACATATATATTTTCTAAAAGGAATCTGGAAGAACTTTTGTGAAAATATTTAGTTATAGAATATTACATTTGTAAATAATGCATATTTATATTTTTAGTATATATATATATATATATTATGTGAGTTAGTTATGCAAGATACTAAAAAACTTTACATATTCGTGTAAAATACCAGTGATAGATATACTTAACAAGTGTGTGGTGGTTATTACGTATTTAGATCGGTGTATCAAGGCATGACACTAAGTAATGACATAAGGATTGAGGTAACAATTTAAGGATCCTAGATATTAAATATAATTTAAATTTGATTCTTTAAACATTAAGATAAAATGTCAAAGTTTGAGATCTTATGTAGTCTAAGTAATGATATAATCATTGAGACAATAATTTGAGATTTTGTAGACTCTAAGTAATAATATAATGATTAAGGCAACAGTTTAACATTCTCATGCATTAGGAATGATGAAGATTAAATTTTCTTGACATTAAGATAGAATTTCATGATTTGTTGTAAGATTTAAGATTCAGTAAACTTTAAGAATGCTTGAAACTCGTGTTTAGGATTTCATAGTCATTAGATAAGTAATGAACTTGAGATTTGATATTTGAGATTTTATAGAGTTTAAGATATGAAATAATAATTACAATGAATGTTTTAGAGTTTTATAGACTCTATTGTAATAGTTAAAGGAAATTAAGTAAAATACCAAATTCTTAAGTTATATACGTATGTATTTATTTGTAATTATGCTTTGTTTAATATATAGAAAGAGGTTGAATTCAAAGTATTAGAATAAAAGCAAACAATTGTATGAGTTATTGAGGTTGCCCTTAGGAGTGCTAAAAATCAAGATGACATTAATTTTATTACTAAAGATTTTGTGCAAGATGTTAAGGATTGCAATTGGTTAAAAAAAAAAGTGTTACTTTCTTGAACACTTTTGTGATTATGTATGATTTATGAAATATTAAAGAAAGATTTAAAATTATTAATCTGAATTATGTGTTAGTGTTAAATATTAATCTTGCAATCTTTGTTAAAAAAGTTATCTTGGATTATATCATTTCATTGTATTAAGTGCTTTTGTTAATAGATCTATTTTGTAAGTTTAGTTTGATGATCAACAACAAGGCATAACTCTTATTTAGCTATTATAAGAAAAAATAAGGAATAAATGTATTGTTTTAAGAAATTTATAAGAATTAATTACTAAGAATTAAATTTATTGATCGAGAAAGAAACCTAAGTTGTAAAAACTTAGGGTTAAGGTAAGAATTTATTTTGTTCTCTTAAGAGTAGATTTTTGAGGCGATTGAAAAAGCTTTATGAACAAGAAATTTAAG
This sequence comes from Khaya senegalensis, assembly GCA_032402905.1. Lineage (NCBI taxonomy): Eukaryota > Viridiplantae > Streptophyta > Magnoliopsida > Sapindales > Meliaceae > Khaya > Khaya senegalensis. Next base: position 6,487,357 of record CP135536.1, read on the forward strand.
TTCACAGAAGAAATAAAATTTTGTTTTTGAATAAAGGCAAAGAGTGATTAAGAAATATTATAATATTTTTTTTAAGGTGCGAAAATGATATTTTAAAATGGACTAGGTTATAAAGATTTAAAACATTAGTTGACATGTTATACATGAAGAGGATGCATAATTTCCTAAGTTTAGAATTTATATTGATTTAATTATTTCCAATGCCTATTGAATGATTAAAGCATACTATTAGGAATTTTACAATTGTAAGAGATATATATCTACATAGTGCTTGGAAGATAAAGTTAATAGTTCAAAAAAAGAAGTTTGAGTGACTTGGTTTAATAATTTGATTGAGAAAAGTAACTATTAAATGTTCATAAGTGGAACAATGATTTTAGTTGAGTACTATGAACTTTAATTAAGTTAAAGGGATTGAATTCTTGGTTGATACACACGAGGTGGTTATAAGTTTATATTAAGAATATTTAAAATATCTTATAATAGCATAACATTTGAGAATTAAGATTTGTATCTGTAAGAAATCTTACTTATGATGTTATAAAGTTTAAGTATGTGATTATTCATTCTATCAAAAAAAAAAAAAAGAAAAAAGATGGTCAAAGATGATGCATATTGAGTCTTGACATAGAAGTTGGATAATATTACAAGGATGAATAGTTGATATCTTTTATTTTAAATCTTATATATACAACATACATGTTGTATGTTATGTTGGTGTTAGTCAATTGTTTTGCTTAGAAATTTGTAAAAGTTATTTGTAGATTCAGATGTCTTTTAGAAAAAGGTTTATGCTAAAAGTTTTAAGTTTTGAGTTTGTATAGATTTAGAAGAAGCGAACATTGAAGATTTAGAAGCTATTGCACTACTTACCAAATTTCAACAAAATTCCAAGAAGAATAGGGTAGAAAAAGAAACAAACATCTAAATCTCTTCCAAAAGGCAGGTCTCTCATAAATTCTTTTAATAATAATAAAAGACGAGGTATTTAATACAGGGAATGTAAAGGTTTTGGTCATATATATGTTGAATGTGCTAAAATGCTTAATAAAAAATTAAAAGCCATGAACATTACCTAAAGTGATGATGAATTTAAGGAAGGAAAGCTTAAAAAATTATGAGTAATCATATTGTATTTAATGTTAACTCAAGTTCTGAAAAAATTAAAAATGTGTACATATTTAGTACTGTCATAACAAAATTAGTTGTCAATTGTTATAATGATTTAGAAAAAATAAGTCACTCATAAATTAATCTCTATGAACCCAATTCATGTGAGAGTGACATGAAAAGTGAATTAGATATGGATGCTATGCAAACCTCTTATAAATTGATGCTTAACAGATAAATATATGTGTGCAATCGCAACAAAATTTTGAAAAAACAAGTAAATAGTTTGAAAGAATAATTTGAAGAAGAGAATAGTGAGCTCAATAGAAATGATGATAGCTAAGAAAGGTAGAAGGGTAAGTGAGGCAAAATATGAGCTTGACTACACTTAAAATTTCTTAAAAATGTTGAATTTAAGTACGTCTAAATTTAATCATATTTTGACCTTGAGAAAAAGTGGTAATGATCATTAAAATATAGGTATATTGAAAAAAAGTCATCGTACACCAAAAACAGTATTTGTTAAAATTGCACCTGCTGAATTTAGATGTTCTAGTAAGATTCCTAATCATTAATACCATGGGTACAAAAGTAAAATAAAAAAAAAAATTTCCTACATGTCATTAATACAACTTGAGAGGTCATATTCCACTAAATTTCTTTAAGTTTTTGAAATTTATGAAAAAAATTATAAAAAATAACATTATATTAAAATCTAAAACTACTTCTTAACTTAGAAAAATATGGGTAAAGAATTCATAAATTAAATGTTTAACTACTCATATATCTTTAAAAGTATGTGATATTAACTTTTGGTATTTTGACTGTGATTATTGTAAACAAATAATAGGAAATCATAAAAGTTCGGTGGATTATGAAAAGTGCTTCGAAATAACATTTAGAGATGGAGTCATAAGATAGATAATTGGAAAAGGTATTAAAAAATGTGTTTCATGCTTACAACTTGAAAGCAAATTTGATTAATATTAGTAAAATTTGTAATGATAATTTTTTTGTGAAGTTTACACAAGAAATGTGTCAAGTGTTTGATAGATTTGACAATTGTGTTTTGATACATCTAGTCACATGTCACAAATTAGTAATTTTGATAACATAAAAATATGGAATAAAAAACTTGGACAATTAAATTACAAGAATCTAATTAAGATTGTGAATAAAAGGTTCTACTTATAGAACTCCTAAACTCAATAAAAAGCAACCTGAAATATATGGTTTATGTTAGCTTTAAAAGAAGTTCAAGTCACAACATAACGTGGTGTAACTAACTACTTCAACAAAGGTAGTTTAATTCCTTTGTATAGATTTTATGGGTTTGGATCAAATGAAAAGTATAAGAGATAAGAGATATATTTTTATATGCATAGATTATTTTTTCATGTATACTTAGTTGATTTTATTATAGAGAAATTGAATTTATTTGATGTGTTTAGAAATTTATTTGTTAAACTAGCAAATGAGAAAGATAATAAAATTGACAAAATAGTTAGAATAAGAAGTGATTATAGCAAAAAATTTGAGAATAATATTTTTGCTAATTTTTTGATAAACACAAAACTTTATATGAAGTTTTTACTCTTAAAACACCGGACCATACTAGAGTTGTCAAAAGGAAAAAAAAAATTTATAGAAAATAGTTTTAGTCATGTTGATTATAAAGAAATTGACTAAGAGATTATAAATTGAAATTATAAACATTGCATGCTACACAATTAGTATAGTGTACTTATGTCATGGCACAAGTAAGACTCCATATGAAGTTTAAAAATGTAAGAAATCTAACTTAAGCTATTTTTGCATTTTGAAGAACATGTGTTATAGTTTGAATGATAGATAGAAGTGAAGTAAGTTTGATTCTAAAAGTGATGAAAGTGTGTTAGTCAAGTATATCATATTTATAAATGTAATTATTGATGATTTTAAAATTTTATAGATTATTCACGAGAGGAAGTTACTGGTATGAGGAAAATTTAAAAAAATTTAGAATGAATAAAAGGATGATGAAAAGCACAAAAAATCAAACTATTTGGTTGTTGTAACAAAAATGTCATAATAGGTTAAAGTAAATTCTTACTTTGTATCAAATCACACTATTAAAGATTAGATTAGTAGAAAAGCATCATTTAGACTGAAGAAGAATTATCTCTTTGAACTAATAATAGGTAATCTTGATGAAAATGCAGTAACAAGATAAATGTATGTTTGTTTGACTAAATATGTTTATTATACTTGATAATACGCTAGCAAAAAAGTTTAGATTAGAAACTATTAAAACTTATGAAGACGCTTACAGGAACTAGTGTTAAATTGTCAAAAGATGATGATGGGTATAATGTTGATCCTAGTTTATATGAGAATATGATTGGTAGTTTATTGTATTTAATCACGAGTTGCCCAGACATTACCTTTAGAGTACAGGTGTTGGCTAAATACCAAGTGAATCATAAAGAATCACTTGTTTTTGAAGAGAATTGCTCATTATGTAAATGAGACTAATGATTATGATATTTGGTTTTTTAAGGACATTAATCTTAATCTTATTAATTATAGTGATGCTAATTGGGCAGGTAATGCAAATGATTGAAGGAGTACCATTTAAAGCTATTTCTTTCTTGAAAATAACTTGTTTTTATGGTATAAAGAGAAGTAGAGTTCAATAGCTCCATTAACTCCTGAGGACAAGTACATTATCGTAGGAAACTGTTGTGCACAACTTATGTAAATGAAATAAATAGTTGAGGATTACAATATTGTATCAAATCTTTTTGCTATTTAGTATAACAATCAAGTGCAATAAATATTTCTAAAAACATTGTACAATATTTTAGAACAATGTATATTGACATTAGGCATTACTTTATGAAATACTTGGTAAAAAATAATATATCACCCTAGAGCATGTAGATATAAAATATCAACTTGTTGACATTTTTACCAAATTTTTTTATGCATCTAGATTTGAATTATTAAACAAAATCTTAGGGTTATGCTCCAAATGATATTGTTTTTGTAAATGTCTCAAGCTTTCAAAGGATGGTTATGTCTCATAGTTTAAATATGTCAAATTAATGTTTGATTTTTGTTATGTGAGTTTTAAATTTGCCATGTCTTAGAATAGACAAAATTTAAATTGATTCTTATGCATGTACATGAGTGAACTCTTTATTTGAAATTAATTTTTGAGATTGATGAAATTTTGAAATAAAATGTTGGTTTGAGGTATGATTATTTGCCTAAATTCTTATCTTAAAAAAAAAAGCTATTTGTGAGTAATCTAAGTTTATGTATCACTAATATAAATAAGATGATCTACCATGAAAAAAGAAGTGGCTCAATGATAAAATGAAAGCTAATAATTTTGAAAAATAAAAAAAAATAAAAAAATAAAATATAAGGCAATTATGTATGAATTTTATATGAATCTCTCTTTTGAGATTTCAATTTAGATATTTTTTATGGCATCACAATGTTTTTGTTAGGGATCACTTTTTTGAATTCTCACTTGGCGTTATTAACAAATATTTTTGGTTGTGATAATATTGACAAGGAGATATTGGCAAGTATACCTTTTCAAATAGCTAATGTTTTAGCATTTGAAACTAATTTATGAGCTTTTTTGATGATCACTTTCTATTCTGCCTTGCATTTTATTTTGCTTACGAATTGATCTCCTACATTTCATTGGGCAACAATTGTTGGTGGCAATAGGTAAGGGACAACCAGTTTATTTTGGGAGATATATTTTTTTTTTCTGTTATTATCTCACATGTTGGTAGTAAAACCATGAGAAATGCTCTCCCATTTCCCTTATTATCGATATAGTATATTACATTCGTATATGTTCATATTTTAAGTTATTTTGTTTATGAGATTAAGTATATACTTAGATGAATAATAGGATAATTTTTGTTAATCGATTGGAATTGAAATCTATTAAAGGACTATTGGTAAGTAGTTAATTTCTCAAGTGGATTACACATGAAAGCACACAATATCTTCCATTTTTATTTTCTCTAGGTGTTTAGTACTAAATTTACAAATATTATTATACAAAAAAGTTTAGCTCATTAAAAAGCAATTAGCATATATTATGAAAATGGATTACACTTACCAAAAGCTTGTTAACATATAAATGCTATATATGGGAGTAAAACTTTTCTAAAAGCTAAAGCTATTAGTTATTAGTATTACGAATAGAGTAGCACTTGGCAAAAGCTCAACAATTTCTTTAGTTTAGGATTGTATGTGGAGGCTTATGGCAAATGAAGATGGCTTTGTCGTTTAGATTAGTTGATATTGGCTTTGATTTTTTAGCAAATAGAATATGCAAGCTACACATATAAACTTAAAGAAATATATAAACAAATTGGAGATTAAATGATTTCCTTTTACATTCAATATTAGAAGCAAAATAAAATCCATTGGAGAAGAGAAAAGTGTAGAACCCATATAAAATTTATTGGAATTATATATGTGCATTATATTTTTATTCATGATACATTTCCAATATATTATGCATGTAGAAGCATTTCATTGAACATATATTCATTTAATCAATATTAAATCAAAACACATAACAATATGTACATTTTATATGTTATTTATATAATTTCTTAATTTTACTTTCTAATTGAATTTAGAATTTTTTTTTTTGTTGGAAATGGCATTAATAAAATTATTGTAGACTTTAAGATTATTTTAGGAATTATTTTCTCATTAAAACAATAGTAAATTAATAATTTTATCAATAGGATAATTATAAAACAAATCAAATATTCTCATTTAGGTCCAAAATGATATGATTGGTGGATAAAAAGTGAAAATAAGACTTTTGTCTTCAAATACCCTACTTGGCCAGATCTTACTTTATTTTTTAATTCTCTCCAAGTTTCTTCCTCTTTTATTTCTATCATCTCCCACAATTGATAAACTACCAAAATACTTTAAAAAATGTGTAGAGAAAATCCTATAACCATAACCAAACCTAGATCCAGCCATAAACACCTAAAAAATTATTTAGTTTCAATTAGTTTTCTTGTTGAAAAAATTCAAGAAAAATTCAAGGAGAGAGATTTTGAGCTTAGGAAACTTGTGGTGAGTTTGTTAAATACTATTTATACTTAAAATTATGTTAGAAGCCAATTAAAAATATGTTACAATTTTTTATTTAGGAAACCTTAGGCATTCAAAATTTAGTATATATGTATATGGTTTTTTTTTTTTTTCTTTTGTGGCTTGAATATATGATGAAATTGATGCTTATATGGATGTATAGTAAAAGGTGATTCATGTTAAAGGTGTGAATATGAATATGTTATAATGTTTAATAAATATGAGTTTATGTTAGGTTATAAGAATTAATAAATTTTAATATGTAAATATATGTGACTTGTGTCAGTTGAATTTGGTCAAATTAGTTCACATGATTTCTAAACCATCTTGAATGATTTTAATGCATGCAAATGAAATTGGAGTGTTATAACGGTAGAAAAAAGTGTGGCATAAATTGGTGTTGAATTGTATAAATTAGAAATTTTAAATATTTATAACTACATGTGATCAAAAATTAAAATTTGTGATTATTTTGATACTAAGATTTAATATATAAATTTTTATATTTTTAATTTAAGGTAATATATATATATATATTTATATTTGGTTGTAAATATGTGTTTAAAAGATTGATATATCATATAAAAGGTTAGAATTAAATGGGTAAAAATTTAGTGAGAGATGAAAATTTAAAATATTAATTTAAAATATTAAAAGTAAAAATGAGTTTATACTTCTATGTGTGTGTGTGTGTGTGTATTGGTATAATGAATAAAAATTTATAGATTAATATTAATACTTCGATAAGCATCGGTTAGGAACATATGCATCATATGCATTATATTCGGGTCATGTTTTCATATTTTTGGTCTATTAATACTATGAAACTACAAAATTTTATTTAGGTCCTGAGATCACTAGAGGAGATTTCTTTTAGTAAAGAAACTTATTTTAGGAATGATTACCCTTCTATAAATAGTAGATAAATAAATACATTTTTAAATATTTTTTTCAATAATATGAATTAAATATTTTATAAATATAAATTTATTTTTAATACTTTCTGATAAAATAAATTTATGATAAAATAAATTTAAATATTTGATTATTTTATAAATATGAATTTATGAATTTCTTTATCAATATGAATTTAAGATATTGGAGTAAGAGTGAATTTATAAAAAATTAATATTGAAAATTATGCATGTTATCTGTGGATGTATGTATTGATGAATATAATGTAAAAATATATTTATAATTTTGTGATTTATAATTTGATATAAGTACCTAATTGTGAGTGCATCTGCACATAGATATTGATATATAATACGTTGATATATATGTTTTCCTCCTTTACTAGAGGTAGAGTATGAGAGTGATTTTTTTCTCTTTATTGTTTATGATGGGATAAAGAAGTAGGCACTGGATAGTAAAGTATTTGACACCAAATTCTCTATTCTGGCTAATGCTAATGAGTAAGCTCTATGATTTTGCTACTAGTAGATGTCTTGGGGGATAATTTTCAAGCAAACTTAGATTTGATTTGAAGCATTCACAAAAATAATTGTGAGAATAATTTTTATGTATTGTTTGAATATAAATGATTGATTAAAATTTTATGAATTATATATTTTTAATATGATACCCTTACTCCAATATTAAAATTTTAGTTAAATAATATCTATCTATTTACTGAATGATTACTTATTCTTTTATTTTTACTTTTAAAATATTTTTAAATAAGGTAGTTTTGAAAAGGTGGTAGTTTCTGTATTGAACAATTAGTTGATGGTGAGTATTTTGTTGAAACATTATTAGATATATAATATTCTCAGTGACTAGGTATAGAAATGTTGTAAAAGGGATCTGAAATATTTGTAAATACTATTGGGTCTTATGTATATATAATACTGTAGGCCTTACACATTTATGTGAGTTATTAGTAGAAGGTAATTTTCATAAGTGTGTGGCAGTTTTTATGTGTTCAAATTTATGATTCAAGGCATGACAAATTGAAAAGAAAGAAAGAAGAAGAAAAGATAAGAGAAGACTTGATTTTTTTTTATTATTTTAGGTAAATTCTATACATTGTCTCCAATTTAGTTTTCTATTAATACATTCCTTTGCGGTATGTGAAAAATTTTGAAATTTGGAAGTGTTTTCGTTGACATATGAGATAGTATTTTTATAAATTTGTTAATTTTTCTCGATCATTTGAGTTGTTAAAATGATAATTAAATTCTGAATGATTGTTGAGAATAGGAAGAAATAAAATTGATATTGCTAAATTTATAACTTAGTATACAAAAGGAAGAAAATTATGAATTTTTGCATATTGTTAGTAGATATATGTAAATGTTTGGTGTTAAATTGTAGAATTTTTGGAGTTCGTTAAGGAAAGCAAAATTTAAATGATTTCTATTCTTGATTTGGAAGTGCAAAAATTTTGGTCATGACCTTATCATGTTTAGAAGTTCATAACTTACGAAATTGGACTTCTAAAACTACGAAATTTTAATGACTCATAATAGACATGATAAGCTTTCTGTTGGCATAATAATCATGAAATTTGGAGTTAGTTTTAACTGTAAATTGTGGTAGTAAATTGCTTTAAATTTTAGAACGTTGGAATTCTGTACTTAGTATAAAAAATGTTTGGAATTTGTTTAGGATTCAAATATAAATGTATTAAATTAATGAATTCATTCATTTTTTCAATCATAGGATGTACTTTTTTATAGCTGATAAATTATCTTTTTCTTTGACTAAGGTAAATAAATCATACACGGTTTTCTTTAAGTTTTTAAGTTATTTTTGCTTTGTAAAACAATAAGTAAATGGTTATTCTTTATTTTCAATTAATATGCCAATTTTTATTATATTTAATTGTTGTTTGATGTAGATTTTGTTATTAGAAATAACAAATATGGAAAAATACTTTAGCTCAATATCGGTAGTTATTAATATTTTTTGCTTTGGCTAGGTCATCATAATAAATAGGTGACTTTCACTAGTGAATTTTTTTTTTTTTGATATATTGCACAATTACAATATGATATATAATTATGATATAGGCCACTGTGGGTGCAGGTGACACTACTTGACTAGAACTTTTTTTTTTATATAAATGTATATTAATGCTTTGTTAGCAAATGTTCTATAAATTTCTACTACAAAAATGTTTAAGTTTTCTGATATTCACATTCATAGAAATTTGTATGGTTTACTTATTTAGTAGATAGCTCACCCATTGTCAATTACTTTTTTGCAGACAACAGCAGAAAGTAGCAAGAAAACTTGGTTTTAAGGATGAAACATTTTGTGAAGTATTTGTTTTTGTAATTTTAGCATATATGACTTGTTTTTGTAATTGTAGTTGTGTATTATAAGGGTACATAAGGCTAAGAGTTATTGACCTATAGTTCTTGTATATCAATAACTTCTTTTTTATTACATTTGGTTATAATACATAGGTTATTCTAATTAGTAATAATTTCCACTTAAGGATAGAACATGATTAGTTGGTTTTACTTGAAATATGATATATATATATATATATATATTATTTTGACATCTTATACGTCAATCACTTATGTTATGTTTTGGGCATCATCTATAGAGCCATTGTTAGATAAAATTGAACAATTAAGTTTTTTAGAGTTAGTGGCTCAAAGAGTCTAGGTATATTTACTATTTGAGTATTATTTACCACGTTTTTGGTGTGCAATAGACAATTCCTTTGTTACCTTATGATTATTTTCTTTAGGAATAATCACATGAGCTATTGTATTGGTAAATGGAATATATAATTTGGTCACTCTCGCATTACTTGTAAAAACCCAAAAAAGTTTGAATCTTACTTCAAGAAACATTTTATTTTTCTCTAATTGTGAGAAAACTATCTTATCAAGATGACAATCTGCAAGACGTGCTGTAAATAAATGATTTATTAGAGGTTCAAAATATTTGATAATAAAAGGTTGGTTAAAACCCATATAAGTTTCTAAATAGCATTGAAGTCCCATCTTAGTGTGTTGGGGGAGAAGCTATATGAATATATACAGCAAAACCAAAAATATACAAATGAGAATATTAGGTTGATCAAAAGTACAAGTTGTTATAGGAGATATTGATAATAAATAGTAGGTTTAAGATAAATTAATATTATAGTATGCAAAATAATAGCATGTCTTCATGCAAAAATAACTAGTGCAGTGCATAATTGTAAGTTTAAATAATTACTTAAAGCTTTTAATGAGTGATTTAACTAATTCATATGTGTATGAATATGTGGAGTATAACATCCTCAAATCTAGATATTCCTCTGAAACCTTAGTATAATTATTTTTGTAGTATATTTTGAGTTTTGGCCTGTGAAATATATAAGAAAATTTTTGAAACTCTAGTTAGAGCAATTTCAGCAAAAAATGGGTCAAAATAACAGTAAAGGGCAGAACTGTCATTTTGGATGAGCGTTGATAGATCAAATGAGAGACGATTGAGTTAAGACTTGTATTTTAGTTATTACTGAAAAAAAATATATGTTGGATAATTTTAAAATGGTAAGAATCGCTAATTTGCCTCAAAAAAATAAATAAAATGATAATTTTGTCGAAAAGGATAAAATGGTCAATTTACTAATATCACAAAGGTCAGATTGAAATCTAAATTTCTAATAATGTTAGAAATATTGTTAGAAGTATGTAGAAAGAAACAAAATCGAATTTAGACAAGAATACCCTTAGAAAAGAATAAAAAAGGACCAAAATAACCAATTTTCTTCCCTACGGGCAAAATGGTCATTTGATAAAAAATTTTCGAATTTTGTGTCACTAAAATCTAATGGACTAAAGTGAAAGAATATGAAAATAGTCTAAGTAGCCTCATAATTTTCTTAGGAGTCAAATAAAAGTTTTGAAAAGTTATTGGGCAATAGTATAATTTTTAAAAATATGAATGTGGATAAGATTGGTTGACTTTTCAAAATTGAAGCAAACCCACTTTTTCTCTTATCCTTCCCGTGAGCTACCCATTTCTTTATCTTTCAATTTTTTGAAAAGAAATCAAGCAAAATCTCTTAATCCGCCCGTTTAATCAGGTTACCGCAGAAGGAAAATTTGTTCTATGCGTCGAGAGTTTTAATTTGATGGTAAAATTTTTTAATTTTATTAAGTTTTAGTTTTTGGAGTTGTTGGAAAAAATTATTTAAATAATAATTTTATGGATTAAATGATATTTTAGGGTTCTTTAGCTTGAATTAGATACAATAGCCATCACATTTGGATTTGAGGTAAGAACCCTAAACTTTAACTTTCTAATTTAGGGATTTTATAGAATTGATGCCTAATTTATAAAATTGAGTATTTGTAAAATAGATTAAAGTGAATAGAATTGTATAAATAAGGAAAAAAATTAGTTTATTCATAATATAACATATTCGATCACCATTTATAGAGTATTTAAATATTTAATTTTAATATGTTTTGACATGTTTAAATGTGTATAAATATGTTTGGGAATATATGGAATTGGTTTAGATGTGTAAAATGAAAGAAAAATAGAAAAAAATGGCAAAATGGTCCATTTTAGGTTACGGTTCATTAAGTGTTAAATTATAATATTTTGATGTGTTTATGTGTTAATAATTGTATTAGGAATAAATGAAATTAGTAGGAATTAATTGCATGTGTAAAATAGAAGAAAAATAGAAAAATGACAAAATAGTTAATTTTAGATACTATTTATTTAGTATTAAATTACATTAATTTAGAAGTGTTTAAAATGGTTGATTAAATATGTGTGTGTGTATATATATATATATATATATAAAGAAAATCCCATTGCCGGAGAATGGGTACGAGTGTGAAATTTAGAGGTATTTTAAATGGTTGATTAAATATGTGTGTAGAAATGTATGTACGTGTATATATATATATATATATATATATAATTGTGAAAAATTAATGATTAAGTATTCTTTATAGTCATGCCTTATTCTGCCAACATCCATCGTCTAAAGAGGTATTTTAAAATAC
>CP135536.1:6499971-6584370 GCA_032402905.1 Khaya senegalensis
AATCATACTCATAAGGATAGTAGCATAAATAAAAGCAGTATAATAATATGATAATAATATAACGTAAAAGTGTTTAACAAGAAATATAAGAAAATTAAATACTTCAACTTTAAGCCATCTAGCTTAACATAAAAATTTGCAAAATGTTGTCCATAATCAATTTGAATAAAGAAAAATTTCATGTTTTGTTATGAATATCAAATAAAAATGCAAATAGAAGAAAATAGAAAGATACGAGTGATATTTTTATTCTTAGCTCAGATATAAATGATATGAAATAAAAGAGTAATTGATATTTGATAGTATTGCACTGTTAAGCATACTGGACACAAACTAGTGAAGTAAGAATTTATACAATACAAGAGCGCGCGCGCACACACACACACACACAAACACACGCACGCACACACATACTAGGCTATGCCATTTACATGGCCACTGAAAATGAAGCATGCATTTTCCCATTGTTGTGCATAGAGACACTAATCAAAACAAGGGAACATGGTGAAAATCCCCAATAGAAATCTAACATCTGTAATACGTTTAAAATTCTCATATGAGATTCATAGCAACATTAAATTCAGAGTTCAAGTACAAGTTGGCTTTTATCATTTTCCCAATGTGAGATAAAAAATTTATTTTTACAATCAAAATTCATATAAAATTTGGATTTATCATTTCCCTACAGTCAAATTAAAATTTATTGTTAGTACAAATTCTAAAATTACATAAAGAACTTCTAAATTCATTTAAATAGAAATGCATAGAATAATTTTTAAATATTAGAAGAAACATGAACAAATGTAGAAGATAATTTGTCAAATTGGAATTCTAAAGTTCTCAATGCCATCTTTAATATTGTACGCATAAATCAATTCAAGTTAACTTTAACTTGTGACTATACAAAGAAGGCGTGGGATATTTCGCAAGTTACTTATGAGAGAACTTCAGCTGTAAAGCACTTTATACTTCAAATACTTGCTTAAGATTTGAAAATTTAAGAATGGAAGACGATGAATTATAATTCCAAATTAAATGATATTGCTAATAAATCTTATGCAGTAAGTGATGAATATTCAAAAATCAAGCTTGTAAAGAAAATATTTCAATGTTATTTAGAAAAGTTTTAAGCAAAACTTATGACCATTAAGGAAACCAAAGATATTGTTTCAATAAAGGTTGAAGTATTGACAATTCTCTTATAATATTTAAGATAAATTAGAAGTAATGAAAGAATGAGAAAAGCTTAGCCTTTCAAACTGAAACAAAGGACAATAAAGATGAAGAAGAAGCAAACATTAACAACTCTAAAACAGTTGACCTCCACACTAAGAATTTCAACAAGATTCTAAAATGAATAGGATAGAAAAACAAGTTTACTTTCATATCAATCCCTTTAAAAATAATATAAAAACAAGTATTTGATGTAGTAGATTTTATGGCTTTAAAGATATATAAATTAAATGTACAAACACACTCAAAAAAAAGTTAAAGGCTATGAATATCACTTGAAGTGATAATGAATTAAAGGAGGAGACTTTACAAAATGTAAGTAATTACATTTCTTTTAACGTTTACTCATGTTCTAAACAAGATAAAAAATTGCAAGTATTCAATCTATCACAATAAAATTAGCTGATGTTTGTTACAACAAAACAACAAAAATGACTAACTCAAGCATCTATCTTAGTAAAATTGATTCTAATTAAAGCTTTGATGAGGATAAGCTAGACAATAAAAACATACATGTTTCTTATAAATTAATGGTCAACAAATAGATAAAAGTGTACAAATGTAACAAATCCTTGAAAAAGCAAGTTGAAGGTCACTTGATAAACATTTTGAAGCTGAAAAAATGATGAATAAAATGGAGACCATCGTTACTAAGAAAGATAGAAGGACAAGTTAGATAGAATATAAATTTGGGTATACTCAAAAGTATTTGAAGATGTTACATTTAGTTTGAAAATATTGTAACAATCAATAAGGACTTGGATGTCTTGTAAAAATACCATCTTGCTTCAAAACTATATTTGTTAAGGCATCATCTACTAATCTCAGCTCTTCTAGCATAATTAAGGTAAGGTTTTAAGTTATCAATCTTATGGTGCATAAGGTAAGATCGAAAAAATTATTCTTGCATGTCATTTTTGCAACAATAATGGCCATGTTCAACCAAACTTCTTTAATTAGTGGCCTTGTTTCTTGCACATTGTTGAAGGCATTTGCTCCATGCAATTCTCGTAATTCATTTTCTTGAACTTACTTAAGGAGATATATTCTTGTGCATGGTTTAAATTCTTAATTTAGTGTGTGCACTTCATTATTCTAGCTTAAACACTGTATGCCTTTAGTCATGACTATTTGCCTAGATTATTATCTTAAAGATTTAACTTTGTTCCTGTACTTTATAATTTAAAAAAAAAAATAGTAATCTAGACTTCTATATCATAATTATGTAGAGGACGATCTACATGTAAAGAGAGCTGCCTCAATGATAATATGAAAGTTACTAATATTTAAAAATAATAATAATAAAAAAGAAAGAAAAGAAAGAAAGCATTAGTAAGAAACAAACATGTATTGTGAATGCATATACATTGTTTTTTTGGAGATTAAGATAATAATGTTAGTTAGACTCGTTCTTTCTATGTTCTTCTTAAATTATTCAAGTTGATTAATTACAAAAAAGAATTTTGAGTCAATCTTTGTAATGTTTAATAAATATGTTTATTTTATATTATGGTGCAAAGTATTAGAATTCTTATATTGATTATTCATGCATTTTAAATTGAGAAAAATTTAAAAAATCATATCAACATGAATTGCTCACCTCTTTAAGTTCAAAATCTTTAAATTTGTTGTTTAATATTTGTGTAAATTATGAGGATATGTAATCCAAATGTCTAGATTTGGGCTATACTATAATTCTATATATATTTATGTGGGTGTTTAATTTGATTTTGATAATTTTATGCTTCAATTGTGATATTAGAGAAATTATCTCACATGGACATGTTTGTAATGTTTAAAAAATTTTAGGACAAAATATAACTTGTAACTCTTTCCTGTAGTTATTGTTTCGCAAGGTTTGCAAAATTTTTAGGCCTTGATAAAAATAGTAAAAAATGTGTGAAGAGACTCAATTCATATATGCCATATTGAAATTAAATTGAGGATTTTGCTTGATATTGACTTAACTTTAATTTTTTTCTTCTTTAAGTTTTTCCTTGTTGAACAACAATGGTGAAAACCTATGATGTCGAGTTTTTCCAAGCCACTGACGATGACTCTTCTTTGCTACCTTTTAGTTTTTTCAATGTGCGCTTCATGGCATTGTTCAATTTGTCCGATTTCTCCTCACATGCTTTAGAGCTAGTAAATCTTCTTCTTTATCAAATGATGCAAATTAAGAAAAATCAAATCAGAACCAATTAAAGTAAAAACATATCAACTTGTACTTCATAGAAATGTAAAGAAAAACCGATACTCTTTCATTAGTAGTGATGTCTTTAATGCTTACTCTCATTGTGTATATTTTGCAAAGAACCAATAGTTGTTTTATATTATGACTAATAGAGAGTTTCTATATGAAACAGTAGTTTAGTTAGAATAGATTCATAGTTGTGGAGTAGTTAATTATTGATTAAATATAATTTACCTCGAAGTATTATATGGGTTGGTCAATTTGTTGCATCTATAGTGGATGAGTTTAATGCAAATGTATCAATAGAATCAATTCAACCGATTCATCTCGGCATAATTATGGTATGTATGTGGACATGTGTTTGACTCATGTTTTTTGAGAGTTACGATTTTGATGTTGCATCTTCATCAAGTACTCAATCATTTTCACTAAATATTATTATTATGACTTTATGGGTATTACTTCCTCATGGCTGATTAAGTTCAATTTGCAAGTTTCTTCAATGATTGCATTCCATTTAGTGTTACATTCAATTGCAATTTAAAATTGGCCATTTAAGTATTGGAAGAACTTGATCAAGCACTAAATTCTATAGCTAAATCTAAGAGCTTTTCCACTCCTCTGTAATTTTTGGGTTTGCCAAAGAAATTACTTCAAAATTCCTCATTTGTACAACCTTAGATGGAGCTGTAACATACTTCAAACTATTTTTACACCTGAAACTTCCTTAACTATAGATCTTGCATGGTAAGAATATGTACGTAATGAGTTTTAGAAAATCTCTTTTCCTAAAGATGTTATATTTGAGTAGCAAGATGTAATAATTAAAAAACTTACCCAAATTGAGCAACTTTAATCCCTCATTCATCTACATCAGCTAATGCTTCTAATGACCATGCATTACAGATAGCTATTCTAGTAGCTCTTGGGTTTTCAGCTCCTTCGATTTCTATTCCTAAACCTATTATAATAAAACAACCTTTATTAGATGACATTTCAATACTTGCTTCATGGCCACTTGATGCTATTGCTACTGTTCTTGTACCTATTATGTTTGATTTTAGCATTTCAATTCAAGTTTCACAAGCCTCATAATCATTCGAATGTTCTTTTACCTCCATGCTCCTCGAAGAAGTGCATAACAACCTCTTTAACATAAGATGATGCTCTTTGCATCATTATTAGATCGATTTACCTCTTATGAGGTGACTATTTTTTAGCTATTGCTAATTTGTTTTACATTTTAGAATGATAGTTGCTTGTTTATATTTATATTCTTAGGTAGTATTCCTATAGGATGATATTAATCTTGGCTTTAATTTTGGATTTTCTTTTGTCACTTAATTAATTTTTATGCCGAATTCTTGCTTATGCATAATTGATTATTGAAAAATTTTTATTTTAGGAATTTTCATCCTTGGATTTTACATGAGATTTTACTTTAACTATCTGAATTTGGTTTATGGCTTTATCACTTAATTATTTTGATGCGTATTGGGTAGTTTCTCATTTTGGGCATTAATTTTCTTAATGCTATCTTGGACATTTTCATATTTACTACTTGGTTTGGTTTCTATGCATCCTTATTATTGTTTCTCCTTCTGGTGCTTATTATGATTACTTTGGCTCTTTTTGGCAAAAAGGGCAAAGTAATGGATCAAAAGGAATAATAGTTTTATGATATAAATAACATGCTTTATCATAATGTATTTTGGTTGTTTACTCAAGGGGAGTTAGTCATATTTTCATATGACATTGTTCTTTTTTTATAATTCTTTTTATGGATTATTGTGTATCAACTTAAGAACAAAGTTTTAGTTTGCCACACTTGTGTTTACTTTTATTTTTGAATTGTGTATTTTCAAATTAAGAAAACTTGTGTGGAAATGTTTGGCCAAAAGAATACCAAGGGAGAAACTATTAAGATTTACAAAGTTGCATAAGTTAGAATTATTCTAGAAACAAATTTTTATTGTGTATTTCATTTGCAACTAATTGAGAAATTTACTATTCATCCAAACTTCACATGTAAAAGAAATCAAGTTTACTAGTTGTTTTAAGTGAAGTATAGATTTTGTGCTTAACTAAGAAACTTGTAGTGATAATTTTACAAATCAAAGAAAAGAAGAATTATTGGGAAATGAAAGTTGTAATTCAGAAAATCTTCCTTCTATTTAGAAAGACCTATTCTTTTTAGGTTTAGGGAACAAGAATCTTCATTAAATAAGGCTTAGGGTTTCATTACATATTTATACTATTCTTAGTTTTAGAGTAAACTTTGGACACGCCTCATAAAAACTTTGTACATGATTTTTGTTCCTTGGTCTTTTTGTTTTATTTTCCAAGTTGTTCATGTCTTCTTTTGTGCTTTGAAGTAAATCAAATCAATGAAAATTATGAATTTATAATTTTTATTGTTTTTTAAGTATTGTTAATATGTTTTAATATTATTCTTCAAGAGATGAACAAGACATTCTTGAAGAGAAAGATTTGCGCTAATTGAAGCAAGTTCAATGACATCAACTAAGGGAATATTGCTATATTATCAAAGGAATTTTGAAGTGTCAAAGTAGGAGAATCTCATTAAATAAGGCCATCAAAAAAGAATTAACACATCAGTAACAATAAAAAGAGGGAGTCTTTAGTTTTAGTTAAGTCTATTGGTTATTTGATTTCTTAATGCATTGTTTTCCTAAGCATAACCTTGTGGATGCAAGATTGAGAAATCTGAATCACATTAAAATTTTTGTCTTCTTTATTTACTTATTTTGTATTGTGTTACTTTACTAATTGGATAAATTAATTAAAGTTAGTAAATACTTGCTAAAACAAATTTGATAGTTTTATTTTAAAGATAGCTTGATTTGGTGTTGTCATTAAGGTAGCTTGATTTGTTGTGCTTTTAAGATGACTTGCTACCCTTTCAAATAGCTTTTCACATTTTTTTCCATTTTATTTCTCAAAAAATTATATTCTAATTTTTAACCTGGCCTAAAAATCCTTTAAAACTTGATATTACAAAAGTAATAGGAAATAAAGTGAGAAATCAAGTGTAACACTTTTTAGTTTGTTTAAATAAAGGGCCAAAATGTAATTTTATTTCTATCCTTGGATAGAATTGTAATTAAGTATTTATTCAAGTGCCTAAACATGATTGACTAATTAAGTTTGGTTGACGGATACATGACTAGTTTGGGGGAAGCGGTAGCAGTGACGAGTGTGATTGAATGGAACTTTCATGATAGTTTTGGAAGCTAGTCATGCTTGATGCTTGGAGATTGGTTGTCAATATTAGAGGATTCTTATAGTAGTTTGAGGTGATAGCCAAGATAACACAAAGGATGAACATTGTACACACACACACACACACACATTATATATATGAAAAAGGATCTAGATCTCTTTAATTTTATACAATTTCTTATACTAATTTCTCAAACGTTAAATCAATATACTTTTAATTGTTAAGATTAAATCTAGTGTATATATTAATTATGATATATTAATTATATAAGTTAAATTTAATATTAGACATTGAAAGTATATTGATATAACGATTAATAAATAGTGTAAAGGGCTCTTCATTTTTTGCCTATATATATAGTAACCATTTTTAGAGCAAATTTAAAGTTAAATATGGTCTAATTTATAAGAACTTAAAATAAAGAATAAATTTTGTTTTAATTGATTGATTTTTATGTATATTACATGTTAAAAATTTATGATATGGAGAATAAATTATGTTTATGTTAACTAAATTTTAAACATATTACATGTTAGAAAAAATTAAGGATTAAAAAGATTAAAATTCAAAATTACAGAGAGATAAGATTAAATTTTCATAAATATGTAGTTGACTCATGAAAGATATGATTTTGATTCATAATTTAATTCTAACTAAAAAATATGCCAATGAATTCAACAACTATATTTTTGTCTTTGGCTAAATTAGACAAATATCTTAATATCTCAAATTGATAGGATATCTTTTGAAAACTCTAACTCAAGTTTATAAATTAAAAGTGTTTGTGTCTTAAACTAAATATCAATTGATAATTATCAAAATATCAATTGAATCTCTAATGACCTTATTCCATATAGGACTTCATAATTTGTGTTTTCTCTTTTAGTAGCTTATTGATCTTTGTAATTTAGCCTAGTTTTTGAAATTGTTCTACTTGAAGATAATGAAGTTTTTAGTAGTGCTTGAAGACGTAGGTATTTATACTGAACCATGTCAAATTTTCGTCCTCCTTTCATTATTATATTTGTTGGTATTTTTCTTTATATTTCTTATATTTCAATAACTATAGTTAGTAGTAATGTGTTACTAAAATCAAAAGTTTTTACTGTACAACAAATGGTATCAGAGTTGTAGGTTTGGTATAACTTTGGTTGTTTGATAGCTATTAAAACTAATAGTTCGTTTCGAGTTTGAGTATTGTTGTAAGATAGCTACAACAAAGAAAAATTCTATTTTGAGGGAATTATCTTTTGGGTATTATTAATTTGTATAACAAGTTATATTATAAAATTTTAATGGGCAAAATAGTAGAATCATTATCCACACTAGTAAAAATGATATCAGTAAAAAATGTAAAAATTGATATGAAAACATTTGAAGGTCGAAATAATTTCAGTTTTGCAAGAGTGAGATAATGGATGACTTATGTTAGCAAGATTTGAATGTAGCTTTTGAAGACTGGGACAGATTAAATGTAAATGCTATTCACTTGTCTTTGATGAGAATAGAAGTACCCATCCATAAAAGAGACATGTGCAAGTAAATTATAGAATGTACTAAAAAATAAATATATGAAAAAACACAATGAGAATCAGCTCTATTAGTTGAAAATAATTTATCAACTTTAGTTTAAATCAGGTATAAGTATAAGTGATTATATTATTAACTTTAACTGTTGATAGTTGATTTGTTGAATTTAGGTAAAACCTTCACAGATGAGTAAAAGGTTATGTCATTGTAGGATCTCTTCTTGTTAGATCATTTATTAAACTTATTCATAGTAAATAAAAAGTGTCCTTTGAAGAAATGTGTGCAACATTACACAATTATAAAATTTAGAATAAATGTTAAAAGAAGAATATAAATGAGTCACTAGAAGCACTTATAGCAAGGGGAAGAAATCGGAGCCATAAACAAGAAAAAAAGGGGAAGATCACATTTAAAGAAAAGATCTAATAAGAATTAATGCGCCTTTTGTTATGAAATAGGACATTGGAAGAAAGATTGATTTAACCTGTAGAAGAAAGAAAAAGGTAAGGACAAGGCTATTTTTTAAGCATGTGTCGTTTGACATTATAAATAGAAAGACTTTTGACTGTTTGGTTTCTCACCGAATTCTTAGTCAAGAGAGTGAATTTTGGGTTTGAGTTACACTAATCATACATGTCCTCACAAGGAGTGATAATTCAATTTTGAAGAGTAAGATAATGGAGTTGTTTTATGAATAATTATAATTCATGCAAAACAATTAGGATAGATTGATTCGCTTGAGAAATCAAGATGAATCTACTAGAGTTTTGATAGATGTTTGGTATATGCTAGACTTGATCAAAAGTCCTAACTCTTTGGTCACATTAGAATCTAAAAATTGTTTTGTGTCAACCAAAGATGAGACTTTAAAGATTACTTTAGGTGCTCTTATGATCATGAAATATACAAGAATAAATAACTTGTATTATTAAAATGATAGTACAGTTATTTAATCAACAACTATAATTTTATATAAGAATTCATACTTAGAGATTATTAGATATATGTCCCAAATTTACCAAGCTTGGTGAAATAAGGCTTACTGAAAGATGCAAAAACCTACAAATTATATTTTTGTAAACATTGTATTATTGGAAAGCAAACAAGTAAAGTTTAGCATAATGATTCATAATACCAAAGGTATCTTAGATTGTACTCACTTTGATATGCAAGACCCTACCACAACTACATCTTTGAGAAATATGCACATTTTTTTTTTTTTTTACTTTAGTTGATCACCTTTCTAGAAGAGTTTGGGTGTATGTTATGAAAACTAAGGATAATGTGCTTATTATTTTTCTCAAGTGAGAAAAGATAGTTGAGACATAAACTGGCAAATTGAAAAGTTCAAATCAAATAATGGTAGTGAGTGTTACATTGGTCCTTTGTTGAAGCATATTAAGAAGAAGATATTGTACAACACTTCATAGTCCAAAATAAATGACAATAAAATGAAATGGCAAAACACACGAACCGAACATTATTAGAGAATGATCTATGTGTATTGTTCAATGATGAGTTAGGTTAGAAATTTTAGGCTAAGGCAGTAACTTATGCATGTCATCTCATTATCAATTACCATCAATAATGGTTGAAGGAAAAATCCACTAGAGGTATGGTTTGGAAAACTTGTTAATGATTATGACTTTTTATATATTTTTGGTTCAACTGCTTATTTTCATGTAAGAGAGTCTAAATTAGATCCTAGAGCCAATAAAACTATTTTCAACATTATTACTTCAAAGGTGAGAGATCTCGCCTTTGATGTCTAAGTTTGAGAAAATTTGTATTTAGTAGAAATAATCTATCATGCTAAAAAAATAGAACAATAAAAGAATATCAATGGTATTGTGAAACAATTGGAGCATAATCAAAAGCAGGTGGAGTTTGGGACAACTTAGTCCAATTAGAAGTGTCGTAACAAATGATGATACTTTTGTGATAGAGGAAGTTACTGAAAATGAGGAAGAGGTTTTCAATCAAGAATCTCAACAACAAGAAGAATTAGTTATAGTTAATAGGCAAAGACGTGAGAGATTTACAAATCTGTTCGATTTGTTAATAAGTGGCCTATGCACTTGCAATTGTAGTTGATGATGTTCTTTCCACTTGTAAAGAAGTAATTAAATATCTAGAAATTGATAAGTAGAAGAAAACTATGAAAGAAGAAATGTAGTCTCTTCGAAAGAAAGAAATTTAGGAGCTAACTCAATTACCGAAGAATAAGAAAGTAATTGGGTGCAATTGTTATATACAAAGAAAGTTGGATTTTCTAATAAGAATGATGTTTGCTATAAGGATTTTCCAATTAGAATGATGTTGGCTATAAGGTAGGTTTGATGGTTAAAAGCTACACTCAAAAGGAAGAGGTTGACTGTAATGAAGTACTTTTATACTTGTTAAACACTATTTTATTATATTCTTGTTGGTGTTAGGAGTTTAATTGGATTTGAAAATAGTTCAACGCAGTGTAAAAATTGAATTTTTAACCTGGTGATTTGGAAGAGGAAATCTATATGACTCAACCAAAAGGATTCAAGGCTTTCGGTAAGGAAAGTTGGGTTTGTAAACTGACAAGATCGCTTGACATTTTATATGCAGTTGGAGTTGTGTGCAGGTATATGCATGATTCTAGTAAAGGATATTAGAAAGCTATAAAATGGATTATACCGTATTTGCCACGTACCGTAAATATTGGATTAATTTTTGAACAAGATGATAAATATGCTATTGGTTATGTGGATTCTAATTATGTGGTGATTTGGATAAACATAGAGTGACTAGTAGTAATATATTTACCTTTGCAGTTGGAAGTCTACTTTGTAGTTTAGAGTTACCTTATCTACTACAAAGGCAAAAGACTAGTTATGTATATGGCAATTATAAAACGCGAAAAGGAAGCAATTTGGTTGCAATGTATATTAAAGGAGTTGAAAATTGTTCAGAAAAATGTCACTATTTATTATAATAGTTAGATCGCTCTACATTTAACGAAGAACCTGGTGTACCATGTTGAGACGAAATGCATTGTGGTTTGGTAACACATCTACTTAATTCTTGTCCTATAAGATATACATAAAACCTAGACACAATGTAGAGAAGAAGGAAAAAAAAACCCTCGTGCAAGAATTAATAACAGCAAAAGATAAAACAACCAGCAAAAACTATATAAAGAGAAACTATTCGTACTTTTAGGCAGAATAAAAAAGTCCAAAAAGCAGGATAACTGAAGGAACATCACCCCACCGGATAAAAGAATGAACCGAACTGAGGTATCATAGCATCTGCAACTGCTATTACAAGTTAAAAAGGGAGTTTTTTTAACCTTCACCTTGAACGGTTCGTGAGTGGCTACCAGTTCCTTGGCCTTAGTTTAATAATTATTGAATGATTAGTTAACATTTATTCAGTTGATTTTTTTATTTTTATTTTTTTATATTTCCATCCCACCAATTTGTTTACATTGCTTATATATGTAATATTAACTTCTTTCACAGAACATACATAATAAAAAATTATGTAATTACTATTTTATAAAATTTCTTATAATAACATATGAAAAATGGAAAAAAAAAAATTGTTTTACAGTTACAGCAAAGAGTTTGAGAGTACTGATAGTCTGATAATATGTGTAAATTTGTTATATAAAATAAAAATATTAATTTTGATTTAATAATCTTAAAATCGACAACTCATTTGTAAACAGTGTCTGAAAATAAAAATAGTGAAAACACGTTTAACAAAATGTCTGAAAGTATGAAAAATAATGGGATCCATACAAATTTTATTCAAAATAAAGTTGAAAATAGTACTAAACAACCCAACAAGGCTTACGTAGAAAGTCTACAATAGATGGAATGAAGAAAATTTCAAGTGAAAGGAGCTTATCACATAATCAAATTTTTTTAATAGTCAAAGCAATTAAAGAATAATCATTTCAAGTAAAGCATAATCCTCCGCATGAATTTCATGGGCCTTAAGCTCTTCGACATTTACGTTACTAAAGCTATAAAATCATAAACATCATAAGCAGAATCAGAACATCAGCCGCTTTACTTCAACTGAAACCACATCGAAACGCTTGGAACTCCATAATGAACCACAGTAAGAAGATAATACCCAGGAGGAGCAATTTTCCCCGACGGCGGCGCCACCGCTACAATGTTGTGAACTCCTGGATAAATGTTGTTCTTCAGCTCTGTCACATCCAGTACAACAAGCCTTTGATTCATCGAAATACTGTGTGTCACGAAAGGTGGTGAATACAGTGTCACCTTCAGCTTTTTCTCCTCCAACAACCTATTTGTTTTAACCTTCAATGAGAACGACTTGCCGTAGAGGGTAGCATTTTCTGATTGATCTAACAAGATCTGCGGCCTTCTGGCAGCCAATTTTGGATTCAAGTAAGGAGGAGAGAACTTCTCGACTCTGAGTTCTGTCGGGAATTTCACGTTATAAAGGTATCCATCGTTATCGTTGCTGCCAGCTACAAGAATTCTACCGTCTTGCAGTAGTAGAGCTACTGAATGGTACATTCTTGCAATGTTGGTAGGAGTCAACGGCTTAAATCTTAGTCCCACCGGTGCATCAGGCTTATACAGGACTGGTGTAAAATTAGGGTTATCGGCGTCATGCCATCCTGCTGAACCTAATTGTCCACCATTAATAAGTAGCACATCACCAGTTGGAAGATTGACCGCATCACCCATAACCCTACGGGATGGCATAGTTTCCATCTTCCAAACTGGATTTGGACTTGTAATTACCATTCTTCCACAGTCTTGCAATGCCGGAGGTAACGGACGACGAAGCTCTCCCTCCATATATGCATCACGTACCGCTCCACCACAGATCAAAATTTCAGCTTCGACAGCATTAGGATTTACCCGATTAGGTTTTAACGGAAGTAGTACGGATGATGCAGATGCAGGATAGTTTCGAGAGCCGCCAGGGATAACTGGGTACTCGCGTATAACTCTGTTAGTATATGGATTCAACAAGATGGAACGAGTGTTGGCAAAAATGTAGATATTACCATCTGGGACAAGGTACACGAAAGGGTACAAATTGTTCTCCAGTCTAAAAGAATTGGTCGCTCCGAAATTTCCAAAGACATAATCAGTTGTTTCTTGGAGTAAAGGTAGGTAATTGGAAAACTGGTTTGATTGTCCTTCCGGTGGAATGAATTCCCAACTAAAAGCATCACGACCACCCACAACAAGGAAGCTACCATCAGCTAAAGTTACTTGTGTTGCATACCATCGACGATCCCCAAGTGTTCTTTCGTATTCCTTCCAATCGCATGTTTCGCATGTCGACAAATATCTCGCCGTGATTGCTCCTCCTTGATAACCTCCTGTGCTAACCAAGTTTCCGTCCACCGACAACCCCCCCGACGAGCACCATGTATCCGTATTAACCTTAAGTGTTTTTAGTCTTCCTGTATCCACGTCGTATAGAACTGAATGTGCCCAACAGTCAGGTGTACTGCCGTGCAACTTATCGACACGGCAAGGCATCTTGTCGGGAGACAATCGGATTTGTGAGACCGTCCAGATTGTTGCATCGAACATCACAACTTGGTTAACTTTCGGAAGCAAGATTGCATGCATTGCTGACACGCCGGAATTATTGCTTACAAGCTCCCAGGTGCCCCTGAATGGTGGCTTTTTCGACCCTGCAACGGCGGCATGTACGGTGGTTCTCAGCCCTTCAATCGGAAATTCATTGATTTCGGTGTGTACAGAGACTGAATCTGCCAAACCAGAAACAAACAAGAGAGCAAAAATGCAGAGGAATTTAGTGAGACCTGCCATTGTCAACCAACAATGGCAGTGAATGATGAATGGCTTTCCACCACACCCCTCTATTTATTCAATAAAAATTTGGTCATATACTATTTTAATTTGAAATTAATTGATGGTGAAAATAATTACACATAGTAATAATAATAATAAAAATAAAATATATATTCTAATTTTAATAAAAATTTCGTTAAAATTTCTTTTTTTTTTTTTTATATTATATTAGAGGTGTGTATACAATTTGTTAACTTAATTGTAGGGCCATATTGACCGGCATCCTCTCAAATCTTTGGCCAGTTGGCCAGTCAAAAGTTATGGCTTAACGATGCCAACCAAACTCGGTCAAAGAATCAATGCCAATTTTTGTCATATATTAAAAAACGTATATTTATTATAATTTTATGTGTTTATTCTATTCTATATATAGACTATTTAACTTCAGTTCACATAAACAAATAAAATTTTATATGAGGAGGTTGTTTTAATTTTACCACAATTAATTTCAAAAGAAAGTGAAATAAGAAATCTTCTATCTAATTAACCATTAAAATGTTCACCATCTCCTTCAGCTATTACATATACAAACAATAATAAGTGCAGGAATAAATGAACAAACAACATTGATTCACAAATTGACAATAACAATTCATTCCAAAATTACAATATTGCCCAAATGAGAACAAAGTTTAATTCTAGACGGAAAGCAGTTTCCCTGATTCGAAATCCATGGCTTTTATAATCAGCAACATTCTCACTGTTTTATGCATAAACACAAAGTCTATCCTAAACAAGAAGAAGTTTCACTAGTTGAACATCCATCCATGGCTTTCTTATCTGCAGCATAATACTCTTCAATATTCTCATTGTGATAAGACTGGCAGACAAAGTAGAGAACTGTTTGGACAACAAACCCCTGAAGAATCACCAGCAGCTCCAAAACAAGCAGAGAATTCCAATTACGATTTCAAACTTTCCAGACAAACCACGTGTCACAGCCACAACAAAAACTCCATGGATGACCACAAAACAAATACTCAGCACAATCAACAAGCCAACTAAAACTTCCATCTTTTCCTTTTTTAAGTTCTTGCTCTTGATTATTGCTTTAATCTCATACATATTTTCTTCCAAAACCCAAACACTTGAAAATGTAAAGAGAAAGTAGATAATTTCAGAGAATTCTCTATGGTTTTCTTTTGTATCATTCACAATACATACAAATGGTCTTTACTGTACAATACATATACTCGAGAAGCTTGAAGGAAAAGGCTCCTCAGCAACTTGTAATCCTAATTTGTTAAAGCATGACAATTACATCTTCATTAAATACAATTATTTCATTGTTTTTGCAGAGGTGAGGTCCTTCACTGCTGCAGTGGCTGTAATTTTCGTCCTTTGGTGCTGATTTTGATTTCTTGTCTTCTTCTTCATTGCTTGTTTCACTAATTTGGGCTTTGTATTCAGATTGGCCTTGCTTGTTTGAAGTCCGAGCTGAGTTGGGCAGGAGTTCTGATCCACTGTCTGACCCGCAAGTTTCAACACAAGCCACGGGGGCCGAATGCAAAATTGTTGTAATATAGACAATCCCTAGCACTGACAAGATCAAATAAAGAAAACCAATGACAAATCCGGAAAATCCTTGGAAAAGAACCCGGACGATTAAACCCAATGCTGCACCGAAAATGTAATCATAAACGCAAACTATTGCCAAAATTAAACAGAATGTGATCAAAAATCTCTTCCAGACCTTTGGGAATACTGCCATGGCGTTCTTGAAGTTGACATCTTTGACAGTGTAAATGGAGGCGGTGACTGTAGAAAGAAGGTAGAGTATCAGAAAGACCATGAGATAAGCGATTTCGGACAAAGAACAAAATGCAAACCATTTGAAGAATATTTGTACTTAAACATTATGGAAGCAAGGAGAAGTGAAGTGAGCGAGTGAGCTTGTAAGCGAAACAAAATAGGGAGAGAGCGTTATTTGAGTGAAGATTGTCTTTTGCGAGAAAATTAATTTGAAGGATTCTTCGAGGATGCCAAACAAGCCGAGGAGTCTCAGTTCTTGCTCTATTTCTATGATTGATTAGTTTAACAGAAGAAGAAAATTGAAGTGAATGCGATAATCAGATGTTTATACGAAGGATCGCAGTAAATAGGCGGCTTAATTTGGCCAAAGCTTTAAACTTTACAAAATCATACTAGTGGCATGCAAGGAATATGGAATGAAATTGTTTAATTAAGGTAAAATGTTTAAATAAGAAGTGCATAATTACCACAAATAAAGAAATAATGACAATAGAGAGGGTGGTTATTCTTAACTTATGTCTGAAGCTTCCCTGTCTTTGTTCCCTCATGCTTCATGCGAGTTTGATTTTCCACCAATTTGGGATTAATTGGCTTCATGTGAGTTTGATTTTTTGCTACCAATTTGGGGGGGCTTAATTTCTAAGATTGGCATGATTAATTTTTGCTGATTGAAACTAATATATATGAATTATTTTTTTTTTTAGATTAATTTTGGTCCAACTTTACACAACTTTTTCTATTAATATTTGTTAACGGTTTGGATTATAGATGAAATTAGTAACATAAATTATAAATAATAATTAATTAAAGACATAAGTTAATACATCTTCAAAATGATAATATGTCATAATCAATCAAATATTTTATTGAAAAGCAAATTCCTTAATACATTACTTAAGCTTAAATAATCAAGAATGAAATACAATATCCTCCATCATTTTAAATTTTCCTCACCTAATCAACTAAAAGAACTTATTTGGTGGCTCTCTCTTTCTCAATTTCATTCATTCAAATTCAAGAATTTTTAAATCACTTACACTGTTCAGAATTATTGTTCTATTAAGGATTGTCTTAAATACTTTTCTAATAAATTTTATTTAAAATTCGAGACAAACGGTGTTGCAAAGCGCACCCATGGCTTCCAAATGCCAAGCATCAAACAATTTCTTCTTTTTTTTTTTTTTTTTCTATCTGGACTGAATGTTCATTATTAATGAATTTTACTGACATATTTTCTCCTTTTAATTATCTGAATGACGTATTAATGAATGTTCATTATTGTTTTTGAAATTAATGCTAATTCGTTTCTACATAGATGTACTATTATGCATTCGTTGGCTATTTTTCATAAACAATATTCATAAAACATAAAGTATTTATTATGCTTTTTAGTTATAAAATGTAAAATAATTTTTTGGCTGCTTTTCTTATTCTTGAAAAATATTTCCCTTTTTATTAACAGCTCTTATTTAAAATTTAAATAATAATTATTTACTACTTAAATTTACGATACAATCTTTTTATCATATTTACACTAAAAACGACATATTGTATTAATTTTTATTTGGTATATTTGAAAATATTAAAATTAAATAATTTTTTTAAATTAAAAATATGGTAACTATATTTAATATTTTTTCTTTGATAATTAAGATTAATCAAATTAATATATATATTTAAATATTAACTATTGCATATTTCTTAAAATATGTAAAATGCATGCTGTTGCACTTTAAAAACTGAGAAGATTAAATTGAATACATCTTTTATATTATCATTATCATTTATATAAAAATGTTTATTAATTAATAATATTAAACATGTTTTTAAAGTAATAAATATTCAACAATACCGAGAAATGACGAGGAAAAAAAAAGTGAAAACCATGACTCTTATAGTGTGTTTACCAACTTGAAATCAAAATCTAGAATTTAAAATTGGGATGAATATTGTATTTATTTGCTAAAATAAAGACAATAATGAGAATAAAATCAGTATGCCCATGCAATAGGAATGAAAATTTGATTTCTAAAGGAATTTAAAAATAAGAATTTCATTCTGAAAATTGAATATTTCACTCTCACTCAACAATTTAATATACCATTTTATTTCTTATTTCAATTAAAAAATATAAAATTTAAAAATTAATTTTAAAAATAAAAAAATTATAATTAATTTTTAACTTTTATAAAAAATATAGATTTCAAAAATTAATTATAAAAATAAAAAATATAATAATTGGTATTATTTTTATTCATATTTTTATAGTTATTATTAACAAAATTATTATTATTATAATTTAATTTTTAATAAAAATAATTTTTTTAATAATAATAATCACAATTATAATAATAATAATAATAATGATGATGATGATGATGATAAAAATTAACAAAAGATATTTTAGTAACTTGAAATAATTTTTTCATTCCGATTTCGTTTTTTATAATTGAAGTAAATTGATTCTCATTCTTTATTTTGATTCCAACTTATTCTGATTCTAGTTCATTTCAATTTCAACCTATTCCAATTACAAATTAGCATACGTACTATTAATGATTTCAACAATAACAATATAGTCTGTATCTCTATACAAAAGATTTATTCATTACAAAGCCAAACCAATACAAAAAGAAAAGTGGTTTGGTTCTTATTTTCAATACTTAATGAGTATTTGTAATATTTAAATTATATATTTATATAATAATCACATAATATTTGATTGAAAGTTAAAATTTGTTTACATATGATATAAATGATATTAATTTATGACAATACAACCCAAAATAATATAACAATGATTTGAAGTTGAGACTTGATCACTTGACCTAATAGTAAAATCTAAAATTTTATTTTTCAAAATTTTTATAAATAAAAATATAAATTATTGGTTTGTATCAAAAGGTTATATAATCCTTGTTAAAAATAATTGCTATAATTTAAGTTTTTTTATATATAATTTCTTAAACAGCATAATATATTACACAAATGAGTTTGTATTGTGATTAAAGTAATATGTAATTAATTAATTTAAAAATAAATGCATATGTGATGAAATATGAATAAATGAATATACAAATAACATGATATAACTGTTTTATTTATTTATTAATTTATTTTATTAACTAATCAAGTCTTTGTAATTTATATAAAGAGCATGGTTATTAAGGGATTTGTCTATGATACATGTATGTATTAATATATATATATATATATATATTTATTTTAACTTTTACGTTAATATTTTAAATTTTTTATTCATATTTTAAATACTATTTATTATAAATTTTAAATTTTTTGTTACATGTTTTAACTTTTTAGTTCAAATTTCAGGTACTATTTATATTTATTTTATAGGTTTCAATTTTTTTATTACAAATTTTACAAAAATCGTTACAAGTAAGGATACCAATTTACCTGTAAACTCCCAAACACGCTAGCACTGATCCCTAATGGGATGGGTTTGGCATATCTCTTAACAAGTATGGGATGAGTATGGAAAAAAAAAAAAAAAAAAACCCGTAGCAGATTTGGTATGGACATAGGAATAAATAAATATCCACCGGATATTTGTTAGAATATTCACATAAATTAATTTTTGTATATTATTATTTTATTTTTAAATATGTATTTTTACAAAAATTTTGTTTTATTTAATATTCAACTTAAATTAGAATTTTAAAGTTCTTTATTAAATTGTAACTCTAATTCAATAGATAGGCAATTCATAGAAAAGTAATTAATAAGAAAATGAAGAAAAATCACTTTGATTTATACATCACTGTTGTGTATGCATATAATTATTCTAGGTTTGACTAAATAGCATGGGAATATTTTTAAATAGTAATTTTTTCTAAATTATTAATTTTTTTTCTATTTTAAATTATCAAGCATTCTATATGCAATTTGTAAATTATTTCATGCTGTGGAAAGATTAAAAGAAAAATGTAAGTTCAATCATTTAGACCAATGTAATGTAATTATGGGTATAACTTAGAAAATTACAATAAAATCTAGTTAAGGGTGTAAATTAATTTATCTAAAATAATACCAACTTTAAAAAAGTGCTAAAATTCGAATTGTAAAATTATGTTTTGGTCCAAATTCTAACACTTTTTGTAAAATTAGCATTATTTTAGAATTTAACTTTAGATCTAAAGTAAATATTATTTAAAAATTTGAGTTTCTATGTTAATACTAAGCTAAGTCATTAGAGTAAGTGTTCTTTATAATTTTTTTATAACACTTGATAAGTATTTATTTTTTAAATTACTTTTTAAATACTGTATAATTTTTATGTGTAAATTTGTAAAATAATTATGTATTTTTTTATACAATTGTGGTGATCAATTTATTTATATTGATGAATTTGATATTTTATACAAATTATATATTTTATTTTGAATTAATACTAAAAATTTATTGATTTAATTAGATATATTATAAGTTTAAATTTAATATTTTATAATAATATAAGTGTAATAAAAAAATAAAAAAATTGTTAAAAATTTACGAATATTCATATAGATTTGGTAAATATTAAATATTCATTTAAATAAATTTAGTAATCAAATGTCAAATTTGTTACAGGTTTGATATCGAATTTTTTTTAGTGAATGCAAATACAGGTTTGACGATATCTGTCCCAAATCTAGTCCGCTGCTATCCCTATTTACAAGTAGCAAAACTAAGAAAAATTTTAGATGTATTAATATGTATAAGTAAAGCAGCATTTCCCAGTTATTAGCATTTGAAAATCATGAAGTCTTAGCATTTGAAAATCATAAAGTCTGTAAACTAGTCAAAGTATTGTTACTCTGTCAGTCAATCAGTCAACTATAGCATTGACACAGAAGCTAGTTGTGATACAATTGGATCATGTGAAAGTTGTCAAATTATCGGATATTTGTAGCAAATGATAATTCTCATCCTTTTATACAAACGTGTATTGAGGGATTCAACAAAACTTAAGATAAGTAATTTCCCCTTTTATTAATCCTCTTTACTGTTTCATTAAATTTTCCATTTTTTTGTGATTTTCTTCCTAATTTTTGCATAATTTATTCAAGAAATTACTGCTTGGTAAAACTATTATATATTCAAATATAGTAAAATGTTTAATAAACACTCAATTAAATTGACAATTCATTTATTGCCCGCTCTCCTCTTTTATACATTTGATAATTCTATATAACAATTATAAAATAACAATTACATCACTTTAATCGAAAATAAACAAGAAAGATTCACTGCTTATACTATATTTTAACTCTCTAAAATCATAGATAAAAGCACGCTTTAAACTCATATTGTCTAAACAGGTAGTTGCCCTGATTGAAAGTCTGTGACCTTGAGATAACGCATTGTTTGGACCTCAATATAGCCCTCGAAATTCTCGTTGTGATAAGATTTGCAGACGAAGTAGATAACTATTTGGACAAGAAGCCCGAAAAGAATCGGCAGCAACTGCAAGAAGAAGCACAGGATCCCGATTCCGAATCTAATTCCCAAACTTAGAAACACTTCACGTACCACAAAGTTCTCAAACACAGCATCAGTGGCAGCAGAACAAGCACCGAAAACAATCAACATTGCCACTGCAACTCCAAACTTCCCTTTAATCAAATTCTTGCTCTTGGTTATGGCTTTCATCCCTCAAACATTTTCTTCCATAACCGAAATAACAGTGGCCAAATGCCAAATTATAGTAATATACACAGATCCGGCTGAGAACAAGATCAGTATAACAACACCAATAATAGTAATGACAAATCCATTGGAAAGTATCCGGAAGACGAATACCAAGATTGCTGCAAGAACGAAATCATAGAGAAAAACAATGACGAAACTTAATAACACCGTGATCAAGACTCATTTCCAAACTTTGGTACCACGGCCATGGCCTTTTGCAAGGTAATTTCTATTCATTACAATTCACATAAGAATATAATAAGTTTATAGCTTAGGTAAATTCGAATGCTCTAAAGTTTTATCGCTCTAATTTTTTTTTGTTTCAATTTTGATTATTATTTTATTTTAATATAAATCAATTAGTGTTATATTCATTCAAATAGCATCTAAGGTAGGATAGCATTGGTACTTAAAGTTTAAATAAATAGTATTTAAGAGAATGATACTCTATTTATCACTTTATTATTTGTTAACGATAATACGTGCATGTGTTTGTATATTTACACAACACTTATATTATTTATTTTCTTTTAATTGATGAAAATCTCTTTTATTATCGTGAAAATATAAAATGTGTGACAATCATATATATATATATATATATATATATATACATATATATATATATATATAACATTATCACTTCTAATAGTAGAGCAAGAAAGTAAAAATTATTCTTTTTTTAAAATTTCAACATGATGTCACATTAAGGTTGACCTCACAGTCTTCAAATTCTCCCAAATATCAAAACTTTAAAATATTTATTTGGGCCCTTGTGACAATGCCCGTGAAATAAAATCAAATTTGCATATTTGAGGGAATATAAATAGCTTAAGTACAATTTTGAGTACTTACTTTCAACTTTAAACTTTAAAGTAAGGGCCTACACAATTGTACTTAAGCTTAATTTTTAGTTCTCAAGATTATAATTCACCAGGATGATTAAATCTCTATGATTATGTTCTTGTAGCAATCTGGTATTTCATCTTCCAACTACTTTCCAATGGATTTGTTATTATCATTGTTTTTATATTCATCTTGTACTTAACCAAATCTATGTATATTACTACAACCTGTCATTAGGCTACTATCATCTCAGTTATGGAAGAAAATATTTATGGGATTAAAGCCATAAATAAGAGAGTGAACTTAATCCAAGGGAAAATTAGAGTTGCAATGGCAATGTTTATTGTTGGCTGTGTTTGTTCTGTTGCCATTGATGATGTTTCTGAGAACTTGGTGGTAGCTAATAAAGTGTTTCAAGGGTGGATATTATAATCGAATTTGAAATTTTCTACTTCTTTTTGTTGTTGTTGTTGTTGATTCTTTTTGGGTCTTTTTATCTAAACAACGATCTAGTTTGTCTACAAATCTTAACAACAAAAGCAAATAAAGAATTATAGTACAATAATAACAACTATTAATAGGGTAAGAATGAATGAAATTTTTACATCAATAATTCTTAGGGCTTGGTAGTTACCTTTGGTAGCTCAAGTGTGTATGCCTATGTGTAGGGGGCTTTATAATTTGTAAATTTTAAGAAATCAATGCAAGAAGTGTTGGTTACATTTCTTTCTGTATTTTTCATTAAGTTTTACTTGGTGTCATAGCCATACCATGGCAAATGCACCTAAAAGCATCATAAAAAACTAACTCAAACACTTTAGTGACAACTCAAAACCAACAAAACCATATAAACCACTTATTTAGTGCACTGTCAAGTTAGACAGACAACTTTCTTGATAGAAGACATAAGTTCTTCCAACCATTAAAGGCAATGACTTAAGGGCTTTGTTAATAACACTGAGAAGATACCATACAAGTTTATTACCTTTGTTAATGATGAACAAAATAATCCGGCCTTTCAACAATAAAAGAAACAAGACCTGACACTTCTTAATCAGCTACTGTCAATAATCAGTGAAAATAAAATAGTAAAATTCGCCAATTATATGACTTCCAATGACTTATGGGAAGCAATTTTCAAACTCTATTCTTATTAGTCCTATGTTCGAATTATGTAGTTTAAGAATCAATTGCAAACCACCGAGAAAAAGACTCAAATACAGAATACTTCACAAAAATGAGGAATGGCAAATGTATTAAGCATCATAAGAAAAAGCCTTAGAGAATAAGATTCGATTGAAATATTTTGAATGGTTTAAAACCATAACATGATACCGTAGTGATGAATATCTCTTCAAGAATCAACCTAGTGACACTGAAAGATGTGTTTTCTCAATTGTTAATCTTCAAAAGTGAACTTGAACATAATCACATCACAAGCAACATTACTATTAAAGCTAGCATTACAATCAACGATAGCTTCAATGCTTAAAACTAGAAGAGAAATAACTATAGTGGAAAAGGAAACAATCCACAAGCCAATAAAGGCAACTTTAGAGGTAAAAGAAGAAAAAAGTTTGGTCAAGGAAGACCCCAACCCAAACTTGTGTGCCAAATTTACAATAAGGCAAGGCACACTACCATTGCATGTTGGTATAAATTTGATCAAGACTTCAAGCCCAAGAACAACAACACTCAAAGATAGACCTCAGCATACATTTTTACTCAAGAACAAACTACAAAAAAAGGATGCTACCAAGACACTAGAGTCACCAATCATGTAACCAATGAGCTAAGTAATCTCTTCGCAAAAAGTAAATACAAAGGAATGCAAAAATTAGTCATTAGAAATGAAAAAAAAAAAAAACCTTCCTACTTCACATATAAGTAACAACTAGTTGTATGCTAGAAATAAAAGACCTCTAAAACTAAATTGCATACTACATATTCCTAGGATAACCAAAAACCTCTTTTGGTAAATGATGATTTGACATAATATTGATTAATTAGTTTCTAAAGAATCGATTTCTGCTTCAAGATGCTCTAAATGATAATTTGACATACCTAACTTTAATACCAAGTTGTTATGTGTTTTGTTTGAGAACACATAACAAGTTTGTGCATTGGTAAAGCACAAGGATCCGTCTTGCATAATTTACCTATTTTGATAAAATAAAATATCTAAGATACTTCGAAAGATCCTTGTCCTCCTTTAGAGGTTCATTCAAGGTGAGTTAAGCCTCTTAAAGACAACTTTAAGTTGAGATATTCATGGCTTAATGCATTTAAATAGAATATATAGAAAAGTTTGAGCATAAATGGGAAACATATCCTACATCTCTTCTTTAATAGAAAAACCAAAAAGTCATAGCTATCCTTAAAATAAAACAACTAGGAAATGGTCATAATAGCATAGAATTCTTTTTCTCTCCAAAGCACCTATCACATCTGGCTATTCCACACACTCTCTTCGTTCATATAAACTCTTGTGTTTGTTGAATGAATTATTGGTTCTTGTTAACTTGCTTGCCATTCTAACATTTTATTTTACGGTATCTGTTTTGCTACCATTGATGGTGTTTCTATTAACTTTGTGGTAAATAATTATATATATATATGTTCTTAATTAATATCAACTTTGTTTGTCATTATATTATCATTTAAAATAGTTGTGAATTTTTCTTGATTATTTTCTTATGTAAAGTATATTTAATAACGTAAATTATGTAACGATTTTTATTGACATTGAATAATTTTATTAGTTTATTATATTCAAATTTATCTCTAAATATTGATGATTGATTCTTATATAAAACTTTAAATTTTTGAATATGTTAATTTTTCTAACAATGTATTGTAATTAAGATTTTATCTTAGAACCTTGACATGCCTTTTATATATTCAATTTATCTCAATTAATCGACGTTTATACATTGTAATAATACATTTTAATACAAGAAATCTTCTTCAATAAAATAAAGCATATAAATCATAAAACAGCCTTAATAAAATTAAAGTTATTATTTTAATTTAGGTTCTAATACTCACCTCAAATTGAAGATGGTGTTATAAAAGAAACTTATTGAATTTATTTCAAAATTTCCATCCCACGAGCAATCATTAGCATACACGTGTTGATCAATCATATAACTATGTACATACATGCGAAGGATGCAATAAAAACCCTTAAGATAT
Source organism: Khaya senegalensis (assembly GCA_032402905.1). Classification (NCBI taxonomy): domain Eukaryota; kingdom Viridiplantae; phylum Streptophyta; class Magnoliopsida; order Sapindales; family Meliaceae; genus Khaya; species Khaya senegalensis. The sequence continues at coordinate 6,525,515 of CP135536.1, forward strand.
TTCCTTAGTTTCCAGTGATTAGCAATTTCTTTCCACTGCTCTCACACATAAAATTAAGAACTGCAAGGCCTCATAATATAACATATATACTTCAACGCGTGGTAGGGAGATATCAATTAGTACGTGACAACAATTCGTTGGCATGAACACTAAACAAAGTGTGTGAGTAAGCATAGATTATTCAAACCCCCTGTACAAACAAACTGAATTAGAAGTATGCAGTGGCTTCGATTCTGCCCAAAACCATCAAGAATTAAATCAAAAAATTAGTTCTTCAATTAAAATCAATTTGTCTTTAATTTTAAAAATGAAGAACCAAATTCGAACTAAAGAATTGATTCAAATTTAAAAATAAAAAATAATAGAAATAATTATAAATTCAAATTTAATAAATTATTTAATTAATAAAATGAAAAACATTTGAAATTTTTCATTAGAATTGCCAAAAAAAATTAATCTCAAATTAACATTTTAAGCCAAAACACAATATACGTTATTTAACTTCGTTATTAAATTTATGCAAATATAACTTTCATGTAATTCAGATTTATAATTTATAATTTATAATTTATTAATAAAGAAAATACTCTTTATTGATTGATGTAAATAAAAAGAATTAATCAATATATTTATAATATTTTATTTAACTTAATATAACATATTATTTATATAATAATATAATAAAATCATGATGTCTATAAATTTATTTTAAAATAGTCGAAAGTGTTAAGAGTTATAACAAAATAAATATACATATGGAATAATATTATTAGATATATAATTATAATATAGAAAAAATTAAATTTGTCTTTTTAATGATATATAATATTAATTCGAGTAATAATACAATATTTTTTAAATAATTTATCATATATCAATTTTCTTTAATAATTTATTTCTTTTATTTTATTTACTCTAGTTTTAATTTATGTATTTCATCACTTTTAAAATTTAACATCATTAGTTTTAATTTTTTAAGAATTTTTTTGTAGAATTAAAAAATAAAAAATTAAGATAATTGATAAATAAGGTATTTTATTCCTAAACCAGAATAAAAATGAAGCTAAATAAAATTGAAGAATAAAACACCTTGTTAATTAAAAAAAGTAAGTTTCGTTTATAAGTAGAAAAGATTTTGCTCACCCCTGTTAGATCAAAGTTTTTTCTTGTAATGTCCAAAGTGGACAGAGATGATTTCAAACCAACGCAAAAGTACACCTACAAGCACAATACGCACCCCTGTCATCACCTTACTTTTTTGTGTATCCTTGTCAGTAACGAACATCTCTTCTTTTTTTCAACCGCAACAAGAACAACAATTTTTTTTAATTAAAATAAATATTTTAATTTATTTAAATTATTCATATTTTCCCTTTGTGCATGCAAAACCATAAATTTTCCATAAAGAAATATATTTTTTAATTTTAATTTCTTTTTCTTTTTTTTTGGTTTCCTGCATGCAACAGAAAAATAAGGGAATAAATAAAAGAATTGGAATTTACATATGGGTATGTTTAGCAGGCCCTCGTGGGCATCACCTTGCTTGTTTTCACTTTTGCAACAATCCTCGTTTTACAAGTCACAACGAAATTTGCTATTTCTCTCGTCTAGGTCATTCTTTTTGGTCATCCGAACCTTATCACAACTTTTAGCATGTATTGGCTTTCATCTCTCCCAAGCTCACACATAATAACTTGAGCAAAAGAGTTCTCCAAATACATGTATCAAATCAACATCTTTACACAAAACTTAGATTAGTGAATTAAAAATCTTATGAATACCTTAACATAATGATCAAGATGTGTTTGTTGAATTCACTAAGATGGTAGCGTATAAGAATGAGTACACATGTGAAATGATGTATGTGTGATACTAATAAATGAGAGTTTACATGAAAATAAGATTTAAAAAAAAAAGAATATATTATTTGGTGATTTTAAATGTTAAATAGGATATCAAATGAGATTATGTTTTATTGAGATATTTAATAAAATTTTTAAAGTATGTACCTAAAATTTTTTGATAGATTTTTTTATTTTTCTCATGTAGCCTAACCTAAGCCATATTGGAACCTTTTTGCATTAATTAGTCTAATCCCAAGTAAGCCTATCTTAAGGATGGTTGGATTTTCATTTGTTAGTGTTGCTATAATAAGATCAATGCTTGCTTGTTGCTTATTCATAGTTAAATTTTTTTTTTTATTTTTTTTTGTGTGTACACCACAGGTCAACTCCATAGAGAGAGTCCTTGTACCAAACAATATTACACCTGTCAGTTACGGAGTTGAACCTTTTGCATGAAAACATTCTTAATATTACATATGTGAAGATTTGTGGTAAGATGGTTATGACTGGACCGTATATGTTCTGTGAATCATTATAAGTGGATTGATTTTGAAGGAGATATAGAATTGTTTAGATTGTTTTGACATGAAAATTTGGAAAATAAAAATTGATGATTTATTTTATTTATTTATTTTAGGATATGTCTCTTTCTATTTTATAGAATATAAATTACTAGAGATTAGTAATAAGCAAGTTAGTGGTGTGGTAATTCTACTAAAATCTACTCTAAATACCCTATTATTAGACTAAAATGTTAAGTATAAATAAAAATCGATAGAATTAACTTTTATTTATTTAAGTTTAATTTTTATTTACATTGAAATAATTTTAAGCATGCTTTTATGTCTAATTTCAGAATCTGTGAAAAAGGATGTCATAGCTAGTCAAACGAAAGCCCAAGCCTATTAAAAGAAAGATACAAAGCTCTATCATAGCCATCACGTATAAACTAGAGTTGGCAACGGGCTGGGTACGGGATAGGAAATGTCATCCCCGTCCCCGGCTAGTCCCCACTTTCAGAAAGTGATCCTCGTCCCTGCCCGTCCTCGTTTTTGGGAGGAGATCCCCGTCCCCGCAATCTCCACCTCCTCCACTATGCCAACCGTTTCTTCATTCTTGTCTGCCGTGTCAACCACGACAGCCTTTTCTTCCCTCTCCTCAGCTCCGTCAACCACTTTCCTCTCTTTGACAATTACATTCTCTTCATTACCCTTGCCACCAACCACCAATGCTTTTACAACTAGATCATTGTCGTTCGTCAGATCCGCAGATCATTGCTCGTGGATCAGGACACTTGGTTATTTTTAAGTAAGAGGAAAGAAAAAGAAGGTGTTGCAGCGGTGGTGTACGAGAAAAAGTAAGAAGATTACTGTTGTTGAGGAGAAAGAAGTAGTTGATTATGTTGACAAATTTTTATTTTCTAATTTGAATAGGGATGGTTAGTCATACGACATACAATTTTCTCTTGCCAGAATTGACAAGCAAGGCAACAATAATTTCATTATCTCAGCACATTCTAAACGTCTCTTTCTTTTATTATTATTTATATGCTGAAACTTAAAATCTGATTAATTAATTAATTGCCTTGATCAAATTGAAAGACATTTCTATGCAATTAATGCTCAAGTGTTGCAGTGATGGGGTTTAGCAATGAATGCTAAGGTTCTAAATTCTATCTTTTATTATTTACTAAAACACTTTTACTTATGGAGACAGAGTCTTTAAAAAATAAAAGAAACAGCAAAGCAGGTAACGGGGCGGGGCGAGGATGAAATGCCAACCCCAATCCACTCCTCGTTTTTGGAAATGAGGACAAATCCGTCCTCTTTCCCCAGCCGTAAAATAAAACAGGGTTGAAAACGGCCCCGATTCCGGACCCGAAAGGGCTGAGTTCCCGGGGGCCCCCGTCTCCACAGAAATTTTTGCCAACCCTAATATAAAGCCTGTTAAAACTTTAAAAAATTAAAAGTAAAACCAAGCTAGCTTTTAAGTTTTATCTTCTCATGCAAATTCACAATGGAAAGAGGCTGAGCTTTTCTTGCTTTTGGTGGGAAAGAAGGATGCATCCCCTTTTTCGGATCTCCCGCTTTTTACTGGTCAAATCATCTTCTCCCTTTGTTTTGAATTGGTCCACCCCTCTCTCTTCACAATTCCCTTGAGAACAAGAAAAGTCAAACTCTGGTCAACTCGGTGCTTAGTTTTTTACATTGAATTCTATTGGATTAATTTGAGTACAATCGGGTAAACATAACTCATGATTCTCTATGATGGACACCAACAAATATATTATCAACCATTTTCCTTAAATGTATTAAAATATTTATATTTAAATATCTATATATTTAAATATTAATTATTTTTATAATATAATATAATAAAAATATATTAAATAAATACATAACATATATTAAATAAATTTATAAAAAAAGAATAAATTCTTAACTCGATAAAAAATAAATCATAAAACAAAAATTTCATAGTATGTGTAATACCTTAGTGTGGTTATATTAGAGCACATATACCTTAAATAAATATATAAATATATAGATATTTGAACATTGATTATTTTTTAAATATAAAAAATAAAATAATATTTTAAAAATAAATTAAATAAATAAATATATTAAATAATCGTAAGATAAAAGAATAAATTCTTAATTTAATAAATAATAAATAATAAAATAAAATTTGCATCAAATATATTTAAAATAAATATTTAGATATTTGAACATTAATTATTTTTTAAATACAAAAAAAATAATAATAAATTTTGAAAAGAAATTAAATCAATACATAAAAATAGATTAAAAATTAGAAAAAATATAATAAATTATTAAATCAATGTAAACAAAAATTATAAAATAAAAATTTTATAAATTATGTTTAACATAATTTTAATATATATATAATTATATTTACATATAATATTAAAATAAAAAAAATACAGTGTTCTGGGTTTGCCAACTCTGAGTTAAATAATCAATATTTCATTATTTTCCTAATGCAAATAGAGTGCCTGAGTTGGCCAACCAAAAAAAAATTGTAAGCAACCAAAACACGTGTTTATATACGCACAGAAACACACCGTTGGGGAAACAAAAATACAAGCAACCAAAACACACCTTTATATACACCCAGAAAACAAGAGAGAACAATTAGTGGAATGCAAACATACACAACAGAATTAACTGCTTTGTGAGAAGAGATGAGTTCGTTCTGTAGATCATTCAACTCCTTCAAGAACCCATCCACTAGTTGTTCTGACACAAGGTATATGATCCATCAAGTGCCAATATTCCCCGTCCTTGGTGCACTTTTCCCCCATCGTTGGACAACCAACGATGACTAGTAGCAAAAGTGTTGGGAGGTCCTCCTCCGGAAAATATTTGAGCTTCGGACAACCAATGACTTCGAGAGATTCCAATCCACCTATTGAGGACATGCGTTCTAGATTTGGGAAATTGGAAATAGTCAATTCGGTTGGAGAATCAGGAATTTTCATTCATGTCTCTGGAAACAAGACCGTATCTGGACATCCTGAGTTGATTCTGAGTTTTTTCAGAGAGGTGAGTCTGTTCAATCCTCACTCGAGCAATGGCTTACGGATTTTAATGTGATGAATCCAAAGTTCTCGAAGTTTGGTGGGAAAGCCATCCTCAGGGAAAGTTACTATGCTTGGACAACTTTGAATGACTAATTCTTGAAGTGAAGTTGAATTGTCTATGCCGTTGGGCCTGGAAACAATATTTGGACAAGCGCTAATATTAATCCCGTGAAAGTATTTATACTATAAAGTACTTATTATTTGCATATTTGTGACGTACGTCTATGCTATTTTAAGAATATAATTAATATATTTAACACATACTTATTTTATGGCGAATCTAATATCTACCACCCACTCAATTAATTCAATATATCTTAAAAACTAAAATTAATCACTTTCAAAAACAAATTTTTCATAGTGATAATGTAATTTCATGCAATAATTTATTGAAGGTTTGTGGACCAAACTTAACTCGATGTTCATATTGTACAAATTTCCTCGAAATCAATTGTCAAAAGTTGACAGAGACCGTAGGACCCATGTCTTTCAATTGAAGAGTTAACCTTGTACATAAGAACAAAAGGTTTACTCAAGTAAAGGTCATTTTTGACGTGACATGTTTTTACATATCACTTAGTCTTTGTCAAAGTTTAAACATAAAATTGTACTGGGTAATTATTTTAATATGAATGTATTAAAATTAGTTAAAAATATTTAAAAAAAATTAAAATAAAATTATTTTTAAATTTTTTTTTATTTTTATCTACAATTTTAAAAAATTATTTTATGTTGACAAAAAACGTGTAAAAAAATATAATATATATATATCCAATAAATCCTTCATTTAAGGGTTGTTTTAAAAGATATTTATATAACAAAAAATATGATTTAGTTGCTATATATAAAAATTGGACTTCTAATATTTATATGCTTGGTTAATCATATGATTCAATTTCTGTAAATACTGCAAATTTATATTTTTCTAAACCTTTTACGTAACTAATTATTTTATAAACAGTTGATTGTGTTGTTGGCACTGACAGTTTAGAAGACATTTAGGACATAAAATTTGAGACAAAAATAAAGCACATAGGTAATAATCAAACAGTTCCGAATTTGGGACAAAATCATTTTTTTTATATAATATAAAAAACGTTAATAATATTATTAATCTCTTCTCAAAAGCATTTCTAACTAAATAATTAATTAATATTATTATTCTTTGCATAATTTGTTAAGGACATTATTTTAAATTTTGATATACTTATGAAAACACAAAGATTTTCTAAGATTATCATTTACACTATTTTTTTATAAAAAAAAAAAAAAAATTAAAAGTTGCACACAAATAAGTAAAGTTAGGATAAAGAGTCTTAATTTATATACAATTTCTCACTTAATTTATGATAATAATGATAATGATAATAATAATAATAAATGGCTTCACTTGTGATTTGATGCTTATGCATAATTAATTTTTTAATCAGAAATTATGCTTCTCAAAATATGCCATAAAATTTTCAACAAACGCCAGTCTTTTTTTATTTATTGAAACTTTCTTCGAGGTCAAAGATGGCTGCTATAATTAACTAGAATTCATTTATAATAATGATAAAAAAATAACACAAATTCTTAATATATTCATGCAACGTCTATACATACACACATATATATAGACGTGCAAGTTCTTATATATAGGCCTGCAAGTTCTGGATCAAAGCATTCAATCACAAAACACAAGAATCATGGAATTCCTTATCCTTTTTCTACTATATTCAGTCGCTGTTCTCTCTCTCTTTTATATTCTCATCAAACCTAAACTCAACAGACAGGAACTTCAATTTCCTCCAGGGGCTAATGGCTGGCCCTTAATTGGTGAAACACTTGAGTATCATGCATTGAGCAAAAAGGGTTGTATCGAAAAATTCATGTCAGATAGGATGCAAAAGTACTCCTCAAAAACTTTCAAAACATCGTACCTCGGTGCAAAAATGGTATTTTTATGCAGCGCTGAGGGAAACAAATTTCTGTTTTCCAACGAGAATACGCTTTTCAAACCTTGGCTACCCGGCATCATCGAGAAATCATTCAAAAGCTCTGACACAGTAACGTTGTCGCAGGAATTCATCTCATTGCGCAGAGTTATTGGTGCGTTTACTGAGCCAAATCTGCTGAGAAAATACGTTGCAATCATAGATGAGGCGGCGAAAAGACACTTGCACAAGCACTGGGATGGCAATGGAGAAGTTCAGGTTCATTCTCTGTCGAGGAAATTCATTTTTTCACTATGTTGCCAGTTGATGTATGGCATTAATGATACAGCAACTGCTGATGAACTTGAGAATCTAGCGCACTGCATAATGACTGAGTTTTTTATCATCCCTATAAATATCCCTGGGACAAAATTTGGGCGTGCAGTTAGAGCAGGAAAGGAGTTTCACAGGAGATTTCGGGCTATAATTAAGCAGAGAAGGATGGAAATCCTGGAGAAGAAAGAGCAGGATCAATCTAAAGATATATTGTCTTTGCTATTGCTTGAAAAACACGACAATGGTGATGAGTTGACTGAATCAGAAATTGCATTGAAGATGCAGTCAATACTAATTGGTGCTTATGACAATCCAAGCATTGCCATTAGTACCATTATCAAATTTCTTGCAGAACTACCGCAAGTTTATGAGCATGTCCGACGAGGTATATACATATATTTATATATGCATGTATAAATGAGCAGTCTTTATTCAGTATGGACGTGCGTACATTATAAAATTTAAATTTAGATCCTCAAAATCGTTAACATATTTAATAACTTTTTTATGCATACGCGTGTATAATAATGTTTGAAAATTTTTAATGTTGACCAAATTGTAGATTGATTTTTGTTTCTAATAAATTTTCTTTGTTCATATATATGCATGATTAGAACAAATGGAAATAGCAAATTCAAAGGGACCAGAGGAGTTATTGAACTTTGAGGACTTGAAAAGGATGAAGTATACATGGAATGTTATAAGTGAAGTGTTAAGAATGGAGCCACCAAATTCTGGTACCTTTAGGGAAGTCGTTAAAGACACCAGCTTTGATGGATATACCATTCCAAAGGGATGGAAGGTAATCACTTTATACGATCTATAATCAATTTCAATACATATACATACATACATACATCCATACATACATACATATATATATATATAATTTTTTTTACCCTTTCTTAAATAATACGGAAGAGAAGTACAATCTATTTTTCTTGGTTCATCAAAAAGTAAAACGAGAATGTATAACTTGGCAAGTGGAATTGAAATGTGATATCAAATCACTTTTTGCACTCAAAAATCTTTGAAAGTCATTTAAAACATTTTTTTTTAAGAGATTCTTTTAAAGGGTAAAAAATGTTCGAAACTTTTTTATAACGTTCAAGGTTATTGGGGGTCAACTACCGTCCAATCAAGGGACCGTTTTGACGCTGACTGAAACATTGAGCACCTATCAAACTATTTTTTGCAAACTTATGAACTAATTTCTTTTCAAACGCCGGGGATATTTCTAAAATTTTTCCTATATTCTTCCTATGCATGATCAATTGGTATTGTCGATTGGTATAAGTTGTTGATAGTCTGTAATTTGTTGATGATTGACACAGGTACACTGGGCAGCAAATGCAACACACAAAGACCCAAAATATTTTCCAGACCCGGAAAAATTCGAGCCATCAAGATTCGAGGGAAACAAGCTTGTTCCTTTCTCTTACGTTCCGTTTGGAGCAGGTCCGCACATTTGTCCTGGAAAAGAATTCGCTCGACTGAAACTGCTTGTTTTCTTTCACAATTTGGTTAGAAAATTCAGGTGGGAGAAGTTGATTCCAGATGAAAAGATGATCAGAAATCCAAATTTAATGCCGGAGAAAGGACTTCCCGTTCGTCTTTTTCCCCACAATGAATGAGTCATCGCAGTGCTGTCTTCATTCTCTGTTGTTTAATAAAGTCTTTTCATATGTTACCAGCGATGTACTATTCTCTTAAAATAATAAACGACACAGAGATCGTTTTGTTCTCTCTTTGCATGTCTCCTCACAAACACACAACAAATACACAAATTCAAAATATCTAGACTATTGCACAGTTTGTCTATTCATAGGTATGTATCAAATAAGATCGGGATTTCTTTTGTTTTTGAATTTCAATTCATTTTAAAATATTTATTTAAAAAAAAAATTATATGATGGATATTTTTATGGGTACATGAACAAAAATTCCACGTATCTCGTAGAAAGAGTTTAATTGAGAATTGTTTTAACATTTGCAATGGCTTTTGGAGTGATAAATGATTTTGAAAATTTATTAAACATGGGTGCGAAGTAAAAGAGTGCTAACTACAGCATATTTTATGGTGCAAATAAAATCATCATTCGAAAAATAATAATTATAGTAAGATTGATGATATTGTTATTTCTTTAAAATTCTTAAAAATTTTCTTTTCTTTATTATCTTAAATTATAATAATATTTCTATCTAATGGTTAACATTTTATTTTATAATCATTATTATTATCAACATTACATTTAATTAAACATGGGTGGTTACAATTAAGTATTTTTTAATGGTAAGTCTATTTGTAGGGATCATTTGCTAAATATTTGGTACATCCCAAATGTTAAGGATCAGGATTAGGATCATAATGTAGGTGATACAGCAGCTGATGGTAATGCAGCAGGTGCTGGTGCAGCCAATTCTGTCGAAGTTTTATTGTTTCATTTTTAGATTCTATTATATTTAGATGTTGAATTCACCATATTTGATACTCTTTTTTGGTAACATGAACTAATTCTTTTATTCTGAGATGTAGCCAAACTATAAATAATTGATATTTATTTATTTCAATGGATGAGTTGATTTTATATGAATGCCCGAAAAAAAAAAAAAAAGTATTGTTATGTTTTAGATCAAGTGATGACTGCTATTGAATTTAGGTAAGATAACAATATATTTGTATATTCGATGTAATTGCATGAAAAGTATAAGCTTATGAATCTCTAGTCATTACAATTCACATAAAAATATACTAAGTTAATAATTTAGAAATATATTCGTTGTCACTTTAAAAAAGATGAATAAATACTTATAAGATTCTTGATTCTCAGCTTTAAGTATAGTTTCAATTAATAAGAATAATAAACTCAATTGAAATTAGTTTAAGTAAATTCGAATGCTCCAAAGTTTTATCGCTTTGATTTTTTTTATTTCAATTTTGATTATTATTTCATTTTAATCATTCATTAAATAGTTAATGAATCAATTGATGTTATATTCATTCAAATAGCATCTAAGGTAGGATAACATTGGTACTTAAAGTTTAAATAAATAGTCTTTGGGAGAATGACTGTAATGCCCCAAATCCGACACACATCGCATATGTCAAATTAAGGCGCACAACTCTATATTCATTTGCTAAACTTCACAATAATAATCTTTTTAAAAAAAAATACTCCATCAAATAAATTCAAATAATCATTCTCAATGCCAACAATAATCTAATCAAATTATAAATATCCTAAAAGAAATATTCAAGGTAAATATAAAAAAATACGCTAAAAATATTACATAAATTTTTTATTCATAGTCTAAAATATAAATAAATAAACTCTCCAAAGACATCCTCCAATTCAAACTACATACTCACCACTTTAAGTAATTTATTCTAAAAAAAAAAAAAAATTGATGAGGGGTAAACCGTCAACTTGGTAAGTAAAACTATTCATAATATGTACATGAATTTTTACTTAATTCTAAATGTAATAAAAACAAACAAATAAATTTACAAGCCATTTTATTCAAATATCATACAAACACAATTTTAATAATTTGTTAATTAAATAAAAATTTAATATTATAAATTTCTTAAAAGAATATGTTAAAATCATATTTTATAAAATATGAATACATAATCATATAAATCTTTCATTATAAATATATATTCAATTACTCATGTCACATAATATCACTTGTACTCTCAGTGACCTAGCCAATTAACATAATGTCACTTGTAATCCCGATGACCCGGCCAAAATCAGAATCATGTGCACACTCAAAACATAATACTAGTTGGTCCAAATAGATATCAATCATAATCAAATAGAATCATAATCATACAACTATGGTAGGAAGAGCCAAAATAATTCATTTCCATCAAACAAATAAAAATCATTTAATAACATAGGGCTTGCATAGATTTATTTACAAAGCATTTAAGAATTTAATATATTTTACAAATAAACATTTACTTTCTAATAAACAATTAATAACACATTTGAAAAATATACAAATTTTAAGAATTTATAATATGATTTTATTTATTAAATAATTAAATAACTTTTGAATCAAATTTATACAAATGTAACTCTCACATAATTCAAATTTATAATTGATTTAATAAATATTTTATTAACAAAGAGAATACTCTTTATTGATTGACGTAAATAAAAAGAATTAATCAATATCTTTATAGTATTTTATTTAACTTAATATATCATGTCATTTATATAATAATATGGTAAAATCATGATGTGTATAAATTTATTTTAAAATAGTCGAACGTGTTAAAATTTATAATAAATAAATATATACAAAACTGTGGATGGTTTGCATGTTTGGGATTCAGCAGCCGGTGTGCGTATAAAGACTGAGAAGTGTCGAGGGGGATATATTGTCAATATCACCAGAAGTAATATAACAATGTAACAAGTCAAGATACCGATAAGGCTCAGTAGAGGCTCTAATGACCATCCTAACAAAGGATGGGATCACAGGGCTGTTCTAAAATAAGGGGTATTTCTATCATTAATGTCGTTAGTGTAAATTCAATGAAAGCCACAGTACTTGCAGGCATTGAAGATGCACAACTTGTAGAAATGTGCATGAAAAATGTTAGTCTATTAGGCCTAGCACCGTCGGTGAGATGGCAATGTCAATTTGTTTCAGGTTTTACCACTGAAGTGTTCTCTTTGCCATTTCCCGAGTTACAGAACAATGGCTCTTCATCTTGGTGTTCGTTTTCTTGAGTTTTCCGGGGATGATTCTGGATTGTGCATACAGAAGATTTGAACTTTTGCGTTCAAGTGAATTGCAATTGAGGAATGAAGTCTGTTTTCAGCAAACTGGACTTCAATGTGAACTAAACCATGGGCAAGTTATCGTTGGATGGAAACTAGCAAATTTCATTTGAAAGTTTCATGTACATGAAATGTCAGTGAACTTGCTAAAGCACTTCAGGCTGGGTTGTGGCCTTCAATTTCAGCAAATGATGCAATATTCTTCCTCAGCTCTTGCAGGTTTGGACATATTTTATGCTAAAAGATTGGTATTGGTTTCTCAGTTAAACAACTATGCTGTGATCGTAATGATTCTTTATAATTGGATTTCTGATACTAGACATTCAATTTTAGGATATGTAAATGATAGGTTATTGAGTTCTAGCTAGAAGAGAAAGATAACTGCAAATGTACAGAGAATTTACAGAGAGAAATGTAACATGTAAAGATTGATAATAATTTAATTTAGTACCTCGATGAGAAATATGAGTTTTAATTTTGTACTGTTACCAGCCCTTTGGATTTCAAATTATGGATATAAATTTAGGATAGACCGAGAATAATAGAACAAACGATATGAAATTTCTTCAAATCAAAAGATAGGTACATGGCGGGGGAAAGTGACAATGTCTTCAGAAAGTACTTGTCAGTTTAATATATTCACCATTTCCAGAAAACATTGGAACCACACTTGAATTTGTCTTTCCCTTCGCATTCCAAATCCAAATCATCAGAGATAAATGGCACTTTCTGCAAAAAAACAAAACAACCCAAGAAAATTTCTCAAAAACACAAAAACAAAAATTAAAAATAAAAATTAAAACAACCCATTTTTCGAAAATAAATGAAAGAGAGCTAGAAATGAGGTAAAAACCTTCTGTTTGGCAAGATCTTGGCAGCCTGTGAAGTTCTGTGGAAACTTGCATGATCCAAATTCAACTGTATATGCTCTAGCAAAGTTTGCACCACTTGTAGCCAACCTCTTCTTATCATTCAGTTCCTGCAACAACAAAAACGAAGAAAAATGGAAAAAATTCCATTGATGGGCATCCAACCAGGAAAATTAATGATCATTAAACATTAATTTAATTAAAAAATGAACCTTGTTGGCTTTGCTTTTCTCAAGGTATTCTTCAATTATCCCAGCATTAGCAGAAGAAGCAGCGGTAGCTGTGGTGAAAAGTGTAGCAGCTAGAAGAACCATGGCAGCTCTTCTTCCTTCATTTGCTCTTGATTCTTTCGAAACTCCAGCTTGTTGAGCTCTGATCAAAGGCAATTTTTGGCCATGCACAACTGGGCTTGAAACTGAAACAATCTTCGTACAGAGTTTAGCCGATCCAGTGCTGCCTGAAATGGCATAGCTGCATCCCAAAACACTAGAATTCATGGTTGCCATTGCTGCTGCTTCCGCAAAAGAGAAAAAATGCTGATTGTTTTACAAATATTGCGCACAAGTGTTTGGTTAGCGGATCAATATGAAGTTGTGGGTTGCAGATGTCTGATGGAAGATTGATGATGAATTGTGATAAAAGGATGTGGTGGGAGTGTGGATAAGGTAAGATTGCCTCGCTCCTATTGGTAAACCAATGCACTAATGCTCTATGATGCCAGTTTGTGGCACTTGGAAGTCTTATGGTCACCACGAAATGTTGGCCCACTTTCGAATCAGAAATTTGTGCTCTGTATCTTCATTTCTGTCAGACTGCCGGTTAAAAAGAAAAAAAAATAAAAAGTTTTTTTTTTAAATATAACAAAAAATAAATCAAATCAAATCAAACCAAAGCAAAGCAAGCCAACCCTTCTATCATTACAATTTTAACGAAATTTGAACTCATAACCTCTTTTATTATTTTTACAATATTTATTATTTTTATTCATAGTGATATTTGCAATATAAGTATTACAAGATTTATATTTAGATTGAACAATATCTGCTTTCCACTAAGAAGAAGAATTGACACATATTTATAAGAAATTTAGATTAACAATTAATTATTACTGCTATCAAAAATATTGAACCACCTCCCAGCTGAAGGGTCATCGACAGAAAGAAAATAATTACACTGATCCAACTAATTAAAATTCACGATATCTTTTTAATAGTATTTTGGAATAAATAATGGACAAATTATGCTAATTTCATTCAATATTTTTCTTTCTTTTTTATCTATATACATTAAGGTATTATAAATGACCTTCTCTAAGTGCATAACAATTTTGAACTGTTTTATAATAAAATATGAATATTGTTTAACTCCTTTTGTTTATCTCTATTATTATTTACAAATTTTAAAAAATAAATAAATAGTTACCAATTTTAAGACTAACAAAAGGCATTTAACTATTACAATGATACTGGTTAATGAATTTTCATGTTGTTGGATATAACTAACAAAAATAATAAAAGGAAATAAATAGCATTACTAAGTTCATCAAATAATTGGCGGCAAGTTCAGCTCTAGCTCAGGTATTGGAACTTTCTCTAGCATGACACCAACGCGTTTTAAAATGCATTATAACAACGTATTGGGCTTGTGAATAATTTAATTGACTTTAATAAATCTCACAAACTAATCAACCTGTTCATCTCTCCAAACCTAAAGTTTCAAATAGAAACAGTGAATCTTCATGCTAGACAATAGCTCTATACATTTGAGATTTCTGTACGTACGTAGATTCTTTCTAACAAGATAATCCTAACATCAATTCTAAGATGACCTCTATCCGTGCCAAGCACATCTACTAAAAAAGAGGCTTCCGAGATAGAAAGAGAAGTTAAAATAATCGCGAATGCTTTCTAAAGCCACTAGCTGATCTCGAAAGCAAGTGTGCGGAATCTGCCTAATGGCAAAAATGAATATATGCAAGGAACAAGAATATCTAAGCCCGTCTTCAGTTTTCTCGATGACATCTATACACTTTTCAACCATCCTACACTATTCATCAATGTACATCTTTGGTGGTGGTCTGGTGTATACTAATCCTTGATGAAAACATAAAACAAAATTTTGGGCATAGAGTATTATTCTACCGGGAAAATGGTTAAGCTGATCTGAGCTGGAAACACCAAATCAAATAATGTTGTCAGCTGAAATGAATTATCAGGTCTAAAATTTATCCATGAAGCAATTCTGTAACTATAAACTCATGCAATCATCTCAATCTTGACAATCTTCTTAATTTATGGTTCTTTTTATGTGCAATGGTATTCTTTGAACTTGAAGGAAGAGCCAGAGTTGATGATGGCATACCAATAGACGTTCTTCCTTTCTTGGAAACCCATTTCAAAGGCAGACTATCTACCACAGCACCTATATCTTCTGGACTACTCAATTTGACAAGTTGTTTAATTTGGTCAAGCATGTTACGAGTCCAGACCACCGACAGATCTAGCCCAACCGAATCATCCATCTGCTTTCTCCGCATATCTGTCAATATCTCGCTGAATGACTGAAAAGACATGGACTGCCAATATCCTCCACTGTTTGCACAGATCGTATTGACTTTGATGACATGCTTGCAAATGTTTCCTTGCATTGACCAAGCACAATCACAAAAGGCAAATTCTGATCTGCGATTCCACACTAGATGTGTCAGATTGCTGTCTTTCTGGCTGGAGACCTTGGCAAAGAGGTGCTCCACACAATCCAGGGTAACAGTTGAATCAGGAATTCGCAATGCACTTTGCCACGATGTGGGTGCAATATATTCCTCCTTAACCCTTTGAAAAGAATCACGTTCATCTGCATACCGATCAAGCCAGTAGCTTGAATGTAACTCGGTTGTCAACTTGTGTACTAACCTATCAACTCTCTTGAGTGCACCAAGATGTGAGTCATCAAATAGTTTGGTTTTCAGCTTCACATGATAGGCCTCTATGGCACCAGATGCCTCCTGGCTTGCAAGTGGGAGGGTTCTCATTTTTGAAAGCCACATATCTGTTCAGAAAGTACACAGAGTAATTCTTTTTACTAAAAATAAAGTTTTAGACAATATCACAGGATGAGACCTGCACAAATGATTGTGAGGCTGCCCATCGGTGTTAGGGAGGGTTCTCATTTTTGAAAGCCACATCTCTGTTCAGAAAGATAAAATTCTTTTTATTAAAATAAAGTTTTAGACAATATCAACAGGATGAGACCTGCACAAATGATTGTGAAGCTGCCCGTTGGTGTTAGGGTAGGTGGGTGGGTGGGTGAGTGTGTGTCTGAGAGAGAGAGAGAGAGAGAGAGAGAGAGAGATCTAACCAAGCCTAGGCATCCAGGACACCTTGAAATATTCTATAAAGGCAGTTTAATCAACAAAATCCTGAGCTAATTCTTCCAAGGCAACAAAAGCATCAGCTCCATCCCATATGCTGTACAATATATTTCCTAGACGTTTGAAAATTTCCCGCTGTATTTCAATATTGGTGCATTTTCTAACGGCATTTCTCAGCCATGATCTACAAACACACCACAAGGAAAACATGACAGGACAACAGAATATTTCCCTGAAAATGTAGTGTACCAAGTATGAGAACTTAAACTTGCAAAATTTCATTCAAATCAAAATCTAGAGTAAAGAGTATTGCCTTATGGGATCAATCCCCACTGCTGCATCATCAATCAGAAACCCACTGATTTTCCATCCAGGTTCAATGCCCCAAGCTCGATCATGCAGAGCTTTCATCCATTTAGCCAAATCAGGCTTTGCAGAGCTGCGTGTGATGATCCATGCAATTGGCAATGTGTGCTGTCTTGAATCAAAAGCCAGAAGTGTGCACAGGGGGTACTGCAGTTTTAGACAGAATGTGGACTAAACATCCACCTAAATAGTTCTTCTGAAATAAGCATTAACTAGCATAACAAATTGCATACCTTAAGTCGCTCTATGCCAAATGTTGAATCGGCAGCAATGAGACTGCCATGGCCAAAACGAATCATTTGTTGCAACTGTCATTCCATTTGAATCCCAAGAATGAAAGGATCAGTTTCTGATCAATCCTGATAAAAGAATATGGATTTCTTACTGCATTCAACCCACTTTCGAATGCTAGCTTGATCATCTAGATCCAACTCGTGGGTAGACCGCCTGATAATCATCCCAAGTTTTTGGACATTCTGAGATGCAAGGCTATTGACTTTTGAATCTGAACCACAGTATTGTTGGATCCCCTCGATGCATTTCTCTAACACACTCTCTTCAGAAATGCCAAGATAGACCATAGACATTGTTTGTTGTTGAATTTCATTACATATATATGAAATTTTCTTGGCCCCAAGGCCAATAGCATCTCTGTCAAGGGGTCCATGGCTGATAAAACCAGACTTGTTGACATGACACCCATCATTATAAATAAGGAGTGTAAGTGACGGACAAGCATAGAGCTGCTTCACTACAAAATGGCATGTACAGCCACACATAGACTGAGGTCTGGCAGCACGATTGCTGGTGTTTAGTCGGTATTTTCAACTTGGTAATACTCCACCTTCCCCTTAATTTTCAGGACCAAATGAACACCAATACCTTAAAATTGATACAATTATGTCAGAACACATTCAACTTAACGTTTAAAACTTGTTAAGCATGTGTATTTGCATCCATATATGTCAACTACTCATATGGTCTATTATCAACCGAAATTGAAAGTTAAGGTGCTAGATTAAACATAAATGTGTTGCTAGCAATTATACGCTGCTGAATTTCAGTCACAGAATAAATCTCAGTGCCATTGGAGTGAAAAATATTACTAAATTGTGTCACCTTATATATGGTCTATACCCCCTCAATGAAGGCCATATGTTGAAAATTATGAAATAGAGACATCGAAGGGAAAAGGAAATTTCTGTCAAGTCTTCGTACTACATACTGGGTCCTTTGGAGTGACCGCATCACATATGGAGAAGAAACTATAACACTCCAAGGTGCCCAATTTATCATATGACCACTTGAACAGTTTCTAATACACAAAATAAAAAATTTCATGATGAACTATTTTTTTTTTATGATACATGCTCTAAATCATAGAATTCGCTATATTTATTCATTGCAATGATAATAAATATCTTATCCTTCAGAAATGAAAAAAAAAATTCCATACTTGTCTGTTTGTGTGCATTTTGCTTGTTTGTGTCTTACATGGACGAGACTTACGGCCTATATTCCAAATATTGATCACTCTTGAATTCCTTCAAGCTGCCGCTTGCTCGTTTTCTTCCCCTCTCAATATGAAACCTAGTTGGATATTCTACATTCGAGCACTCACCGATTATAAATGAATCAACTCGCGCATAAGGAATTAGTGCTACTTCATCATGGTGCTCAGATGTGCCAAACTTCGTCCAAGTCAAATCAACAGATGAGAAATCCTCCTCTAGCAGATATTACACTGGAATATCTAGTAAGGATTTAACTATATTCATCTGCTGTAACCGAGCTGGTTAATGCATGGAACCAACTTTACATTTGAATACCATATCTACAAATTTCAGCACATACAAAACCAAAAATCAACGAACCAACTATCTTAAAAAATTGAATTACACAAATGTAGCACACTTAATACTAACAACTCATATTCAATCGAAGTAACAACTGCCAAGTCTCATTTTCGCACC
This sequence comes from Khaya senegalensis, assembly GCA_032402905.1. Taxonomy (NCBI): domain Eukaryota; kingdom Viridiplantae; phylum Streptophyta; class Magnoliopsida; order Sapindales; family Meliaceae; genus Khaya; species Khaya senegalensis. The sequence goes on from CP135536.1 coordinate 6,544,592, forward strand.
ACAATATTTTCATTTCCAGGACTATATTGATAACAGAAAATCAAAAACTTCATGAAACCACAAACAGAAAAAGCAATTGAACCAAAAGTGCCACTCCATATCAGAAAATACAAGCCCAAACCATTTAAGAGCTTCAATTAAAGTCATTCAGAACAACAACAAACAGCAAACCTCAAGCTCGGAAACTCGGAAACTCGAGTATATATATAAACAATAACTCTATGACTTAAACTTGGGATTGGGTTGAGCTCATTCAACTATCCACCCTAAGATTAAACTCCCACATCATTTTAATTAAAATATGCAACTTGTTAATGAAACTCAGTTGAACAAAACATACAATTCGTCCAAAGTATAGAAAAATAATAATCTTTTTCGCAATTACAACTTAATAAACTAACAGTCAAAGACAATAAGTTGGCATATAATCCCAGATAAAGAAAACAAATTCATATTCAGAAAAGGAGACGAAATTAATCAAAGAGTGGAATGCGGAGAGAGTAATGGCCAACCTGTTGCCGCGTAATTGAGATTTGGCCGCTACCCTTTTTTTTTTTTTTTTTTTTCTCAGCTCCCCCACTTGTCTCCGTTTTCTGTTTGTAAATGAATTTTTTTTTCGTTTTGCCCTGAAAATCTGACTTTCAGAGGCAAGAAACTTGGGTCGGCCACCAAAATTTCCCACATGTGGGCTGACCCGTCAGATTAGCCTCTGTGGCCTCACTTTTAATAGGTCAGTCCATTTGACATTTCTATTTGTTTTATTAGAAAATTTAGATTTTTTTTTTTTTTCTAACGTTAGTTCTAACTATTATAACTCAAGGCTCAAACCCTAACACTATATTAGTTTGTTTAGTGAGTAAAGTCGGATAGAGTTAGAGATGATAATGAATGGAGTTTAACATAGATATCTTTAAATTTATATTCGTATTTATTAAAAAAATTAAATATTAAATTTAAACTAAATTCATAATATATTTGACATTTCATTACAATTCTTAAATGAATATTTAACATTTATCAAATCTCATATGAATATGTACAAGTTTTTAGTAATTTTTTTTATATATTTAACTATACTTACATTATTATCAAATATTAAATTTAAATTTATAAATTATCTAATTAATATTATAATTTTTAATATTAATTTTAAAAAATATATATCACTCATATAAAATATTAATTACATTTAATATAAAATAAAATTTATCATAATTATTCAAAAAAAACGTAATTATTTTACAAATTTATATATAAAATATCAAAAATTTAAGATAAAAATTTATAAACTGATAAGTTTAAAATAATAGTTATCAAGTTTATATTTTCATTTTATTCAGTGTAACTAACACTCACATAATATAATTTTTATAATAATAAATAATAAAATATAAATTAAAAAGAACAAATTTTTATAAATAATAAAAAATAATCAATTTATCTCGTTAATAACATTCCCATTATTTGAATACATGCAATTTTTAACTTTTATCAAAAAATTTAAAACTAATCATTATAAAAATTAATTAATTAAAATTATTACAAAAAAAAAAAAATTTAAATATCTGCAATTCATACACCATATTTATCTCAAACTTGTTATAAGGTTTTTTTTTTTTTTTCAAACTTGTTAAAAGGCATACAAAATTTGTCCTATAAACTTTAAGTACTAAATGGTTAGCCGGTAAAATTACCATCTTAGATAAAGGAGTTACAATTCCAACAATAAACTAAATAATGCTAGATATTTCAAAACATATTAAAAAATATATTTTAAATAACATAACAAGTGAAAAATGATATTTATCTATTGAATAAAATTTTTAAGTGTACATAATGCATCATTTGGAATTCACTTTTTGGTCTAGAGTATGAAATATTTAACATATAAATTTTTCTCCATCTGTATAAAATTTAAAATTTATCACTAAAAGTATAACATGCCGAGCTCAACCACATTTTATAAATGGCATGTAAAAGAAGGCATCAAAAAGTGGTTTGCCTTCCTGAGCAGGAAAAGGCTTCAAGATTAAATACAAAGCAATGTGGGTTTTCTCAAAAGCAGATATTGTATCAAAATTAGAGTATACAAAAACTGAGTTCTAAGACAGACTTATGTAGCTAAGCAACAATATACGATTAGCTCCAACCTGTCAACCCTAATCTGTCTGCAACATTATACATCACTAGTTTATTCCAAACAGAGCCGAAAAGCTGCTCCCCTCCTATGGCGAATGTCAAAGCCCATGACGAGAGAAGAATTGCAAAGACAGCAAATCCAACCACTGATCCAAGAACGTCTACAAATAATATATTTGATGAGTTTAGGAAACCAAACTGCATGGAAAAGATGGTGCATGAAAGATATAACATGAGATTTAAAATGCTACAACCCTCCATGACCAAAATGCAAAGCCATCACAATCCATCTCATTTGGGTGCGCCTTTCCGTCTGCTACATACTTGCCTTATACTAAATTATAATACTGAGTATGAATGCCTAAACGGTGCATGAATTTCACACTAGCTTCCTAAAAAGCACATTACTATTATTCTTTCTCTTAAAGCAAGCATGAATTTTAAGAATTTGACCCAAAAGAACCAGAAATACAAGCAATTGGGGGATGTTTTTGAAGGAGCCAAGCAACAAGAAACCAACAATAACTATTGCATTGAGTGCAACTATTGGCAAACAACAAGCTAAGAAATAAGCAACTGTAATAACAATATAATGAGTGCAATGGTTAGAAGAGCACAATATCGTATCAATATGCCATACATCATTTAGTGTATAGATACTCTGGACAACATTTACTCAAACCTCCTAATTGTAAAGAAAAGCAAGGTTGCTAACTTCTACACACTTGACAAAAGTGAAGATGAAGCCATGTGTTTCGACGATATCTCAAATTGAGAAACATAATAAGTCAGAGAAAATTTATTCTTCCGAAAATATAAATCATTTTAAAAAATTCTGTAGCTTCCCCAATTTATAACCATTTCTGCATTCTCCAAAAACATGCAAACAACAATGAAGTTACTTTGCATAGGCAGATCATACCCATCAGGAAAGACTACTACAACTCATCAATTTAGTTTGGAGAACTAAATAAGATTCCTAAACTCATAGCACATTACACTTCTACGCCACTAGGCCTGAAGCACATGATTTTGATAACTTCATTTAACCCATCTTTCCGAAATCTCGAGAGATCATGGACATATCACCTACAAACAACAATTGAATTCAATGCAATAATGATTTTCTGCTGAATTGTTGAGGAATTGATCACGAAACAAGCATAATCAGGTTTTTAATTTCAAGCTGTCTTGAACTTAAACTACTCATCCAAATTTTGTAATTACTAATCAAGGGTTGAATATTTCTAAACCGAACCCAAATACCATTAAATCAAGAAACCCCAAAATCCAAAACTGAGAATGACGGAGATGGGAAATTACAGTGACGAATACGCGGGAAGGAGGTGGAGTGGCGAAGAACAGGCCAGAAGTAGAAGCAATTGACAGCCCAAAGCAACGGCAACAATGCGAATCCAAACTGAAAGAATCTGCGAGCGTAGCTCAATGACTCTTCCTCTGTCAGACCCAGTGGCCCGTCGATTGTCGGCCACACCGGCGCCGACGAAGCAATCGAGTTCCCATTGCGACTGCTGCTCTCCGAAGCTTCCATTGAAAACGCCACAAGAATCAAGAAATGAGAATCGATTTGTTTGAACTTTTATGGAAAATCACGAGAGTGTGAACCTGTCTCAACTGGGCTTTCCCCTACCTCTGAGCTGGCCCGTCTCTTAGAATTTTTTTCGAGTTAACAACATAAAGGGTAGCTTATTTTAGACATAATAACATCATAAAGCCATACTTTATATAAACGTTTAATTTGGGTCCCTAGTAGTTGAAGATGGCAAAAATTCCCGCAAGATGGGGCGGGTCCTGTACGGGATGGAAATTGAGAACGATTTTGTTTTCGAAATAAGAACGGGAATGTATCCTCGTCCCTAATTTTTAATGCATGGCAAGGACGAGAAAGGGGACAATATTCAATCCTTGCTCCACTTTTTTGTTTTTATATTATTAATATATTTAAAATTAAAAATAAAATTAATATATACTTACATGCATGTGTGATTAGATTTACTTTTTTATTAACTAAAAATTTATCAAATAAAAATATAATAATTAATTGATATAAATTAAATAATTAATTATAATAATTGAATTAAATTTTAATATATTAATACAAAATTAATTAAAAAATATAATTCTTAATTTTATTTTTTTTATCTATCAAACAAATTTTTTTTTACAAAAATAATAAAATATTTTAATATTTTTTTAAAAATTTTAACACGAAATTTAATAAAATACTAAGAATTTTGTTTAATTTAATTTTTTGTCATTTTTTTAAATAATTGATATTATAATTTTATTTGTTAATATTTGTATATAAATTATAATTTATTTATAAATATTTCTAATTGATATTTTTTAAATATTATATTGTTATGTATTTATTTTTGATATTTCTATAGGTTGATAAAGAAAGTTTAAAAAAATGTGTATTTTTTTTTTTTTTTTTACGTAGGTTGAATGATAACTATTAAAGAGGTATAATTTGATTTTTTTTTTATATATAAGTTGAATGTTAATTATTGAAATTGAGTAATTTAAAACTTTTTTTATGTGGGTTGAATATGAATTATTGAAAATGTGTAATTTAAAAAAAAATTTAACATGAATTGAATGTTAATTATTAGATATGTTTAATTTTTTCTTTTTATGTAAGATAAGTATTATTTATTGAAAATGTGTAACTTGAAATTTTTTTTATAATTGATTGTTAATTATTAAAAATATTTAAATTTTTTTATGTAATTAATTTTAAATTATTGAAAATGTGTATTTTACAATTAATTTTTTTATTAAAAATAAATTATTATATAAAATAAAATAAATATCATAATTAAAATATCAAATAAAGTAATAAATGGAGAGGAGGACAGGTTAGGACAGGAGGAGTGGGCCTCCCAAAACAGAAATATGGATGGAGATGGCAATTTCCAGTATATATATCTGGCTCCTTGTCATCCCTATTAGTAGTATGGTAAGGTTAGATTTCAATAAAATTTAATTAATAAAATTATTAACATTAATAAATTGACCTTTATACCCCTAAAACACTATGAATTGAAAAATAAAAAATTCTTTTTTTTTTCTGGGTTTGTAACTCCAATTAAACTATTTTTCTTTTCTCGATTGTTTTCACCTATGTTGGAATAGTATCTTGATAGTAAAACTTTAAATGCATATTAATTTAATTTTAAATAAATAAATAATCTATCATAAAAAATAATATGCACCAAATTAAATTATAAAAATATAGCATAAAAATATTTTCATAACAATTAAACACTAATTGATGGAAGAAAGTTGTAAATGAAAAAATAAATAAATGAATAAAAGAAGAAATATAGAGACTTAACATTGGCAAAAACATTATAAAAACTTTTGAAAAAATTTTTAATGTAACAAAAATTAACATAAAATAAGTATTGAAGACAATCACATTAGGTATGAACGTTGAATTTAAGGTAAGAGATCTATAAACCTATTAGGTTTGTTAGTTATTATTCATTAATAATACAATATATAATTTCATTAATAGAATTATGCCATGTTTTTAATTTTAATAAAATTATATTTTATATATTTTTTATTTTTTATTTTTTTATTGAAGGAGATAGCTGTTCTCAAATTAAAAAAATTCAAAAGCTTGTGGGATTAACAATACTATGGGGGCATAACAGTCAAATCAACGATTTTATCTGTAGAAGTTTTAAGTGAAAATGAAAGGCTACAATACTCCTTATGTATCCTTTTATTTTCTTTAGGTTAATTATGTATTGCATGTCCCAAATGCAATCACGGTGGGTTTGACTACTGCTCCAGGTTATCATTGCCTTTGTTTTTTCAAGTCTACGTTTTTAATTTTTTAATATAATTTATTTCATATTTTAAATTTTTTTATTATATTTTAAATTTTGTATTATATATTTTAAATATTATTTAATATTTATTTTATATATTTTTTATTTATTTTAAATTTTATAAAAAATATTTTAAATTTTATACACGTAAAACAAAAATAAAACAACTATACCCTTAAATACTGTAACCAAATCCTATCATGATTAGATATTTATATTTTATAATTAGTGTCAACAATAAATTTTAATATTTATAAGACGGTTACGGTAAATTTTTTTAAAATTATCGTAAATAAATAATTTTATAAAAATATAAAATTATTAAAATTCAAGAAGAACATGATAGTATGAATATATGTTTATAATTATTATTTTTTAATTTATTTTTAAAACAATAAGATTTAAGTATTTGATTAACGAACCATTTTTACTAATTAATATTTACAAAAATTTAGTTCTATAATTTATATTTATAAAATTAATAATTATATAAATAATATTTATTAGTTATTAAATTAAAAAATTAAAGTTTATTAATTATTATTCACTTACTTATACTTGGCCAATTGGAGTTACTATGTTTTCTTAATCTACGACTAATTTGAACTACTATGTTTTTTTTTCTTAATCTAAAACTACTTTGATATGATATGAAATTACTAACTATTAAATATAAGTGTAAAAAAAGACAACTTTCGTTCCTTTTAAACTCTTCATCCATCTCTCCTCCTTTCTACCAATCACCCAAAAAACCCTCTTTTTTTTCTTTTTTTTTTATTATTGGTCAAAGGGAAAAATCATCTCTTTCAGTGAAATTTTTTTTCTTCTTCTCTAATAATTTGTTGTCTTTCATTTTGTCATTTTTTTAATAAACAAATATCTCTATCTAGATTTGAATTTACAGAGGTTCTCTTCCACTAAGATCTAAATTTTTACTTGTTAGCAATATCCTTCTTGTTGTCATCTATTGTGGTGTGGTTTTCTTCTGAACTTGAAGCCTTCAAGACTCTTACGAACAGTAGAAAATTCATCTTTGTAGCAACTTTATTTGGTATCATCCAGAAGAGCTAATTATAATGGGGGACGAATTGAAAGAGCTGAAGAGATACAATTGGTGGAGCTCCAAGTTACTGGATGCACCCTCACTGAAGATATCATTTGTTAAGGTATCTTTTTTGCACTTAATTTCCACCTTATGAATCAGGGTCAATGTAATGATATTCAACCGATTGTATACAATATTGACCATTTGTAAATTGATCTGTAATTACGAGTCTATTCTTATAATATGGTATGTTGGTACGAATGAATTATATCTGCATAAGCACGTACGTACGTACACATACGCAGATACACTCTCAATAAAAACTTGTACTATTTTTACATTTCCATTGAATGTAATGAAAGCCAACAAGGTCAGTTAAGTGTCAATTAACAATTTGGGGTTGTTCATGTTTAAAGAAATCAAAATTTTGGTGCAATGGTTTTCCGATAATTACCAAGTTTCTGTATTATATATAGCTGGAGGGAGTTGGTGCCTTGCAAAAAAAAAAATTAAAAAATGGGTTGATACAGTATGTGGAATAGAAAGAAAAGGAGCTGAAAAGAACAAAATTCTTGGGAGTTCCGCATCTGTAAGGAACCACAAGCTGCTGCCACCCTTATTTGTTGTAAAAGGTTACAACCACAAAGCCGTGCGTTCGTCGATCTAAGCGGCATACGCCTATTTTTGGAAATCTGATTTAGTGAGCTGGGAAACATTTTGGAGATCAAATAAGAAATTTACTGTTTGAATTCCACTTACATTGCACCCAAGTAGATGATTGATATTCATATAGTCGATTTTTTTGAAATTTTAAAACTTGTTCCCCCATTTAGGCCACCATTTTCACTTTTTAATGTATGTGATCTTCCGTGCAGGTTATTGAAAATTTATAACATAAGAACTGAAAAATGCACATAATTTACACATCTTGCTTAACACTGCATTCAATGTCCACGAATGCAACTTCTAACTGGAATAGAAAATGGAATTTCACAAAGAAAAGAAGCCACAAAAGAATATGTTACTTCGATACAAAACATCACTTATTCCACCATAAAGCGATGTTGTTCTTCTTCTTTTCTACCCTTCACTCATAAACTACACAACATTGTCATCTCTGACTAAAAAATGATATTACAGGGGTAAACCTCGGTTCCCAAATAAAATACAGGTCGGGAAAAACTAGTGGCAGCGTCTTCTTTCAATAAAACAAAACCAGATATCCGAAGCAATCCGTTATAATTCCATTTCTCCCTTTCATAGAGGGACTGTCATTCTTGCACACCTCTTTTGCTTCTCGTCTAAAACAGCCCAAGTGGTTATCCGTATTGTACAGCATTAAATATTCATGTCGTGAGAAAGAAATACAAAAATTAAAAATTCCTTCTCTGATGCAATAACCAAATAGCAAAATTTTGAGTCAAATCGCTGCCACGGATACACCAGTTAATACTTCATCATGACTGAGATCTTTCCCGCATTTTGGCTCTGGCAAAAAATACTCCAGCCACAAGACCTATAGAATGCAATTATTTCAGGTAATCCCATAACAAGAAGCATGTGCTAACAATTTACTAAGCCAGTAAAATACAGACAACTTACCAAAGAAGATGCTTGCAGAGTTTTCTATGCTGGTAGGGACTTTGAAAAGAAGGATGCCAGCAACTGATAGAGGGATCTTATTCAGTGAACCCACAAGGCTGGACATTGCAAATTAGAGATGAGAAACATCCACTATTAATCTGTCAATAGTGTACTATAGCTTACTAAAGCAAACCACAATAACCCAACCATACTAGATATATGATAATTTGAAAATTAGCCCTGAAGTGGGAATTTTTAGCATTCAACTACAATGCTTCACTCATGTTAAACTGCATCTCTGGTTCTAAATGTTAGGATTGCTCATGTCTTAATGGGATAGACACACCCACATTGCACCATAAAATACATCATATTAGCCGGTGAACTTTTTCCATCTTACCTGTATGTGGTAGCCCCAGTTTGATGAAGAAACCACATAGAAGTGAAGCTGATTGCCAGACCAAGAAATCCACTCAACGTCATTACTAACCAGAAGCTAGGTAACCTCAAAAGTGGCCTGTTGGAAAACATATTTCAGAGTTCAGCCACCATCAAGATATGGTTAAATGCATCAATCTAAATTGCAAAAATACCAAAAAAAGAACAAGAACATGCAACATTCAAGAATGCCCAAAAGGGATTGATATAATATGTAACATGTGATAGTTTCTTGTAAGCTAATCCACACATGCAAGAGACACGCAAGCATCTAGAAATGTGGTTAGAGTTGAGAAACATTACCGACCTTGGAATTACTATCAAATAACCAAGAAGGAAAAGAAGGAGGACAAAAAAGGAGACAACTTACGTTCTAGAAAGATAATCCACCTCGTTGAAAACAATAACAAGAAGAAGACCCAAAGGCAATGAAAGGCTATTATTTAGTAAGACCATCGAAAACTCATTCAAGTTTCCTGACTTGGTGACTGGTTTGGCAGTATCCATGACCCTGCGTAAAGTCAGCTGCACCAATAAAATTAACCAGGTAAATAGTCTATTAAATAATCATAGACTTAAACTGCAAACAAGCAAATTATCAGGGAATATGAGAGAACCAGTATTCAGACATGACGGTCATGAATACAAACCAAGTAATTTGTATGCAAATTACTGAATTTGAAAATAGACAGTCTAAAATCACGACTCGAAGCGTCTGACCAAAAAGCAGGTCTGACTGCAATGATACTTGAAACAGTCAAGAATAATCTAGGAGCCATTTGATACCATTTTTCAATTCTATCGGTTCCACTTTTGAGATAAAAAAACAACCAAAAAACATGCTTGTTAGAAATCATTTTTTTTACCCAGTTGCAAATACCATACCAGATGCATTTTAACCATTTGCATTTCTAACACTGGTTTCAAAAGATGCTACCAAACACATTATTGGATATTGAAAATCTGAATCAAAAGTACCATTATCATTTTTAAAAATAGTTTCAGAAATGCCATTTGAAAAATATAGCAAATGCACCTTAGGTACTGTTTGCTTTTTAATATGAAATTTGAATATAAATGTCTAAAATTAGTGACTTGATATAATATACTCTCATATAGACTCTATATGGTAGGAAAAAATAAAATTGAATGGAGTTAATATTAAACAAACTTATTCAAATATTTGTATTAAGTGTTAACCTAAAATTTTTTACTTAATTATGTTCATAGGCTACTATCAAATTTCTAGTGTTAAGTTGAGAAACCAACACATTTAAAACACATGAATAAATACAAATGAATCGCATTGTGTTTCAAAGCTAAAAACAAACAACTCCTTGATCTCTCAACATTTTGCTTGTAGATTCCTTAAGTTGAACATATGAGCTGCAAAACACAATTTTATATATGCAAAATAGCCATGCATTTACCAGATATATAATTGTAATTTTTGAATATTGACATTCTTGAAGTATTCTCAAAAATTTTAGTCCCCTTGCATATCAAAAGTTTATATCATCTGGGGTAAGTGTACTTATTTATTATGGCAAAAGGGAGCTCGTGATGGTATCCCCACAAAATTATGCAATCCAAATTACAATAATTTAATTCCATATTTGAATTGAGAACATTTTCTAGCTGTTCAAATTTTGTTTATTGCCTTGAACAGTATTCATAGCCCAAAAGCACAAAATGCCCCTTTATAATGACAATCTTCATATAATTTCTTGCTGACTATGGCTAGATGAAGGCACATAATTAAAGGCATATCTCCATTATAATATTTATTTAAGTGCACAGAATTATAATATTGATAACCATTCTCATGCATGTACCCAATTCATTTTGCTTAAGGTTAGGTTTATTTCTAATGCTCAATGTTGGGCATTTAACAGATATTATACCAGGTTTTGTTTCAATACATTTAATTGATGAAATATTTGATCAAAATAATTTTCAAATGACTAAACAGAAAATAGAAGAAAGAGAAAGAGAGAAGATATGACTAAGGAAAGAAACTATAAGTAAAAGCCTCCAAATTGTGTACTCACCGAATACGATGCAGTTAAGAAACAATTTATAATCTGCCATGCATAACCAATAGCATGAAAAGATAGATCGGTAATCCCTCCAGAAATTGCTGAAATGATCTGCACCAAGCAAAAGCAGAATATATATTAATAAAAAGAAAACAAATCGTTATGAGAAAATATGTTTTTGAAGTTAAAAAAAAAAAGATGGAAGGACAGAAATAAGAATATGAGAGGTGCTTCAGTTGCCACAAAAGAATCTCTTATCTAAGAAATGATAATATTAGGTTGATTATGTTATACTTATTCCTGATTTGGTACATCCAGAAGTGAAAAAAAAAACACCTTGAATGTCACATTTTAAGTCAATGAACATACCATTAAGAAGAGAGCAGCCCAGACTCTGTTATCATGATGCTTCTTGAACAAATACATTTCGCCAACAGCAGTTATTACATTAGTAACATTTTTCAGTACTGTGACCATAGCCACATTTATATATTTTAGACTGCACACCAAATTAAACATATTTAAGTTAAAATATGAGACACAATAACATGTAAGATAAAGAAATGTATGAAATGAAACAACTTTTGCATCTTAGAGTCAAATTCATCAATGAATAGATAACAATCCAAAAGTATATACCTTAACAACAATACAACATCAGTAATACATAAAAAACACACAAAAAATCCACGAGCATGTATGCTACTCAAGTACTTAACAAAAAGTAATCTTGGACTTATATATCGGTTTAAACTGTATTGGAATATTCAATGAACCAAGGAGTTGGTTTCACTAGATTTAGAATTAAAAAAATACAAAAAAACAAGAACAGGAACTCAACAAGATTGGTCTGAGCATCTCCAGAAGGAATGAAAAGACTGTGGCATAACAACACCTCCAGGACTTGACAAGTTTATCATCTTTTGAACCATTATAAAGCTACGCTGGAAGCTCACCCAAAATTTAAATCTCTCTCCTTTTTTTTTTTTTTCTGGTTTTCCTTTTTCACTAAATTTACTTGATTGTCCTTTTCGGACAACTTGAATCCTAAATCTCACCCAAGCCCTGACTTAAAACCTTCCAAGTAACAACTAAACCCAAAAACTTAAGCTTGTAAGGGCAGGCTCAAAAATAGGAGCTCTAACAACCGAAAGAGTAAAACTGCATTAAAAAAGCCATAAACCTCTGGGAGATATAAATTGAGGACTGTTGCACTGACAACCGCTGGAGCTGAGTTTTGACCTTGTTTACGTATTAACCCAGAGTTCTAAACAATATAACAGTTTAAAACAGATGGGTTGCCATATAAGAGCCAAAAGCTTTTTGGAGCACAAATTTGCTGAAAGTTGAAAGCTCGGTATGCTAATCTTGGACATATTTTTTTACCATGAAGTGACCACTGTAAAGACTTAAAGCCAGACTTTTGCACTTATCAGTGTGAGACCTCTACCACTGCACCAAAACCAGCCCACAATGGATAATATTGAGGCAGAAAAGAGAACTGAAATAGGAGAAAACAGATAATTTTGCTCCACTAAATGCAAAAGAGTTATCTGATATGATCACCGTTTGAGTTTGATCAGCATGGATGCAAATCTGGCTTAGTGCAAAAAACTAGACTATATTTTATTTTTCTTAACAATCAGTCTACATATTTGTAGATCTTACAAATCAAACTCTCAACAGATTTCTTAAGTAACCATTAATGTTTCACATGCATGACCAAATTTAATTGATGGCCTGGTAACGTCGATATCCAAACACTCCCAGGCATGCATGTGGATCCAAACACTGAGTAGCTCTGTATCAACCTTACTCTGTCACTGTATTGATTAATCATTAATCACAAAAGCTTAAGCTCAACAATAGTTTGTAAGCTTTATCAATAGAAATATTATGCAATATATATTAAAAGAAAATAATGATAATAATAATTATTATTTTATATTTTATAAAATAGCAAATTGGCAGAAATTCTTTGTTCTTTTTTCTATTTGTCATCACATATATGAAGGAAAAAAAAAAAAAAGCATTTCACAAGCAAAGTCAGTGTAGGACTACAGGATCAGAACTTCATTTCAACAATTGAATTGAAGACATTATCTTCATTCAAAATGAATGTTAAAATGAGCACCAACTAGAATTAAGTTCATACCTAAACATGCTTGTAATAAGCATCCCGACGAATATAACATTTACAGGCAACCAGACCTTAATCAGCTTCCATGTTAGTGGCTCGGTCGATATTACCCTGAGAAGACTCAATATAGACACAGTAATCACTGAGATAAAATTCTGCATCCACAAAATTACCATAAGCATGTTAGATATTAAAATCCATTTCTAAATATTTCAGTAAAGGATCAAGTAAAAGTCCAACAAAATTAATTCCACAACAGCAAATTAAAAACCTATATTTTATTTTAATTAGGATATTACCTGGTACAGCATTAACGATATACCAGCATCAAAGTTATAGCTGGAAAGCACAAACTTATTAACCAATATCATACTGCAAGAGGAAATGCAGTATGCAAAGCCAGACAATAAGGGCTGATTGTGTATTTTAACTGCCCTGCTACCATGTATTGTTCTATCTCTGCCTTTTTCAGATCTACCACCTTCAAGGTCAATTTCATCATTTTCAAGAGACTTCATGACGGATAACGACCTATATGAAACAGAAATATGATTAAGAAATAACTAGTAAATACTAGTCAGCTTGTTTGTTGTTTAGTATATTCAACATATGAGAAGGGGGGAACAGCGTATAAAGGCTAAGATGAATATACACTAGCTAATGATGAATCTCATAGGTCAAATAAATGCAATAAAGATTAGAAGAAAAAAAAAATACAGTTAAGAAGTGTAGATTCAGTTATTAAGAAAGAATCTTTTCTTAATTTCATATATAACACTTTTTCTTAATTCAATCATTATATGTTTTAATATTTAAATGTGAAGAAACTCCGAAAAGCATCAATTAATCTCTTTAACTTTCTTCTCAAAGGAATAAAATGTATTAAACAAAAAAAAGGAAGCCCAAGAAACATTTGGTTTTCTAATCTGATGTCGGTATGATTAAGGATGAAATATGACATATACACTAGTTGACTCCTAAGAATGAGAAATTTCTATAACGGGCCATATTGATCCTTTTAAGCAATATCAACCAAAGAAATTCTCCTATTAATTCCCTCTGTGCAAGATTATGAGAATTCACACTAAAACTTTCAATCACTAATTTTCATTATAAGTTTTGCGCCTTTCAAGAAACTCCCAACCACTTGCAAGACATTACAGCAACTCACAACAACAAAACAGTGGAAAATTTTCATTATAATGACAAAACTGAGTTTTTTGCTTTCTTCACTGGCATGGCCTCCTGGTGAAATACAATTTCATTGATAAGCCCCAACTTTCTCTAAAGAATGGATAAATACTTATTTGATGGCTTTTTATTCCAGCACATATAATACTATTCCAAATCACTTTCTCATATATAACGTTATATAAAAGTACGTTAAGAGTATAATCTTATTATGAGCTATTGAATTAAAAACACAAATATTCAGAAATATGTTCCTAAAAGACATTAAGCTGCATCATCATCATAGTCAACAACAGAATGAAATAATAATTCTGAATGGAGATACCTGTTAACTACTTCTCTTCTCACTGGACTAGAGGCCTGCTCTACCACTCCATTTGACTCGTGATATTTGAGGCCTCTTTCTCCACTTCGTGTAGTCTTATTTGTATCTTCTGTATGAATTCTTTCGTAAACAGGATCAGAAGAATCTAAAGAGGCGCCTAGAGGAAGGGTCCTTCACCAGAAAAAGTAATTACACTCATCAATTTAAAGTATTTTATTAGAAAGAATATATTGCAAAGCTAAGATAGGCAATGGAAGTCTCCACCATCATAAGAACAAGAACATAGTTTAAGCAAACAAATGCAAGAACCACCTAAGGAATAATCCTCAACACCTCCTTCAGTGCCAAATTCCATCATAGACTGCTAACAAAATTACAATAATAAGATCGGCAAGGTAAGTTTGCTGTCAATGATTCTAGTTCACAAATTCGGACAACCACATAAGATCTTCAAACAATTAAGAAAGACTGTCAGATCAGCAGCTTCTGAAGTCTGATCATGCACTCTGAACAGACATCTTGTCTCAAGTTATCTCAAGAAACACTAGTTACAGCATTTGTTCAGATAAAAATTCTGCTCATAGAATGAGCCTAACAATTAAATATCTGCAATTTAAATTTAACCAAAGGTTTCCAATTTCTTCTTTCCAGGACAACTGAGTTAAACTAAAAACCAAGCCATAATTTTCAATAGCATCTCCCTTGTAGCATGGTTCTATAAATCTGCCAACAAAAGTTAAAAGAAATTTAAACTTTATAACCTTAAGATGCAAGAAAACTTTGAAGAAGTGTACTGCTTTCAGTAGAAGTTTCCCCCAAATAAGTAATAGACCACACATTATTAAATTCATAAAGATTGGTTTTGAGCAAATTACCCTTTTCTTTGCAAAGATATTGTCCACTCCCTTGCAAGACCATAAAGGATTTCTAAATTGTTAAACACCAGTTCATTTTCATTACGACCAATTCCAACTACTTACTAAGACCAATATCACCTTTGAAAGACATTAGCCCTCCCAAAAATCTACCAAATAAAGACCTACCATATAAATCAGCTAATCATTTTTACTAGAAAGGATAAGTTCCTCTACAGTCAATAGTTCCATAACTACCCGTTAAAGCAATTGTGGATATTTGATTAGCCCAATTCCAACTACTTACTAAGACCAATATCACCTTTGAAAGACATTAGCCCTCCCAAAATTCTACCAAACAACCTTAAAATTTCTATCTAGCTTATCTCTGGAAATAAATGACCATACAGAGATTGTGGATATTGATCTTGAGCTGCGTTCATAAACAAAAACCAACACAACTCAGATGAATTGATTCTTTGATGACCTTAGTAATACAATATTGGCCAATACAGAGAGATCACCAAATATTTGGCATTTTATGTCCAATCTAGTATCGGAAACAGTATTCACTTAAGAACAAGAGTAAGAAAGTATGTCTTCACCGATCCTAAAACTCAGGTAAAATAAACAAATAAATAAACCAGTAAACTTCTAAGATGCATACCAGAAATAGAGAGTTTTGAAAGTAAACAAAGCATAGTCCCATGCCCAGACAAAAGCAGAAAGTTCTCTTTCAAACAACAAACAGAAAAGCAAATGTTAAATTCCTACATAAAAATTAAAGTACCCAACTTTCTAAACTTAATTTTTAAACCCGAATCAGTAGCAACGGAACAAAACAAATAATCGAAATAAAACCCCTAAAGCATGAAACTTCAACAAACCCAGTTAAGAGAGATTACCTTGAACCCATTAAAGTAAAAAGCTCACCAAAAACAGCTGCAAATATATGCTTTGGATCACCAAGAACCCATCAAAGCTCAGAGAAGTAATGACCAGGAAGAATGAAGAAAATCAGGGAAATCAAGGGTATAAACCGAGAAATTAAAGAGACCCTTTTGAGATTTCAGCAAGAAAAACCAAAAACAAAAACAGAATCAGATACAGAAACGAAACTCTCTCCTCGGTCAACACACAGAGATGAGAGATAAAATGGAAGGATTGAAGATGAGATGAAAACCAATCTATTTTCTTGTAAGTTAGAAAAATGGATGTAACTGGGAAATTGGGAAACCTTTCAACTGAACAAACTCGTTTTGTTTCAGATTTGAAAGTGGGAAGTTTTGTTGGAGTTTTATTTGTCCTCGGTCTTGCGTACGTTAAATAATATCTACCTGCCTCTCTTGAATTCTTCAGTGCAGAATGTATGGGATAATAACAAACAGGTCCCAACTGTTTTGTGATAAGAGCCAACTCCGTACATACGGATCCAAAAACAGGTACTAACTTGCTCTGAAATAAAAAAAGAAATTATAATTAATAAAAACTTATTTCGACTAATATCAATTGTATCACCTACAATATAGGACAATTAGTTTCAATGTAGTTTTATTATCATTATTTTAATAGTTTTTTCAAATATTATAAATAAAGTCTCTAACTTTTTTTAAAAATAAATACTTATTTTTTTTAAATAAACATTATATTGTCGAATAGAAACTACATTTTTGTTTTTATTATGTAAATTTTCTAATAAAATTACAATAAATTATTAAATAATAAGTTTGATATATAATTTTTTTTAAATTTTTTAGCTAAAAGGAAATTGGCATTCTTTCTTCCTAAATCTCAAATAAAAGAAGAAATACCAATACGCGGCTACAGTTTTGTGCAAGTGGAGGGAGAAGTCGCCCAAAGTTGACCAGTTGCCCAATGTGAACTTTCATCAAACACTTTGCCCGCACTACACCCGTACTGCATTTGTTTGACTTCTTCCCTTCCATTGCAATTTGCTCAAATTTGATTAAATTAGAGGTATCTCGAAATTTATCAAAAAAGTATATTTTTAAATAATGGGACAACCGAGTCATGCTTCTTAATTTTATTTGTGGAAAATGAGGGGGGTGTCTAATTTAGAAAATAATTTGATTTAATAAAAATGGGTAATATTAGATATTTTAAAATTTATTTTTAAAATATATTTTAATAATATAATAATATAATAGTTATTCATGCTTGGTCCCCGTTAAGTGGGACATGAGTTTGATTTCCTTCTAAATATTAAAATTATATTTTTAGTTAAATATTAATACACATAAAAATATTTTTATTTATTATATTTATTAATTAAAAAATATTTTTTTATAAATATAAAATTATTTATTCTACATTTTAATTATTCACATGTATTTTAAAAGATACATATTTAAATATATTTAATATTATTTAATAAAAATTATTTCTTTTATAAGTGGAATAATTTTAAAGGTGCCATTTAGAGTATTTTTTGAAATAAAATTTTGAAATAAAATAATATAAAAAATACAAACTGTTGACATTGATTTTCACCCACAAGTTGCCAAGAAACAATATCCTTCTCCTTGGATTCACTAGCATTTGGTTTCTTATAGAAAATAGAAACAATCAAAGATATTGGTATCCAGCAAAAACTCTTCAATACTTAAATTAGAAAAAGGTAGATTTGATTTCGCAAAACTACAGTAAAATGAAACAGTTATTAATTAGTAGATTAAAGTATAAAAATATTTTAACAACATAACAATTCTCACCCCTCCTTGTTAGCTAGGCTTCTCTTTTATAGACCATGGAAGCAGTTAGAATACCATAAATATTTATGGAATTATATATTCAAAGGAACTAAATTTAGATCCAATATGTCCAATATTTCTTAAAAAAATGTGATGGTATAACAAAATTTTCTTAATCATAAATGAGTTAACTCACCATAATTACTTCAATTAATTCCAATAATTTTATGTTATATTTGTATACAATTAACAAATTGGTGTCACAAATTATCTCATAATTGTGAATTCGAACTTTAAATTAATTTTTAAGACTTGTTTATAATGTTTAACACTATTATAAACTTACTAGCAGTTAAGTCAAATTTAAGTATTAGTTAATTTAACTTATAAGACCTCTTAAAATGGTATAACAGATTTAGAGTTTGAACATCATTCGCATTAGAAATAGTTAAAATTTTAGTTTATAATTTATATAAGATATTAAAAAGTAAAAAGTACTTAAAATTATGCAATAATTAGAATATTTAGAACTTAATTGTGATTGTTTGAAATTTACATGTATTTAAATCAAACATGTAAGATTTATGTAACAATGACTACATCATTTGGCACTTGATTATTACTTAAACCATACGAGACATAGACATGGATCATAGTTTTGATATTTTTCCATTTTTTGAATGCAGTACAATTCACATTTCTTTCTTGATGAACGTGGAATGGCTGCTCCTCTCACAGCCTAAACCAGGCAAATCTTTTCACAAAATTTACAGATTTGCATCATTCTTATTTATTAATTTTAGCAGAGAATCCACTAGCAGCAGTGGCATTGAAAAAATAAAGGCAGACTCAGACTTCACTCAAAAAATGCTGTAAATAAAGTCCACCAATAACAGAAGTTAGGTACATGTCCATTATAACAGTGGAGTGGGTTGATACTCACAATACTTTGTACTTACACATCCACCCCTGCGTCTCAATAGAAAAAGTATGTGATTTGAGTCATGAGTTGCGTAGCTGTGCCAAACAAATACCATACAAGGGGGTGCATTTTTCATACTGTTAGACATGGATTTTGTTTGGGATTGACGTGTCCTAACATTTAAAAACAAGCAACTTCCAGTAATAAAGTACCAAACACTTTAACTAATATGTAACTAATATGCTGCCACTTAGTTGTTCTCTGGGTTGTTTCATGTCCTCTACTTTTGCATTGTATCAAAACGTAGGATCCCTCTTCAACACAGATCAAGTATAGCTCGGGCTTGTTTGTAACCACTGTACATAATCTCAAATTCAAGCAATGAAGATGTCTACTATTGCCATTTAATAATAGCTGTGGATTAAAGGTTATAACCCCTTAATTCAAAACAAGCCATGGTAATGCTTCCTATAAAAAAGGTAGGTCCAAATGCAACAATAAATTTTTTTTTTCCTATATTCTAAATAATTTTGCATGATTCTTTGACTAATTTGAGCCCTTGATAGATTTTTTCTCAAACAATGCCACGTACACATTATTAGACAAGTAGAATTGCATTATATTCTCATGAGGGATTCATAATACATAAGAATCTTTTATACATGAGAGAACAATAAGTAAGACAAAGGAAATGATCACCTTAAGTATTTATTCGGTTAATATAAGAGATTTGTCAAGGTTTAATGAAATCTAATATCCTTGCTCCATCACCTTGCATAACAATCTTCCTATCTTCCATATAGAAAACAACATCCACAAATTCAAGTTCTTCTAATCGATGCATCACCCACAATACAGTAACTTCTGCAGAAACCCAAGGAATTTTTGACTGCTTTAATCACTCCAAACTGGAAAAAGGAAATGGAAAAAATTCTTCTTCAGAAAAGATTGCATTTAATCCAGTAGGAAATAACTTAATAGAGACTAAGCTGCACATGTTTTGTTGCAACTATAATCACACAAACAGATCAAGTTAAGGGTAAATCACAGATATATAAACCTATAAAATGGCTAGGATGAATCAACTCTATTTTATTGCGGAATGCTATTTATGTAGATAATGCCTTCCAGAATGTAGCACAGCTTAAAGAAGGCAAAACTGAAACCATATGGATAATCACAGGTAGTCAAACACTGGTGAAAACGTCGCATGTTGCTTAATCATAAACACTATAAACTTTGTTGAGTTCCACAAGTTTATGTCAAAACAGGTTCTAACTAGCATTGTTCTAGATATATGCTTGCCATGTGCAAGTCAAGGGCAATATTGAAAAGTAACATTTATAAAATTCTGGTAACTAATCAAGGAAACTTATATTGTCAGCATTCTTCGCATTGTTAGTGTTCTGAGCTGTAGAGGACTTTACTTCATTATACTCCTGACACAGACTAGACATCATTAATAATTAACCCACACTCCATTTTGTGGCTATCATTTAAATTACCTGATGACTTCATCCAGAAATGTTGCGAGCTCATGCAGTAACAACAATTTACATGCTTCAGCTAAAGCACCAGCAATGGCAACCCTTTGTTTCTGACCACCATTGAGAGTTTGAATGGGTCTCTGAGAAATGCCTCAGAAGGTAACACAAATTATGTATATTTTAACAATGTTAGAAAGCCTCAATTATCTAATGTAACATACCTGCAAGCAATCATACATGCCAAATGCATCCAAACCTTGTGAGACCTTCGATCTGACTGTGTCACAAGCCAGATTCAATTTACCTAGGCCAAATGCCACATCAGCTTCTACAGTAGGCATCACTACTGGAAACATGACATATGGTGCCACTTTAAATATATGTAGTCACAAACACTTTTCTCTTCATGTTCCAATTATTGCAGTGATTCTGCCATGCTTTGAAAGCACAAAAGCTAACAAAAGTGTTTAGTAACGCTAACTCCTCATGGGACTCACTTATTTTTCTATTAATATTTGGCATCTAGTACTTTTATCCCCAAAAAACTGTGGCTTCAAAGCTACAACACCTCAATACCAAACAAAGTCATAGTTGATAATCAACTTCAAAGGCTTACATTCCTGAATACCATTGACTTGCCACATACAAGAGCTTCATTACAAAACTATGCACCTTAGATAAGTGCAGAAGCAAGGGGAAAATTCAAAATCCAAATCATGAAAAATGAACATAAAAGATACTCAATTATTCTCTGTCTGGATCTAGGGTACCCTTAACAACTTGACTTGTGGATAGAAAATAAGAGAACAGAATCAATTCATTTCTCCTTGTTTGTGACATTTGGTTTGCATAAAGGAACACTTTGAGAAGGAAATATCGAAATTTATTACCACTTTCATCTGGCGCCGCCAAAATTTTTCACCAAATGAGTGTCAGATTTAAGAGGAAAATATACAAAAAGAAAGGCACAAGTTTCCTGCACTATGTGGGTATCGTTTGTATTCCCACAACTTCCCTTGCATGAAAATTTAGTGCAGATTATGATAGTCAAGATGCTCCTAGTCTAAGCATAGTCCACCAAAGTTCCCAAACTACCAATTACAACTGCTTCCATTTTCAATGCAATTCATATGAGTTATATAGATTCAATAGCTTAAATGATCTCTTACTATGCCAAAAACCACAGTAGAAGAAGAAAACAAAAGCCATAAACTTTGAGGAAATAAAATGAAATTTAGTAGTAAATTTCAATGTTATATGTTAAATTTCCTTGTTGCTGCCAACATCGGATATACTCACAACTAAAATTGAACTTATATAAAATATGAGGTTTTGTTGATGTGCAGCTTGAGGGTCCATGGTAACTACGTTAGAAATAGTAAATAATAATGTTATATATCTACTTGTAGAAGTACTTTCATAGAAAAGAGAAAAATACCTTGAATTATTGAAATTTGAATTAAAATATAACATGTATCACTTACTAGTTTAACATTCTTGACATGTGCGTTTAGGGCACACTTTACGGGGAGCCATAAAACATAAGAAGGGATGAAAAGCCAACCTGATGGTCCAGATTTCGGAAAACAAAACTATTTGGCCTTTTAACATACACACTTCCGTTTGTAGGTTTCAAAAGACCAGCCAAGATCTGCATACTCCCAAAAATAATATCCCCGTAATTATCCATTTGCTCAATTGTATGTTTTAACACAAAAATTTTGTCAAAACAAACATGACTTCTAAGATAAATTGCAGCCAATTTGCAGGTTATTAATAGTGTGTTTGGGAGGGAGTGTTTTTGAACCATTAAGACCAGTTTTAAATAACAAAAAATGCACTTCTGCATCTATTCAATACTGTTATATTGAAGTACATAAAACACTTTTCAGAAATAGCAACAATACTCAGAGTCAAGTTTAGAGAAGCACTTGATAGATGCTTCTATAAGAAAACCTTTTTCCCTTTTCATACAGAAAAACATTTGAAGTCCTTCTTAGAACAGTTTCGAAGTACTTTTGCAACAAGTGATTTACACCAAAGCCCTTTCTACACCATCTTACACTCCCTCTAAAAATACAAGAACAATAACCAAACGTGCTGCAATGTATATCCCAAAAGCCCAAGCAGGAACAAGCAGATCGAAAATTCAAGCACCTTCAAAAGGGTAGATTTCCCACAACCATTAGGCCACAGAAGTATCCATAAAAGCCCCCAAGGCACCGAAAACCAGCAATCCCTCAGAATTGGCAAAAATTTTCCGTTGCCTTGTAGCTATAGAATAGTTGAGATTGCTACACTCAATGGCAACAGCATCTTCAGTGGCATCAGTCCTGAATATAGACAAAGTAATTCCAAAGTAGAATTAAAACAGCTCAAGAGAAAGAACCAAACAAAAGAAAACGCACACTATCTTTTTGAAAAATTATCTAGCTGAAAACATACTATATAAAGGGCGGTTGTAACTGAACCTGGAACGAAGGATGGAGTGAGGAGCAGGGAAAAGAGGCGGTGTAAAGGACCGAAGAATAGAAGAGAGATTCATGGGTTGTGAATTAATACGAAGAATCACATTTTTAATTGCAAGTCTGCTTGCAGAATTGGAACAGTTTCGACCAATTTTGAACTCGGGTTTGGCTATTTGGTCTTATTAATTAAATTAAATATGCTAATTATGGAATTTTTACGGACAAAAATTTTAATTTTTACTCTGTAGCTGCATTAGAATATTGGACACGACGTAGTTTAATAAACCGTAATAAAATTCACGTTATCGTTGTGATTGGTTACAACATTAACAGACTTCTTGTCTTCAAACGACAACCACTTCTTATCTCTAAACTAAGGAGCAAGCTCTATCGTCTTCTCTGCCATGGCGTTCTCTTCAACTTTCTCGCAGACCTCTTTATCATGCTTTTCTCCTCTCTCACAGTCCTCAAGGAAAAACCCAATTCGTTTTTCCTTCATTAGACCCGTAAAAGCTGAAGCAGCTGCTGCTGCTGAACCTGACAAAGAAACGCCAAAGCAGACCAACACTGCAGAGTCTGCCTCTACTACTAGTGTTCAACCTGCCAAAGCAGCTCCTAATCGTCCTAAGAAGCCTGTTTATTCCAGTGAGTACTTAAATTTTCCTTGAAAATTTGGATGAAATTGAGATGTGTGTTAAATTGTTGTTCGGTTTTGGTTTGGGCAGTGAAGAAAGGACAAATTGTGAGAGTTGACAAAGAAAAGTATCTTAACAGTATCAATGTAAGTGCATTTCATTATCTTGATAATAAAATTTAAATTTTTTGGGGCAGGTTTAATCAATTGTTTGATGAAAACTGCCAGATATATTGGTGAGCAAAATGTTTTATGAACTTTTTTGCATTCTATCTTTTTGAAATTTAATTGTTTAATACAATTGGGATGAGCTCAAGTTGAAATTATGAAGTCGTTGGTTTAAATTTCAGTATTTATCTGTTGGCCATCCACCGTACTACAAGGGCTTGGACTACATATATGAAGATCGTGGTGAGGTACTCAATTGTTTAGATTATTAGCAAAAAATGATCATACAAGGAGCAGAAATTACAGCTTTCTTCTCAGGGGAATTCTATGGCTGTTTTGCTTTCTGACACTGCATTTTTTAACTCTTTCAGGTTCTGGATTTACGCAATTTCGAGACTGGAGAGCATGCACTTGTAAGCAACTCATGCTCACTTTTCCTTTCGGTGCATTTATGTATACTATCCATGTAAATTTTGAAGCTTAAGCCGTTCTTCGGATTCACTAGCTGAGTTTCAGACGTGTCAAACAATTTAATTATTGATCACGTTCGGCAAACTTCCAATCATTTTTCAATCTTTCTTCTGTTTTCGCCATATCTAATTGTTTGCTCAACATTGCAACATAAGATACCATCCTGAACCTCTATGTAGCTAGCAATAGCATTGGGAATATCATCAAAGATACGAATTGATGTCTCCGTAAAAGAGAGATTCGGAACAAACAGTATGTATAATGCGGGACTGACAATGAATACTTTTGTGACAGGTTGCCTGGGTCGGCATACCTACTGCACCGGCTTGGCTACCAACAGACATGCTTATCAAGGTAATATTAACAGCTTCATTCACATTCTAATATTCTGTTGTACCAGTGCTGTGGTAACGATAACCATAAGTTCATCTTTGTTTTTGTGCTTCCTTGCAGTCGGATAAGCTAGATTATGAGAGATTGTGATTGGGGATCCTAACGAGGAATTCCATGATTGTTAATGACGAATTTTATTGTTTTCTCAACACGGGACTATGGGGATCTCTTGGTTTCATCGGCAACTAATGTAGAACCACCTTCTAAATCATGTGTATATTTGTTCTGAAATAAAAATTCTCCACGGAGTTTCCCTTAAATCATCGTATCATTGAATATCACAAACCCAGGTAAAAAGGTTATAAATAGCTACATTATGCAACCAGCTGTGTACTGATCAGTTTTTGAATATTTTTAAAGTGAAAAAATTCTACTATAAGGAAAGGTATGGCGATGTATAACTAGCCATAGAATTACAATGTGATCAACTGTACAATCTCTTACACCCAAATTCCAATATTGGTTCAAGTGAAGCATCCAATGTGATGCAGCCTTATTCATTTAAAAAAGAATCAAGGGATAGAATCAAAGGGATAACAAATATCTTCACCTGGGCACCGCAGACATAACTATAACAAGATGCCCCATAACTCACCAGCACCATGTCTTATCTATCATTATCAGAGCTAGAGAATGATAGAAATGAACCAATTTACGGACACTCTTTAGGTTTTCTGTGAACTGTGAGATTGAAAAAAGCAAACATGGGTATCTGTCATGATTGCAGAAAGATTAAGAATAGAACTCAAATCTCCTCTTGGTACGCTTGTTGGCATTCATAAGCTCCACCAGGGAAGGAAGAGGACGAGGTACTGGCACATTCTTTGATCTGTACAACTTTCTCAAGCTCTCATTAAAGTTCTTTGAAGAACTAACGGGAGACAGAAAAGAACTCTTGAATTCTTTTCCCACCAACTTCACTTCACCGCCCATCTCCAGTGATGAAAATTGTTCTTCTGTTTTATTGACAATTATTTGCTGAGGACCATCTTTTATGGATTCTTTTTCCTTTTCCTCACATGAACCAACTTGAGAATGAAAAGAACTCTTAGAAACTTCTTTTTCCAACAACTTTCCACATTCTACTACAGTAAGAGCTCTCTCTTCCTTGTTCTCAAAATTATTCTCGCAATCTGCTGCAGCATCAACCTCTTGAGAGCAGAATTCCCATCTTGTTTTATTGACCATTATTTGTGAATGGTCATTTTTCATGGATTCCTTTTTCTGTTCTAGGCTTGAAAAACTAGAATCTGCAAGGCCATGTCTTGCTCTACCAAATAATGTCACAGGCGGCCTTTTACCAGGAAAGGATAAACTTAATAGATCTTTCCAAACAGGAGACCTCTCAACTGGTTTCAGTTTAAATTCTGCAGAAATTTGGGTGGGCTCTTCATGCAAGGAAGCTAGATCTGCATGTTTGCCTGATACATCTAAATTTACACAAGTTTCTACACTAATGTCTAGAAGCTTCCAAAGAGGATCATCTGAAGCTATCCTGCTAAAACAATTCTTCCTAACATAATCCAACTCCATAGCTCGACAGGTTGGGGTTGTCGAAACAACCCGTTTTGGTGCAAGAAGTTCCAGAGCCCACTCTAACTCCTCCCGGGAAGAATGGATTGAGTAGCAAACATGCCAAACACCAAATTTGTCCCTTACTGCTTCACTGAATCTGAGTTTCCCTTGACTTGGCGTCTCATCATCATCTTCCCCACATGCATACCACTGTGCTGAAGGGCGGATAATGAGGGGCTCAGGCTGGAAATTATCTCTGGCCTCTGCAAGCTTTGCACTTGCTCTTCCATACAGTTTAGGAAATCCATCAAACATCCTAAAACGAGATGATGGATCTCCAGAGAGAATTTCAGGAACTATAAGCTCCAGAGACTGGAAATACTCTGACTGGGAGGCTTTATCAACAAATATCTTGGACCCGAAAGTTTTTGATACAACTGCCAAAATCTCTTCCTGACCAAGCAGATTGCAAGTCAGATACACCACAGGCACATTGGGATGCTTCCATATGCAACTGATAACCTGGTTCATAAATTTGCAATGTCAAATATTACATGAGCTCATAGTTGTTTGCAAATTGGCCAATAAAAGGAATTAGCATTGAACCCACAATTGAAGACAAACAACTAAACATTATCAAATCACACATACACACAGAGAGATTGAGAAGAGAACAAAATGACAATGATGCATGTATGTTAAGAGCATTTGCATACCATTTCAATTTGATATGTAGACATTTTCAAGATCAAACAGATATGAACACGTGGCAATACCATAAAAAGAAAAAAATAAAAAAGGAGAAAAAAAGGCTCACTATGAACTACAAAGTTCATCACACGCCCAAGTCTTTTCTCTATTTTTGCTTCTGTGTGTCACCAGATATCAATGTCTAGTACTTGAGTACTGAAAGTGCTAGGGAACAATATCCATTGCAGATAATATTCTTCATTATTTGAACAAGCCTATGTAAAGACCAATTTTATCTTCACACATCAATTATAAAGGCCCATATCAATAATAATTCATAATAATGATGTCAGCTGATAATTCTTAAACATATGCTAAATAAGAATAAAGAAACAAGGGATCACAGACCCAAATTTTTCTGAACACATGCAAAGTGTCTTAGGATACTTTAATCTAACAAAGTTTTAACAATTGACAGAAGAAAGAAAATATTAGAGGTATGCAGCTTTAAGCCAATGATAATACAATTCCCAGAAAAAAATCAGCCAATCAAGCCTCTATTCATGCAACTTCTATGTAGTTCCCTTTGGGATAAGAAAATTAGAAATCACTATTGCACCAAATTTAATTACAGATATTTCTGTATGATGATCTTTATAATTATGCCCTCATCGCATATTACTATTCATAATTCCAACTCCTCTGCCACTCTACTGCAAAAATCAATATAACATATTGGCATACATTCCTGTAAAAGCAAGAATCCATGAGTGAACACCCACACTCTCTGTTTGGGTGCAAGCTTCATTATGGTTTTTGCATTTAATCTATTTTTTTATTTTAACTAAAAGTCAGAAAAAAGAATAAAGCGCACAGGACTTGAGTCGAGGGAAATGCATCTCGTGTCAGAGTTCAACTGAGAATACCTGACAAATTGCAGAATGCTTGCTCGGAAGCTTCTGAGAGAACTTTGCAAATGTGCAGTCTAGGAAAAGATAATCAAGTTGACATCTTGGCGCCTTCCCTTTCTTGCCAATATATTTCTCCGGTAAATTTTGTAGACACTCAGGTGTTAGCCTGCAATCTCCAGTGTGCAGGATGTTACCAAAATGACCTTCAAACAAGAACATGACTGATCCTGAAGTTTATATAATCCATGCCATACAAGGAACTATCTGTTAATAGGGTTTCCCATATTGTAGGTCACGCATACAGATGAAAAAGAAGTCCACTCCTCAAAGGAAAACCAGTGAAAGATAAATTACAAACACAATGTCAAAATGGCAATCAAAATAACTTCTTCATACAGATTTAGATTTTTTTTTAAAAGAAAAAAAGAAAGCAAAGAAGAAATTGAAAAGAAATTTGGGGGCACAAAGAAAACTAAGTCTCTTCTAATATGTATGACATTCTGAAAACATTAATACATGTCAGATATATGATTCATACAGTTATACAATTTATTATAGCTTTCATAAGCAAAAAACATCCTTAGTTATTTCATATTAAAAAGGGAATAACAGCTGCCATTAAATTAATGCTAGCAGATACTTGTTTAAATATCTAAATTAAAGTTGATTGAGAGCACATGTTAAGTATAATCAATAAAACTTAACCATCTGAAGTGTTTTCTATGTAAGATCAACAGGTTTTACAACGATTTTCCCATGAACAAACTTTGCTTTGGAAAATTGAAAATCAGGAGAGTTTTAAAATAACTCAACTCAACTAAACTAGAGAAAAATGCCACAGAAACTGAAGTTCAAAAGATATTCACAGACCAAAGTATTTTGGAAAAAATATATATATATATATAAAATAAAATAAAATGAAGACCAACAAAAACATATGCAAAACCGCTAATAACAGAATTGTGTTCTTCAGTAGGGAAGCATACTAGCATTTCAATCACAACAAACTGAAAAACATCACCACAAAAATAGTTAACACAAGATAACGAGCCATGAACGCAATATGCAAAACCCCTAATAACAACCATTAAAAACCAAAATTTAATCAAGCCCACAAAGCCAAATCAATCCTAACACCACAATTTAAAGCAATTGAGAAAATAGAACTCAAAAATCAAGAAAACCAATAAACAACAATAAGAGTAATAATAAACAAAGGAAATATATGATCAGAACATCCATTACCAGGACAATGATTCGCATCAAAAGCCGTAACCCTAAATTCACCATCCTGGTCATCAATTACGATCGTCTGCCCCACTTCAATACCCACAAACAATGACTCATCAAGCTGCAAAAACAATTAAAAAAATCCATATCCTTTTCAAATAAAAAAAAAAAGTGGTCTTAAAAATCACTGATGAAACAGTGAAGAAATAAGAAAAACCTGAGAGTAGTACTGAAGAATGAGGGATTTAGTGAGACGGGTCGAGTAGATTGGGTATTGAAAATGTGTGGAGATGCCAACAGTGTGATCTCTATGCGCATGTGTCAAGAAATGGTATCGTTTCCTCTTGGAAGTTGGACTGAACGTGTCCACTGAGAATGGTAGCCCTTTTGGCATTTCTATTGGCATCTTTTTTCCGTTGATTTTTGACGGGAAAATGGGGAAAGTGAGGGAAAATTAGGGAAAGGAAAGGTCTTTAACGCAATTTGGTTAGGGCCAAAGCTAAAGCTTCCGGAGGAAGAAAGAGTTGCAGGATTTATCATTTATAATGGGAGGGAAATGTGGCAATGGTGGCACTTGGTTAAAATTTTAACTGCAATTTACACAAATCTATACAACCAACAAAGGTGAAATCAGAGATGGCCTCGGGTTGTTTTAGAAAGTTTTGTACCAAGGCCGAATTTTATGCCATGTATACACAAGACATAGCACATAACACATGATACATACATATATTTACATACATACATACATATATATATATATATATATATATATAAAACCTCCCTCCCAAAAATGATACCCAGTATATGAATAACTTTCCTGTAATTATAAAAAAGTTCAATCCCAATTTAAACCAATTAGAAATATAAATAAATTTTATATTATAATAAATTATAAACTTTTTTATAACCCATATCAAGAAATTTATCCTCACAACATAGTAATAATTATCTATATATTACAAAAAAAAATTATATTCTATTATAATACATTATTTTTTAAAAATTATTTGGAACAATAATTATTTTTTAAAGTTATTATCATATCTTTAAATTTACAAATACGTAATAATTAATAAATATGAATATTTTCTTATTAAAATCAAAATATTTCTAATTTTTCAAGTATATTTATAAATTTTTGTATTCATATATTATCATCTTTGGAATTATCTCTCTGTTTGTTTTTTTTTTTTTTTTGCTATCTAATTGCATTAATGATTTTTTTTAATTAAAGTATACATTTTTTTACTATTCATTTGAATAATTGTGAAAAATAATAATATCTATTTAAAATTTTATTAATAATATTTATATTTGTTGGTTTCAAGACACAATTTTCTACTTATTTTAAAAATAAACAATAAAAATATTAACGATAATAATTTTTAAATTTTCTAATGATGCTCACATTATATAACTAAATTTTAAAAGTATTATTTAGTGGTAAAGAAAAAACAAAAATTTTTATAAATAAGATAGAAACCAACTTAATAATTTTTATGTCACTTGTACTAAGAATAATTAAATTAAAATAATAATTTTTGTAATTATAACTCTATTAAATTATAATCTCTTTGTAAAAATGAAAATAGTTTGGTTATTAATTAATGTTTACATATCATTTGAGACATCATTATTGTCACTAATCTAAAAAAATTAGCTTATTAATTAATGTTGTCTACTTCTTAAAAGATAAAAGATTGATTTTGTTAGTGATAATATTTAAATCAAATTAAAAAGTCATTTAGCTCATCCCCGTAATTAACCTCCTTAGACTATATACAAACTCACTCACTATTTTATTAATGTTTAATGTAATGGCCTGAAAATTTTTACCTCACAATAATTATGACTTTCAAATCACACCACCTAATATCGCATACCCTAATGATACCCTTAAAATTCTTGAATCAATTAAAAACCACAATTATTATTATAATTATTATTAAAATTTTCGAAGATACATATTATAGGAGTAAACCAATACCAATTGGTGGATTGGTCCAATTTGAAAAGACTAAATATTCTTCATGCCACATAACTGCTCTAATTACATATGCATTGAAAAGAATAGAGAAAGCAACAGGGAGAGTTAATGTGGTGGGTTTACTGTTAGCCGCCCTTCCACTAGTGGTATCGGTAGATTGTCCAACTTGCACTTCTTATCCCTATCAATTTTAGAATAATCGAGACTCCATTCAATGCATTCTCTTCCTTCAATGATGCGGAAATCCAATACAGAACTTGTCATTTCTCACTAGTATACAAGATTTGGCAGCAACCAAACAATTTGATTGGTCTTGATATTTTTAAAATAAAAATAAATTCCCTTCTCTATCTTTTCTTAATGTGAACAAAATGGGAACCCAAACCTCTCCCTCCTCCCGAAAAATCCAGCCAATTAAATCATATTGGAGAAAAACTCGTTGACCTATGTATGCAACATGCAGTGATCATTTTTTTTTTTCATTTTTTTTTTCTTTTTTTTTGCATTTACAATAATCAAAGAGATTGTTACAAAATCAAGAAATCCAGAATTTCCCCCATGCATCAAGAGTACCCACACGTAAGGAACCCAATGGTGTCAATAAAAGACACTGTCAACTTCTAAAGGGCAAGAAATGAAGCATAAATTCTAAATTCTTTTCATTGCATAGAAGTGATTCTACCACATTCTGCATTTTGGGGAAACTGGGACTTGGGAAATAGACTTTGTTCTATTGGTATTTACACTCACTCAAATGGGTCTTGTCCTTGGCGATGTACCTGGTGTTTGTGCTTTTAAAAGAGAGGTTTCAAGAAAAGGATCCTGAATGTATCTGGTATTTGGTCTCGTTGGATACCCCGAGTAGTCACCTAAGTTGTAGCCGCTGCTTTGTCCCCCTAGAGCATAAGCTGGGCGAGGAGGAGAGAGAAAACAACTCTTATATGCTGGTCCATACTGTCGTAGAGGGCTCGAACAAGGAGATACTGGCAATGAGGTGATCATTCTGACGTTTTCCCTGCATACAACAACATTATACATTAGTTAATTGGAAAGTACACAAAATTGTGAAGCATGCGAGAAATGAAAAGCAAAAATGTTGCGACCTTGGATTATTCAAGGTTCTTGAAGTTGTGACCAATGGGTTTGTCACATAGTCTCCCTCGCACAAGGTGATACTTTTTCTGGTAGGATGAAAATCCAACACTGGCTGCTCAGAAAGTGCAAATATGGCAATTAGCTAAAATTGAAATCATAAGGTTTAAAATTCACAAGATCAATGACCATATGTTAACCATCTATAGAACAATATACGACAGAATTATTCCTTCACATCCCTTTTTGCCATGTCATCTGAAAATTTCCGAATCCATAAGCCAAATAACAAACTACATTTTAAGCATGACTACCAGTTAGGCTACCCGGCACCTTAGACTTCCATGCTATTGCATGTAACAAAGTGGTTATATCATAATCTGGTGTACACAGCCATAAAATTATCAAATCTCAACCATCAAATTTTGCTTAATATAATGCATGATTGCCCCCATAACTATTGAATGAGAATACAAATCCTGACAATACAGTTGATTTAGAAATCATTCAAATCAGCTAAAGAAATCCCCAAGGGGATATGTAGACAGCCATGCATGCACATTACATTGTGAGATTTCTTGAACAATAAACATAAGACCTGAGATGGTAATCAGCCAGCAATAAATTTGAGTATTCAACACCAGTTCTCCAAATCATTTGGATAGCTGTACCATGCCAATTGTAATTCTTGAAAGGTATCACAATAAGCAGTCACATTGAACATTTAGATGGTTAAAAAACTTGAGTAATCTACAAATTTAGCAGAAACATTAGATCATACCGGTGTGCGGCTTCCATCAATGGTGTACAGAGAGGAATCCTTGGCTAAGTTGATGTTGGGAGATCTTGGTGTTGCTTGGTCGCGAACAAAAGGGTGGTCTAGTAACTGTGAGGCTGTAGGGCGTGCTGTAGGGTCCCGCTGCAAGCATAGCTTTATAAAGCTTTTGGCTTCATCTGAAAGATGATCTGGAATTTCAGGAATATCTTTGCTGTTTCCAATTTTAAATATTGCAGCCACCTGCAGATCCAATTCAAATAAGTTAGGTTCTGCAAACACTTTAAAGCTGGACAAACAGATAATAAATTCCATATAAATACACTCTGAATACTTAATATCGCACCCCTTCATATTGACTCCATGGAGGTTTTGATGTTGCCATTTCAAGAATTGTACATCCTAAACTCCATATATCCACAGTAAGACTGTAGCCATTTGTATTCATTACAACCTGAGATTATAAGATAAAAAACAAACATGAGAAAAAAAATTATGGAGAACTACAGACATTAGTCAGGAAAATAATTAGCTCAAAAGGAAAAGTGATTTTTTCATGCCAATTATTCTGAAAAGCAGAAGAATGGATGGAGAAGGGAGGGAATACCTCAGGCGCCATCCAATAAGGGCTTCCCTTGAATGAAAGTATTGATGCACAAGAAGTTATCTGATTCAATAACAGGATACATCAGCAGTGCCAACAATGATTAACCAAAAGCAATGTCAAAAAGAAAATCATTAAATTAAACACAATTGTTAGATTCCATTTGCTGCTACAATGAAACCAGCGCAATATTTTTCTTTATTCTACTGATGAACTTCTTATATACATGTAAGGTGAGACATACATGCTTGGCCATGCCAAAGTCTGCCAGCTTGATTTCACCATGAGGATCAACTAATATGTTTGCACCTTTAATATCTCTGACAAGGAAAAAAAGGCCCTTTAAAATTAAGGGAAGAACCCTTAAATAACAAACTAAAGTCATTAACAAGTTTTAACACCAAATTACCTGTGCACTGTATTTCTTGCATGTAAGTAGGCAAGTCCTGAAAGAATCTGCCGAGTATACGTTTGAATAACAGGTTCCTTAAAGGCACCATATTCTTGGAGCAATTTGTGGATTGAACCACCAGAGACATATTCCAAATATACTGAGAGCCTTTCGTTAATCTGAGGACACAACAAACCACATTTATTACAAATGCATGGTCCAATCCAAACTCACTATGCATGTGTGTATGTGACAGTTAACATAATAGCACACATACAGTTATAAAAATTTGGCCTTTACAGCATTAGACAAGCTCATACCAGTTCGCTTCCGTAGTAACGAACTATGTTTGGATGTGAAAGCTGGCTGAGCAAGTTTATCTCCTGTTGACAAGAGAAAGATGGTTCAAAAATCCATCGAGAGCTAAACGACCAAATGGACAACATACATAACTAACCATCTAGAAAATGAAATTTGATGGATTTCAAGCATCATGCACGGTATGTTAGGAAAATATTAGATAAAAGAATTACCTGGTTCAGTTGCTTGAGACATTCTTTTGATGTCTGATCATCAGAAACAACCCTGACTTCTTTTATCGCACACATCTGCCCGCTTTCACTGTTAAAAGTGTAAAATACAACAATTAGAAGAGTATTTTAAGTTTTACAAAGCAAAAAAATAAAATAAAATAAAGAAATAAAAACTACATAACATTTGTTGCGGTACCACTACATTATTACCAACAAATTTGTTTATTAGATGTATAATTTGAATTAAATCATACGAAGACTTTCCATTACCTATTAAATCCAAGGTAAACATGCCCAAAAGTCCCCCTTCCTAAAAGCTTTCCTTTCTTCCATTTCGACAGGCTATTTTCCACCACTCCACTAGCTCTTGAGCTAGGCAAAGCAGAAGGGCTAGTGGGAGAACCTGGAGGAAGAGGCAGCTTATGACTTTGAGATTTCCCATCATCAATTTTCCCCATTGGAGAATCAATACTCATAACAGATAAAAGTGGATGCAGTGGCGAGGTGGGGCTTGTAGGCCCCCGTGATCCACAACCCGAAATTTTCGGCATCAAATTAAATTTGGTGTTGCCATGGACTCTTGGATCACCATATGACCTGCGTTAAAAACAAGTATTAGCACTTTAGAAGCAAAGCGTAAAGAATTCTAGCAATGCTGCTAAGGGGGAAAGTTGCACAGAATTCGGATATCAGCCATCTAGAACAGGTGTCCACCCTTGCTCCCCTCCTCCGTTCCCGGTTGAAGTATACAACTAGCTGAAACAATTCTCGAAATGCTTAGTATACAAGGTTACAGTGATTTAGAAATATAAATCCACTGGGTAATCTTCAAATCTTTTAGTCATTTACATTTGAAATCAACTCAATTTTGGGAAAGAGCCAAGTGATGTTAAAAAATTAGGAACAAAAGAAAAGTAAATTTAAGGAATTTGGAACCCAATTACAGCCAAATCTTTTCAAAAAATAAAAATAAAATGAATTGATCCTTGCTTTCTGTCAGGTGTATGATACACTGCTACTCATATTATAAAAATGAAAATTTCAAATAAAAAAAAAAAGGACCAAGTCTCAAAACACTCAGGCGAATTAACTCCCAAGGAAGTATTGGCAAGATGACAGCCCAAGAAGTAGAACAAACAGAACAGCAGAACTCCATGTCTTGTATGATAGATTAAAAAAAAGTAAACCCGAATTCCAAAGCAACCAATTCTGACTGGAAGATTCCTGGTTGAGTGAAAATAAGGGCTGACAGAACAGAAATGAATTCATATCACGTCCTTTTGGTTTGGACATTTGGGCAATCCACTTAGGCAAAGCAACGAAACTCTGACGTTCACAAATTCTAACAGACAGAAATAAATGAATCAATAAATTAACTAATGAATCCCTCTTGTTTGTTACTAAGCAATAAAT
The DNA here is from genome assembly GCA_032402905.1 of Khaya senegalensis. Lineage (NCBI taxonomy): Eukaryota > Viridiplantae > Streptophyta > Magnoliopsida > Sapindales > Meliaceae > Khaya > Khaya senegalensis. Next base: position 6,580,611 of record CP135536.1, read on the forward strand.
TTTTATAATCACATCGATTTTTATTATCTAATATCAGAAAAATGATCAAATTAATCAATCAAGAAATTATCCTTGTATCATAACCAACAACTGAACAAGAAATCAACAACAAAAACATAATTTTCTTTTAAAACTCACCTAGAAACACCAAATTGACCCTGATCATTCCCAACCACCTGATCCTCCGATGACCCAGAAGAGCTGACACTCGAAACTGATCCCGACCCGGATCCCAACCCGGCTCCATGATCACTCTGCATAGAAGAAACTGACGGTCTAGGCAACGGATGGCCTTTCTTCTCCCCAGAATCTGAATCAAACCCGGAAAACCCCGACGACCCAGCTCCAGTTATGGCATAATCCTTGCTCTCACGGGGGGAATTGCGCGTAAGAATAACGCCATCGAAGCTCTTGGGCTTGTCGTTCTTCCCTTTCTTCTTGTCGCCGGAGAATTTGCTGAAACTGAAGTGATTGGTTTGTGGGTTCTGGTTATCTTCCTTGTTCTTACTGGATTTTTTACTCCACCACGCAGGCATTTTTTAGGTGAAAAAACAGAGTGGTTTTACAGATTAAAGCTCAAAATTTTCCTCTTTTATTATTTTTTTAAAATATATATTTAAAAAAAATAGAATGAAAAAAAAAAAAGAAGAAGAGTATATAGAAGAAAGTTTGGATTTGAGTTCTGAGAGAAGATTTTATACGGAGGAGAAGGAAATGGGGAGGAAATAGAAGAAGACGACGGACTTTTTAGAGAGAGAAGCAGAGATGGAGACAGAGAGAGAGAGAGAGTGCGTCTGTAAAGCGGGGCCCATGGCTACAGTGAGAAACAGCTAAGGCAGGAAGGGACGGCAAGCGGTGGTTGGATAAAAGGAAACTTGATGACGAGGCATTTTTTAAGTGGGGAGAAATTTGCATGACGTGTCACTTGTTTCTTAAAACATTCGATTTAATAACGTTTAGATCCCTAAGGTTTTGCTATTTTACAGTTAGGTTCCACTATCGACTGAGATGACTGAAACACCCTTTCCAATTGTCAAAATATTAGGCATGGTATGCAGTATTAATACGTATGTTTGTATGTATATATGTATATATAAATGCACAAAACTGACTACTTATTACAAAATGTAGAAACGTAAAGGACCGAGATGTTATTTTGATAAAAAAAAAGAAGTTAAGATAAATAAAAAATAAAAGCAAGTGGGTTTTGTTTCGTTAACGTGTGCGTGCATGCTGTAGTAGTTGGTGTTGGTGGATGTGGTGCTACGAAAAGTATCATTAAATAAATGAAAAGAGATATATATAGAGAGAGAATCTACATGGGGTTGGTTAATGTTAAGATTTTCCAGTCCCTATAATTTGTTTTTAGGGTTCCTAGAAAATTAATAATAATTTTTAATAATTTTACATAATAATTTTTATTTAATTCTCAATTTATTCAACAAGTGTAATTCGTACATTGTATTTTTTAATTAATTAATTTTATTATATTATTATTAATACGATAAAATTATTCTAATTAAAATTTTAATATTAAAAAGAAAAAAAGGGGTCTAGGAGAAATAAAGGCTGAAAAATAGGTGCTAATTAATATGGAAAAAGAGTAAAAAATAGATAAATTAGCCGAGGAAGTGGGTTCGTGTTTGATTTGTTGGTAGGGGAGAGGACAACCGAACAAGTCGACAGGGTGTGAGAAATTTTTCACCAATAATGTAAAATTGAAAACTTAAAAACTTTGTCTTTTAGTGTGTAAGGTTATAGATTTTAGGTTGAAATTCAGCAATGATGTAATTGTACCAACATCTCACGTGTCTCTCCCAACCACTCTCTAAATATATTATTATTAATTTCACAATTATTATTATTATTTATTACGTCAACCAATTTTGCTAATTTATTTTATTTCTACCCTCTTATCGGCCTCATTATTATCTTAAAACTGGAATAATAACATTACGGTCCTTTTTTTTATGTATTTTAATAAAAAAACCAATTTATTCCAATTATATTTTTCTATTTTTATTTGTTATTTTACTAAAACATAGGGACCTAAGCGTCGTTTTCCCTTTTTTTTTGGTTAATTGATTATTTATTTATTTGTAGGACGTAGAAATCATGTGAAGTTGTGCCTATTCCTTTTCCCGTACGCTATCAGTGCATCACTTGCCACGTCATCACCACCTCATGATTGTAATTTCATTTTTTAAATAGGAAACTGTTCGCATGTCGGTGTACGGTATACACGGAGGATATTCTAAGCTCGAGTCTCAATTGTTCACAACCCGTCCAAAGGTTTGAAGAGTCAAGCACTGGATTCCCTCAAATTTTAGACAGCATCACTTATAAGTCACTTGACCAAATTGACCTTTTGGTCTAAATTAATATAATAACTATAATATGACTAACATGGTATCTTGTCATTACCTTTTTGTAAACAACATATTGACATAAATTTGAATTAATTAGAGTTAATTTAATTCATAAACATCTTATAAGAATTTAAGTTTAATACTTAATTATACATTAAGATTCATCTTTTAGCCATGGCAAAAACTTATTCTTTTTTTTTTGTAAAAGAATAGTTGAATCGCTGCAATATAACGTGTGAGGAATTTTATTTCTTAATTAATTTACAAGCATAATTCTTTCATTTTGAATTTAGATTTATTTCAATCTTTTCTTACATATAAATTGATACTCAAAAAGATTTGAATAACCTCACCCTTTAAATTTTATCATCGGTTAACTTTATCAAGAGATTTAAATAAATTTTTTTTTTAGAACAAAGAGAACTTAAGTGTGAAATTTTCCAAACAGAGACTTCATATTGTAATTTCATAGAGATCATTCCCTTAAAATAAGAACATTTCTCTATTAAAAAATACAATAAATTAAAAGTTAGAGAATCTCTTTTGCCGATTTGAAATTAACAAATTGACAATAAAGAATAGGTTGTTATGTATTTTTATTATTTTTTTAAAAAAATTATTTAATATTGTAAACATGTTATCCAAAGGAGTGTATAAGACAAAAGATTTAATTAATTGAATATGTTAAATATAAATTAATTATTAATAAATCCGGGCTAGGGAAGCGAGTTAAGGCCGGCGAATTTGTTTGCAAGTGCTAGTTTCTAATATATGCCATTGATAATTGATAAATAATTAAGTATTTATGACAATTCATTCTCAATATGTGATTAAACTAAAAATAACAAATAATTAATTTATATTTATTGTTCAAGAACTTAAATTTATTTATGAATGAATTTATTAATATATATATATATATATATAATTATAAGGATAACAATAATTTCATACCAAAAAAATATAATAACGGTCTCAAATTTTACATAAGATTGGTGTGTATTGAATATGGTATAATTTTAGATACATGGGTATTTTAAAATTTGGATCCTTACATCAAAATAAAATCAAGTTTATTGAATAATAATTTTAAAAATTAAAATAATCTCGTAAATTTTATTTTATTCACTATTATATAAAGTTTGTTTGTTATTTTATGAGAGTATATTATGCAAAATTATTGATTTTTATTATTTATTTTCATATATTATAAATATAATTTTTATTTTCTTTTTTAAGAAAAGTAAAGACAGTGACTGAAGTTAAGATGGCACTCTTGTTTGGCTGTATTAGAGCGTCTAAATGTGTCAATTTTGTGTTGTTAGGTTAATTTGCCGTCATTATCTTGGACTAATTGGTTTTGGCTTTTATGGGCGTATTTGCTTACGTGA
>CP135536.1:6589280-6717107 GCA_032402905.1 Khaya senegalensis
CCAAACATTAGAAAATAAATACATCAGATAAGATAATACCCATTATAATATGAATTAAGTTTTAAATTATTGTATATTTCTTTTAGCATGTACTGCTGCAAATTTTAAAATATTTAATAAATACTCAATTTTAGTTTATAATAATTACCATTCACTCGCGTCCTTAAATTGACACCTAATGATTTTATTTAAGAGAAGAAACATTGTATAACAACATTAAATATAATTTAATTTTGTATAAAAATATTACTACGTATGTAAACTCTTATACAAATTGATATGATAATAATATAATATTATCATATTAATTTATAGTAATAATAATACTATGAGTACAAATTTTTATAAAAATTTATTTATACAAATTAATGTGATAATATCATATGACTGTCACATGTCATATATTTTCAAAGGTATAAATGATAATTTATTGCTAAAAAAAAAAATAAATTATACAAGACATGTGGAGTTACCACAATAATTTTTTACTATAAGAGTTGTATTTCTAACATTATCGTTAATTTTTAATATAGTTTGTATTTTTAACATTATTATTTTACTTAATTTTAAAAATATTTATTATTAAAATATACAATAAAAACTCATTTTTACTTGGAGAGGCCTTCACCCCTTATATATGAGGAAGCTTTAGAAACAAAGAGAATTTGCATTGATTGATTCTTTAAAGAATTTCAAATCTCTATTAATACTATTTTATAGGAAAAAAAAATAAAGCATTAAAAATGATTATTTTATGATTTAAAATTATATTTTTTATGCACATATATTTGAGTGATTATGTTGAATTTTGTCATATTTTTATTTGATTTTTATTATATTTTCTACATTAATTCAATCATACTTATCAATTATCTTCTAGAAAGGTATCTATTTTTGATAGATAACTTTATATACTTATTATCTTGACAAATTTAGAAGAGACATTTAAGTTATCCTTAAACCAAAAAATGATATCTGCTTTATCAACTCTAACGCTAAAGAAATTATATTCAAAACAATTCAAAAAAAAAAATGAAAGAGATTGGTTATTATATATTAATATAGGTTTAAATTAAATGTACAAATTTCATACTACATTAAACTATCTGTATAATTTGATGTGCTACTATTATATTATTTTTATTTATACAAAATAAATAAATTTATATTAAGAGTTTGTATATACAACAATACTTTAAAATTAACATGAATAATTTTAATAATTTAATGTATGATTTTTATGGCTTTCATAAAAAAAATTTTGTTTGTTTTGGCTAATTCCATATTACCTTTGTAGATAATTCTATAGATTAGCTATTAAAATTATTACTAATAATTCTACAACAATAATATCATGTTAACAAACCAAGCATCGATGATAGAATTAATGAAATTCTATATTAATATAGTAATAATTTTAAGGGATAATAAATAATTATTTCTAGGTCATAAGGTTTTATATTAAAAAAATAAAAGCATATTATAGTAAGAATTCTCTATAGTGATGTTTTATACAAGAATAACTTCTATATAGTTATAAAAATATTTGGTCATAATTTAGATAAATTATAAATAAAAATAAATTTTACATTGTAATAAATTATAATTTTTTAGATATTATTTAAAAAAATTTATTTCCATATAGTAATAATTATTTGTATATTAAAAAAATTATATGTTGCGTTGCATTAAAAAAAGCAAAATTGAAACAAAAATTTTTCTCTAATTGTTTGGGACAATAAATTATTTTTTAGAGTTATTACCATATTTTTAAACTAGTGATTAAATAATAACTCACCACCATTAGCATTTTCTTATTAAAATATAAATATTTCTAATTTTTTTGAGTATTTTTAGAACTTATTGGCATGAAATATTTTGTAGTTTTAAACTATCATCTTTAAGATTATCTCATTTTTTTTTTTTTTTGGTCTAATTTTAATGTAATGTATACTTTATCTTAGAATCACTTACACTATGAATAATTAAGTGAAAATATAATTTTTATAATTATAATTCTCTATTAAGTTATAATTTCTTAATAGTAATAGAATTAGTTTGGTCTGAACATTATAACTACAAAAAGATTTTATAATATATTCAATTATATTGAATAAGTTCTTGGCTTATATTTAAATAATTAAAAAGTAATAAATATTTTTTAGTGTGAAATTATCTACTTTTGCTTTGTAATAGTTAAAATTCAAGATTATAAAAATAATTTGATCATTTTAATAAAGATTGCAATCTATTTGATATGAATAATTTAAAAAGTTGTAAATAGAAACATATTTTGAGCAATAGATAAGTCCTTGACTTATTAAATGTTATCAATTGTTTAAATTTACAAGGGCATAAGTTGTATATTTTTATGCGAAAAAGAAGGATAAATATCTTAATTTATATTTCAAATAAAATCTTATGCCCTTGGATAAATATCTTAATTTATATTTCAAATAAAATCTTATGACCTTGAAAATATATAATTTACGTAAAGTTCTTTAAATGTGTAAATTATTTGATTATTGTTTATAAATATTTTAATTTTGATTGAATATTATTAAAATATTTTAATAAATATTATTAAAATATTTAATAATATATTATTTTCTTTTTTTGTATATTTCAAAATACAAAATATTTTAATTTTTATTTTAAAAATATGGTGTTTGTGCTATGCTTTTACAAAATCAAAATATCAAACAAAATTTTATTATAAATATTTATTTGTTTTATATATAATTTGAATTTAACACTACACAATGATGAATAACTACTAAATACATCCATATTGATTTTATTTATTTACATTAAAAAAGAAAAGAAAAGAAAATGAAAAAAAAAAAAAAAAAAGGGAATATGATAGCTTACCCAATTTTTTCTGTGCACGCCTTAACTTGTATGGAATTTGGAAGCATGAGACGTGCAATTTGGGCAAGTTGTGGCTATGTACCATTTTGGATTCATACTAATCTCCCTGTCTCAAGAATTATATTCCTTCAAATATTAGAAAATAAATACATCATATGAGATAATACCCCTTGTAATATGAATTAAGTTTTAAATTATTGTACATTTCTTTTAGTATGTACTGTTATAAAATTTAAAATATTTAATAAATACTCAATTTTACTTGATAATAATTGCCGTTCACTCACGATTGTACGACAGTATCAAATTAAATCTAATTTTATATAAAAATACTATTATGTAAATAAATTCTTGTAAATATGAATATGTCAACGATATTAATATTATTATATTAATTTATAATAATAATAATATTATAAATAAATATTCTTATATAAACTCATTCATAAAACTAATGTAATAGTATTATATGATTGTCGTATATCTTATATTTTTTAAAAGTGTAAATAATAATTCACACTTAAAAATAAATAAATTGTATGAACAAGCGGACCAATATAAATTTATCATGACAATTTTTATTAAAAGAGTTATATTTCTAGTATTATTTTTGTCTTCTAATATAATTTGTATTTTTTTTAATATTATTATTTACTTAATTTTAAAAGTTTTTATAATTAAAATATGCTATAAACAGTCATTTTTGCTTGGAGAGGCCCTCACCCCTTATGATTTCATTTTACAATAAAGGTGTATTAAAAGTCATGGCATTCTCAATTCTAAGTTCCATGCATAATGCCTCGTCTTTTAGACTTTTGCTAATAACTAAATTTCAGCCTTCCCCCAACCAAGGGAAAAAAAAAAACAGAGAGAGTCTTCTTTACGCTATTATAGTAAAATCTAATCGGATATGTAATTGGTGATTATAGACCATTTAACAAGTGCATATATGATTAACAAATTTGAGCAATCTTCACTCGTGTTAAAGTTGGCAAATGTCATACCACTTGCTACTTGCTTGTCTTAGTATCTATTCATTAATATGCAAGTTTTTCAATGTCATTTTCTCTAATTGTTATTGCTTTGTTATAAATCCCCCCACCAAAAAAACTGTTTAAATGTGTTAGTTAAATTGCTCAATTCAAAAGCTTGACTTACCAGATAAAGACCCAATAAGAATGTTTACCTTTAATCGATGAAAATCAAATGAGATTGGGATATGTGTGAATTTAAGAGACTTTTTAACTCTGATTTTGTATCAGTTGAATTTTATGACTAAGAAAATTTGGTCCATTTATAATATTAAGAATAATTCTTTTGCAATTTATAACTTTTGAATCCATCACTAATTTATTTACTTTCATAAAATCCTCAAATTTTGCTCACCTTTAAAAAATTCTTCTGGGATATTCAATTGAACTGTTAAGATGAAAATGAAAACAAATAAAATCAACTTTACATCCATTTCTTTTTAATCATTTTTTAAATTATTGAATCCTACATATTTTTGATTTAAATAGTATTAATATAAATCATTTTAGCAGTTTCAGACTTTGATATCTTATGGCAAATTATCTTGAAAGTTGACAAAAGACTTCATAGCTGTATTCTAAAAGCAAATTTTTGTTGCAAATTCTATTGCAATAAATTAGGATGATTGGGATGTTCAAGTATTTGCATTTTGCATTCAAACTTTTTATTTATTTTAGTTAAGTGTGGATATTAAATTTGATTAAAAAATTTATATTGATAATTCTACAATTAAAAAAGAATAAAAAAGAAGAAGGATTATTCAAAAATAAAAATTTTAATTAGAAAATTTTTTTTCCTATTCAAGAAGATCTATTCATTTTTATAATTTTATATAACAAAAATTATCTTTAAACAAAGTTTAGAGTTTCATTATATATATATATATATATATATATATATATATGCACTATTCTCAACTATGTTGTAGCTTTTAGAGAAGTCTTGGAGACAATATTCAAAGAGTTTTCTACGATTTTTGTTCTCCTAATTTTTTTTTTAAAAAGAAAATTTTCTAAGTTGTTCATGTAATTTTTCATATTTTAAGGTAAAAAGAATGAGTTTTTAATTTTTGTTTCAATAAATTTAGAAAGTTAGACCTCTTAAGTAGAAGATATTGATTTTGCTTTTTGGAAAAATAATTAAAACTAATTGAAGGGAGTTCTGTATTAAACAATAAGATTTTACTACATCAACGAAGTGAGGGGATCTTATTTAGTCAAAGAGAGTTCGGTGACAACAAAATGAGAGATGTCACTAAATAAATTTATCTAAAAGATTTAAAATGGTGATAACAACTAGTCAGAGTCATTAATTTTGTACAAGTTGATTGATTTTTATATGGTTTTGTTCATTACTAGTCTTTTTTAACTTACTTTATGGTGTACTGTTTTAATTAATTGGATAAATTAATTAAATATGGTAATTTCTGCGTATCAAACGAATTCATCTATCTTTGTCACCAAAATCAAATCCCATGATAACACCTCTAAGAAAGCCATTGCTTTGGATAAAGCCAGTCCCTTTTCACCCATTCATAGTGAACTTGTTAACATCAATTAATTGCAGAGTTAAATAGATTGTGATCGATTTGCATCATGGACACATTATCGACACTTTTGTTGATCTTGTCATCGAGCCATATCAAATATATATATCTTCATATGTAATGCAACTACACCTCAGCTACAAATAAAGTTAATATAAATCATTTTTTATTTCTTAAAAATGGACATCTTAGTAAGAATCTAGCAAACATGTTAACAGGCATAAGATAAAATCCATAAATCTATATCCAGATTTTACTCTCAGATTAACTAGAAAAAAATTACTGGTTTTCAAGGAATTATATTCAGACAGTCAAAACTCAGTAACTTATAAATTTATGCTCAGAACGGAATGAATAATAAACTAACATATAATCATTCAGATTTATTTAAATTTCAATTTCATTCAGACTTTAGATAGATAAGCAGGCATAACTTAAGGCTGATTTTAATAGACTCATTTATGAGAAGATAAGAAATGAGTACTGAAAATAAAATAAGTTAGTCATATCTTTTAAGAAGGAAACAAGAGAATCTGTTAAGTTGGTGAAATTTTTGGAGATTGTGGTCTTACAATTACAAAGACATAATAAATAAACATATGGGCATAAGAGAAGACTTTATTATTTTTATAATTATTTTTTTATAATTATAAATTAATATATATATATATATATTAATATTTATAAAGACATGGTATGTCCACTCATACCAAATTGATCCTTGACTTGTATTTAGACAACTGAGAAGTGAAGTATCCTTTAGTGTAAATTATATAGTTTTATATTTTAATAATTAAAATTTAATATTATAAAAATAATTTAATTATTTCAATGAAAATCAAGATCTATTTAAAATAGAAAGATAGTAGATAAATCTCTAAATTTTACAAAATAATAAATAAAAACATACTTTAATTGTTAGAACTTTCAAGAACACAAACAAGATGGAATTAGTTGAATTTTAAATAAAATCTAAATTGAAACATTCAATATTATTTATCAAATTTTAAGAATTACAAATATTTAATAACATCATGAATGTATTTATTAAAAACTTTTAAAATGTATCTATATTTATAATCTTTTTTAAGATATAAAGATCTATCTTTTAATGCTTCTTAAAAAAAAAAACCAATATTATATTTCATTTCTAATAAATAGGATAAACGATAAAATAAAATATTTTTAATGATGATGATGGTGATGAATAATAATAATATTAATAAATAAAACCTTTAGGTATCTTTTAATGAGTTATTACACCTCAATTTTAATCTAACTATAATTTATTTTTTTAACAAAATAATAATGAAAATTGGCTTTCATGCTAAGGAGACAATTCTAGATTAGCTATTAAAACTATTATTAATGATTCCACAACAATAATATCATGTAATCAAACCAAGCAACAATGATGGAATCAATGAAATTCTAATTTATATAGTAATAATTTTAAGGGATAATAATAATAATAATAACAATAATAATTTCTAAGTCCTGATCAAGCTTTATATTTAAAAAAGAAAAGTAAAATCATAATTTGTTGGTTCATATTAACTAGGTTCCTGATTTATATTTAAACAATTAAAAAATCATAAATATATATATTTTTTTGTATAAAAGCATATATTCATATAATGTGATAGTTAAAATTAAAGATTATAAAAATAATTTGATCATTTTAATAAAAATTGAGATATATTTTATAAATAAACAAATTATTTGATCATTTAGTATTCAACATTTGCAGGCTGAGCTTGACCCGACATAAAATATCAGAACCTGGAAATGTTACAGATTTTTTTTTGGCCAACCCGACAAACGGGGACATTAGCTAGTCTTATGCCAAAGGACTTGGATCCAAGCTAGTAAATTTAATTAATTCTTTGTCCTGTTCTAAGATATGCATGTCTTCCTCTAGCAAATACACCCATGCTTCAATCTCATCCTTCAATCTTGTATCCATGAGAATGACAGTATTTGAGAAATAAGGAACCGGCCCTTCAACACCGACAGTGCTCGCCCAAATAGGCTTTCCCCATCCAAAATCAATATCAAATAAACCAAAATTACACCAACTGCTAAACGTAATCCTTTCTGCCGCATTACAACACATAGCATTCTCGTTTTTGGTAGCCTCACAAAGGTTAACAAACCCTTCATCACCTTGTAAACTCTTCACAAAATCTCCATTAATTTTCGTTATTGCTTCCCTGAGCATTATCACCAAATCATCTAACTTTACTTCCTCGTTTGTGCGCAGTACATTTGCAGTCCAAACAATGTTTCCCATTGAGCTTTCTGAAAGTGGCGGCTTGGCTTTTCTTCGCATGTTTACCGTATGGGTTAATAAAGTTGGTTTCTGAGAACCATGTTTTGTTTTGAAGACAGCCATGACAGATTTGGAAAGGATTGCCGACACGGCTTCAACACGCGATGGATTTTGCACGAGTAAGCTTGTTGCCTTGGCTTTGAGAGTGGCTATTGCTTTAGCATCAAACAAAAATCTCCTAGTAACAAATCTGCCATCTCTATAAAATGGCTCGCACATGGACCTCCAGGTTGCTTCTTTTGGGTACCTTTCCTTTTGAGGAAAAAAAGATGAAGCATCAGTGTTCGGACGTGCTACTTGTTCGGAATTCTTACAAGCCGTGGCAACCCAAGTCTTCAAAAACGAGCTCAAAGTTATTCCATCACCGAACAAATGTGAAAGACATGCACAAATGACAAGACCACCGCATGAAAATGCTGTTACTTGGATCTTTGCTACGGGAAGTCCTGAAATGGATCCACTCAGCTCTTTGGCATCAAATGGAATGAATTTATAATTCAAATTAGCAAAGTTTGGTTGGTTGAAATAATCTCTGAGAGAACTTCCAACCCTAGCCTCTACAAAATAAATTCCCTCGTCGTTGCAATCAACAGAAAGGTTATCTTTAATATTTCCGGAAAACGGGTAGAAAAGGGCTAAGGTCTCCGGCAAAGAGTGCTTTAACAACTGCAATCTTTTGGAAACAATATGATCAATAGGGGTAGGATCAGAAAGATTCATGTCTTTATTGAAGGGATAGTAAAGGACTATAGGAAAATAAGCGTGGGAACGATATTGATCCAAGAGACAGAACTTGTAGGTTCTAAGATGAAGAGGAGTTGGAGAAGAAGGTTTGATTAATTCTCTCGAAATTATTTCAGGCTCCATTTCCTTTCTGCAGAGCTTTCTTCCAAGCAATTTTAGTGACAGCTAAATAGAAAAATTACAATATCACTGCAACAAACATGGCCAACAAAATTTGAATATCACAGATCATGTGTATGATTTGATTTCATTTTCTATAGCAGCCATTTTTGAGCGACACGAGGTAGATCCAAAGACTTCTCTATTAAAGAAAAGAATGGCGTGCATTAAAAAATTCATGGCATATTTATAAATGGATATCATTTAGGTTTCGTTAAATTTTTTATATTTTATAAATAAGTATTTATAGTTTTTTTTTCATTTATTACAAATAGGTCCCTCATCATTGACCACCCAATTGAAATGCACGTATCCCTCTTGCAATATAGAGTTTTGCCACACCATGTAAGTAAACACCCAAGGACTCTTTACTAATTTTAACTGGATTAGACAAGATTTAGTATAAATGAGAAAGTTTAATCCTCGGTTGTAACAATTTATAACCATAGGGATCTAAATGTTATTACCCCTATTCATATGTGGTATCAATTAAAAAGCTAAAAGGTCTAATTAAGAAGGAATTAAATGGGAATATTTTAATATGCATTGATTAATTTGTATGGAAATGTTAAAGATGGACATCAGTTCATGCATTAGCTAGGCATTAAATTTTAGTAATATATTAATTCAGAATATAATACTCTTTCAAAGGAGCCGGATTTTGACTATTTATCCTCTCTTTGGCAACCAATAATTACATATATGTAAGTTAAATAAAATCTACCTACACCTTGTATTGTTGAAGAGAAATTTATCAATTACCTTAGGAAAGGTTTAAAAATTAAGTTCTCATATTGCAAAAAATAGTAATATATTAAAAATACTTTTTATTTAATTTTTATCACACGTATAATAATAATAATAATTAACTTTTGCATTAATGCAAATAAAGTAATACGAAGTTTTCAGCTTTTCTGAAGTGGATTCCTCTCTTTCAAATGTGAGATATGGCATAACATTTTCCCTCCTATTTACTAGAAGATTTCCCTTAATAGATAGAAAGTTTGAAATTAAAAAAAAAAAGCATTTTAATTTGTGCTCTACTTCTCCAAATATGTAACATATGAAAGATTTGTAAATCCACATTACCAAAAGAATCAAATAAAAAAAGTCCTACATTCTTATATAAATAAAATAAATTATATATGATATAATATGACAGTAAAATAACATTTTCACATCTGTTTATAACAATTAAATTTTGTATCTATAGTATTAGTTTTAATTTAATTTAGTTGATCATATATATAACAATAATACTAATTTCTATAAAAATTAACTTGAAAAAAAATTATATTATTATCATAAGTTTATATAATTTATTTTTCTTTCACTCTCATGAATTTTTATTTACTCTTGTGAAAATATGAAACATGTAATAATAATATAATACTACGATATTAGTATGTATAAATAATTTTGTATAAAAAAATTTATATTTATTGCATTGCTATTATAAACATTATTCTTTAAATGAAAACGCAAATTACATAGAATCCTCTAAGATCGATCTAAGATATGTAGGAACACTATCTCAAAGTGAAAATTAAAGAACTATGAATAGAGAATATAAAAGAAACTTTGTTTTTTATATATCAACTAATAAATTGATATAATCCTTTATGTACAAGACACACACACACACACACATATAGAAGGTAAGAAAAAAAAAATACCTGTAATGAAGCAAACTATTTAGTAATCACAATTTTTTTTTTTCAAATATCTTCCATAACATGATTAGCAATTATTGATTTTCTCCCGATCACTAGCTGCAATTGCTAACTTTTCTCTAATTTCCAACATTTCCCCTTAAGTTAGAGCATGTATGTCTAAGATGCCCAACTTGCACAAATGCGAGTGGAAAACAGCACTACCCAAAGGCTTCGTAAAGATACCAGCAATGTTATGAGTAGAAGGCATATATGCAATAGTAAGGAAGTCCAATTGCATTTTCTCTCGTACTATATGACAATTATCTCGATATGTTTGGTTCACTCTTGATATATTGGATTTATTGCCATATGTAGTGTTGCTTGATTATCATAATATAATTTTGTGAGTATTCTTTAGTAGTAAATCCTAGGAATTCTCCTTGTGTATGATTGACTCTTGGAGATGAGTCACTTTGAATGTTGTGAATAATAGAGCGATTATTTTTTTTTGTTGGTGGTTTCACATTTTTTACGTGAAGTTTATGCCCATGGGAAAATCCAATGATATAAAAGCATTATCAATGGTATGAGTTGTTCCATCACAATGAGTACAATGTAATGGCTTTTTATTGTTTGAAACATTCATGGCATGAGTTGTGTTGTGTTCCCTTTCTATAACAACCTGTTCATTATTTTTCTTCTTGAATTAAGATTGAATGAGCCTTTTTAACTATTGGTAAAGGCTGGATTAAAAAGATTTGCCTGTATGTGATAGCATAAGAGTCATTTAAACCTATAAAGAACTGAAATACCTTTCATGATGATCACATTCAGTCAATTTTGTTAGGCACCCACAACTGCTAGTTGGCATATCATTATAAGAACCAAACTCATCTTATAATGACTTTAGTTTAGCATAATAGAGGTAAATTGATTGTTGACCATGTTTATGTTTAACAATATCTTTCTAAATTTGAAAATTTTTTGTACAATTCCTTTGAGAGAAATGCTTTTTGACCATACTTTTGTAGGAGTATCAACATATAACACACTATTGGTTAATTCTTGATTGAGAGAATTCAAGATCCATGAAAGTATCGTATCATTGCATTTCCTCCAAAGTTGATATTTTACATTAGTGATTGGTGGTTTCTTGATGAATTAATCAATAAATCCTATTTTGTTCTTGGCACTAAGACTAATAGTCATAGCACGACTCTAAGTTGCATAGTTGTCTTCGTTAAGGACTTTAGACACAAATATGATTCCTAGATGATTTGAGTGGTGATAAAAAAAAAAAAATTAGAGGCATCTGCAACATTTGAACCTTTAATGCCAGTGTTGTTAGTTGTTGAAGATAGTGAAGTATGGTCCTTCATCTTTAATGAAATAATATTGCGGAAGGTGTTTATATGAGCAAAATTTGCTCTGATGCAATGAAAAACAGAGAACTACGAAAAGAAAATATAAAAGGGATAAAAGAAACTCTATTTTCTATACATCAACTGATAAACTGATACAATCCTTTATGTACAAGATGGATACAAATATAGAAGAAAAGAAAATAAAATCCCTATAATGAAGCAAATTAGTAGTAATCACAATTTTTCTTTCAAATACCATATTTAACATGATTAGTAACTATAAGTTTTCTTTCACGCACTAGTTGTAATTGATAACTTTTCTTTAACTTCTAACACAAAGGACTTGGATTTAAGGTTGCCAATGTAATTAGTTCTTCCTCAAGCAAATACACCTATGCTTCAATCCAATTCCTCAATCAAGTATCCATGAAAATGATAGTATTCTAGAAATTAAGAGCTTGTCTTTCCAAACCATTAGGGTTCACCGACAAAGGCTTTCCCCATCCAAAATCAATATCATACAAACCAAAATTACACCAACTGCTAAACATAATTCTTTTCGCTACACTTTGAACATATAGCCATAACATTTTTCATTGCTTTCAAAAGGTTAAGAAAGCTTCACCTTTTTGTAGACTCTTCACAAAATCTCCATTAATTGCCCTTATTTCTTATTTTAGTTGGCAAACCAAGCCATCCAGCTTCACTTCCTCATTTGTACACAATGTACTTGTAGTATAAACAATGTTTCCAATGGAAAATTCTAACAATCGTGACTCAGTTTTTCATCACAAATTTATAGCATAATTTCATAATGACTAGATTTTGTATTAAATGCAACCATTGAACATTTGGAAATGAATGCAAACATGACTTTGTTGAGAATAACTACTATGATTTAATAGCAGAAGATAAGAATGTGAAATAGAGTGAAGGAAACATAGTAACTGAAGAGGACATGGTGACACATGGAGTTAATATCATTGATGCTGACTTGGAGTTTATTTTGTATGCAAATTGTTATGCAACAGAAAAAGACAAAATAAGAAATTCTAACCCAACTAATTATTTGATCGGTGATTGCAATTTGTATAACACGTAGGGCATGTGTATGTTGTAGATTTGTTTACCTTTCTTACTTTCTAATTAACTATGTAAATATATAGACTTTGTATCATCTTCTTCCTTAGAATGAAAACATATAAGCTACTTTAATTAAAATATTTATTCTCTCTAATTTGTTAATTTGGTATCAGAACCTTGCAAAATGAGTAATAGTCAAGGTAGCATTTCACAAAACAACAATACAACAAACTTTTTTTTAAACAGTAGCATGTTCACATTTACCAACCCAATTAAGCTTACTAATACCAATTACTCACTGTGAAAGTCACAAGTTCTACCTAGCATAAAGGCAAATAGATTCAAATGCTTGATTGATGGGAGTAGAGCAATTACAAGACGCATGAATGTGACAATCGATGAAGAACATAATGTCTTAACCTTTGAAAATCTAGATTATCAGTGGTGGATGAGAGAATCTCAAATGTTGATAAGCTGGTTACTTTCGTCAATGACTGAAGGGGTATTGACATCCACTACCCAGTGCTCAACATCTAGAGATGTTTGGTTGGTACTCGAGAGAATTTTCTTAGTGCAAACCTCGACAAGAGTGATGCAAATCAGATCGCAGATTCAAAAATATTAGAAATGATTCAATAAGTATGGATGAGTATTATCTAAAGATGAAAAGCCTAGTAGACAGTCTCGGAACCATTGGTTGTGATGTTTCAGATGATCAGCTAGTTATGCATTTAATGGATGGACTTGGATCTGAATATGATTCAGTTGTTGTCGATATCACCTCCAGGGCAGAAAGGCTTTCACTGCAGTATGTTTATGCTATGCTTTTGAGTTTTGAGAACAGGATAGAGAAAAACCTAGCTTATAGCAACATGAATATAAATCAAAGCATGTCTGCTAATTACAACCAAATGTATATAAGAAAGCCATGGAACGGAGGGGGAAATATGTCTATATAAGGCTTCCAATCATGTAATTAGATTCAAATTCATACTAATTTTAATCAATCCAACTATCCATTTCATAATTATCAAAGTAAAGGAAGAGGAAAGACAGGCAATAAAGGAAACAAGCCCCCTTATCAAATATGCAACAAAATAGGCCATATGGTAACTTCATGTTGGCATAGATTCAACAAAAATTTTATTCCACAGCAAGCAAAAAAACATGATCAAAATAGGGCTTATATAGCAAGACCAGAAGATCCATTTGACCAAAATCGGTATGTGAATAATGGAGCAATAAATCACATCACCAACAACTTGAACAACATCAACATGGTTGCTGAGTATAGGGGAATTGAACAAGTGGTTGTAAATAATGGTGAAAAACTTGACATTACTCATGTGGAAAAAAGTTTGTTGTTCATTAAATTGCCACACACCATATCTTTCTTAAGATTCAATCACATCTTATATATACCCAAAATTACAAAGAATCTTATTAACATCTTAAAATTGATCAAAGATAATAACATTGTTGTTGTGTTTTATGATGACAAATATGTAATCAAGGACAAAGAATAGAAAAAAATCATGCTGCTCGGAGTAGCTGAGAAGGAATTGTACAAGCTGCTGCACTACGCTACATCATCAGTTTACACACCATCTTTATTTTTTAGTCAGTGTTCTTTAATTTTCAGCAAACCAAAGTTAATGTGGTTTATGTTATCTAGTTGTTTCGAGTCTGAGAATGAAAAGTTAAGAGCAGTGAAAAATTTAAGTACATGGCATAATAGGTTAAGTCATCCTCATTTAGAAGTTTTAAAGAAAACTATTGATTTTTGTAATGCTCCTTATATTAATGAAAATGTTTCATTTGAATTCTGCTCAGCTTGTCAACTTGAAAAATCACATAGATTAAACCTAAAAACTAGTGAAAGCAGATTAATTAAACCACTTGAATTGATACATTCTAATCTATGGGGGTTAGCCCCTCTCTTTTCTAATCAAGGTTACAAGTTTTACATAATTTTCATAGATGACTTTTCAAACTTCTCTTGAATATATCCATTGTCTAAAAAGTTAGACTTATTTAATACTTTTTTTACCTTTAAAAGTCAAGTTGAGAAATATTTTGAAAGAAAAATTAAAATCTTTCAATGTGATATGAGTGGAGAATATAAAACATATGAGAATTACCTAAAAAAAGAAGGAATACACTTAAGATATTATTATCCATATACACACAACCAAAATAGCAAGGAAGAAAGAAAGCACAAACACATGGTAGAGTTAGATTTGACACTCATGGCACAGACTCATTTACCACTCAAATTCTGGTGGGAATCCTTCAGTTATTTAACCTTTCTCATAAATAGAATATCCACACAAACCCTGGGAAACATCACTCATTTTCAAAATTTGTACAAAACCAAACATGATCTTTTTCTCATAAAAACTTTAGGATATGAGTGTTATCCCTTTTTGAGACCTTACAACAGACATAAGAAGAACGTTCATTCATTCAAATGTGTCTTCATATGAGTAAGCAGTCATCACAAAGGCTATCTATGCCTTCATCACACAGGTAAAGTTTATATTTCCAAATATGTCAAGTTTAATGAATATGCATTTCCATTCAAAGATGATGATCTTTTTAGAGTCACTAAAACAGCATCAAAACAATGTAACATCATCAAACCAAAGCAATTCTTTTTGATTTTCAGCAGAGTTAATGTGACAATAACTAACAGTGAAGAAATTCCTACTCAGCCAGCATTAACAGATGATTTGACTCCTTTAAGTAATAATTTTGATTGGGATACACATTTGTTTACAGACCAAACACCAAACCCAAGCTCACAAAATGAACAAAATACCCTGACAACCTAATCTACAGACACAGAACTAACCAATCAAAACACATTATAGCATCTTTTTATATCTACTCACATTATGATAATTAAAGCAAAAACAAGTATTTTTAAACCTAAGATTTACTTGGTTACATACACTATATCAGTTCTATAGACTACTTAAGAAACTTTGAGTGATCAAAGCTGAAAAAATGCAATGTAAGATGAGTTTAATACATTGCAGAAAAATGAAACCTGGACACTGGTACCATATGATCCCTCTTACAAATTAGTGGGCAATAAATGGGTGTATAAGATAAAGGAGAGTAGATGAGAGTGTGTCAAGATTGAAGGCAAGATTGGTAGTAAAAAGGTTTCATTAAAGACTTGGGGTAGACTTTTGGGAAACCTATAGTCTAGTGATCAAAACCTCAACAATTTGAATAATTCTATTATTAGCTGTATCATGTGATTGGCAATTGAGACAAATTAATGTGAACAATGCATTTTTTAATGAAAAATTAAAAGAGTCAGTCTACATGAGACAGTCAGAAGGTATGAAGGACTTGACTAAGCCAAACTTTGTATACAAATTAAAGAAAGCTCTGTATGATTTAGGACAAACACCCTGAGCTTGATTTGAGAAACTGAAAACTGTACTTATTGGTTGAGGTTTTCTAGCATCAAAGTGTGATACTTCATTGTTTTATAGAAGAAACAATAAAAATTTGCTGATTTTGTTAATTTATGTAGATGATATTATGGTGACACGTAACAATAATGAAGCAGTTGAGGATATAATTAGTAAGCTGAATCAAAACTTCTCGTTAAAGGACCTGGGTCAGCTACATTATTTTTTTGGAATTGAGGTGTTAAGGTTAGAAAACTTTATGCATCTTTCACAAACAAAATATATACAGAATCTTATCAGTAAAGTAAATCTGCAGCATTTCTAAAGGAATGAGCACATCATTGACAACAGAAGTCAAGCTGAGTAGAGATTAAGGACTGGTATTTGATAATCCAACATTGTACAGTAGTGTAATAGACCGTCTTCAATATGCTATTTTGACCTAGCTAGATATATCATTTACTGTCAATAGGTTAAGCCAGTTTATGGCAACACTATCATAAACACATTGAGTAGCCTATAAAAGAACCTTTAGATACTTGAAAGCAATATTAGACTATAGAGTAGAATTTCACAAATGAAAGGTTTTCAATATCACAGCATTTACATACGTAGATTGGGGGTGTGATATTGATGATAGAAAGTCGGTGAGTGGATATTTTGTATTCTTAGGTGATAATATTGTGTCTTAGAGTTTAAAGAAGTAAAGTGTTGTGGCAAGATCGAGTGCAAAATCAGAATACAGAGCCTTGGCACTTGCTTGTTCAGAAATAACATGGATCAAGTCGGTATTGAAGGAGTTAGATGTGATCATTAATGAAATTCCTATTGTTTGGTGTGATAGAATTAGTGATACTGACATTGCTTCTAATCTATTTTGTTATGCCATAACTAAACACATAGAAATTGATCTTCACTTTGTTTGTGACAAGGTGAACTTATGAGAGATAGAAATAAGGTATATACCATATAAGGAGCAAGTAGCAGATTGCTTAACTAAAGCTTTATTAGCAAAAAGTTTCAACATGTTTAGAAGCATGTTGAAGGTTCATCCTAAAACCTTAAGTTTGAGGGGGAATGTTGAGAATAACTGCTATGTTTTAACAATAGAAGAGAAGAACGTGAAATAGAGTGAATGAAATATAGTAGCTGAAGAGGACATGGTGACACCTGGAGTTAATATCATTGATGCTGACATGGAGTTTGTTTTGTATACAAATTGTTATGCAATAGAAGAAGACAAAATGAGAGATTATGGCATAACTAATTATTTGATCAGTGATTGCAATTTGTATAGCACATAAGACGCATGTATGTTGTAGATTTATTTAGCTTTCTTGCTCTTCAATTAATTATGTAAATATATAAACTTTGTATCATCTTCTTCCTTAGAACGAAAACACAGAAGCTATTTCAGCTAAAATATTCATTCTCTTTAATTTGTTAATTGGCTTCAACACCCATTGGATTTTGCACAAGTGAGCTTATTGCCTTGGCCTTGATGGTGGCTATGGCTTTGGCATCAAATAGAAATCTCTTAGTGACAAATCTGCCTTGGTTATAAAATGCGGTGTTTGTGGCCTTCCACGTTGCTTCTTTTTAGCATGTTTCCTCATGAAGAAATAAAGATGAAGCATGGCTATCGACCTTATTGCTGTTTCAGTATTCTGACAAGTCATAGCAGCCCAACTCTTTAGAAACGAGGTTAATGTTATTCCACCGCCAAACAATGTGAAAGACAAGCACATAACAAGACTACCATATGGAAATGTTGTTAGTTGTACCTTTGCTACATGAAGTCCTGAAATAGATTCGTTCTGCTCTTTAACATTAAATAGAATAAATTTGCAGATTAAACTAAAGAAATTTGGTTGGTTGAAAATTTGCTGAGGGAACTTCTAACTCTAGCCTTTATAGGATAAATACCCTCGTAGTTGCTAACATAGTCAAATGCATAATATATTAACGAAAAATTCTTTTTTTTGTCTTTTAAAGTGCTAATCAGTTGAGATCATTTTTGAGATAAAAATTTTTTGTTTTGGAGTGTTTCGGAGATATTTTAATTTATATATAGTAATTAGGAGAATTTTTGGTAATTTTTAAAACTTTGTATTTTATATTTAGTATAAATATGTTATTTTCAATACAACTTTTAGAATAATTACAATCATCAAAATTTTTTTTCTCTCTCAAATTTTGATAAGTTTATCATTTTTCATTTAAAATTAATCGATTCCTTGATTACATTATAGTCAATTGCAATCAATAAAAAGACTATCTTTTATCTTTCTTGCTAATAGATAAAAATGAGCTTAAAGAGATTTAATTTTTGAATTAAAGAGATTTAGTTTGTATTAAGATGTTAACAATGTGAATCCTCACAATAATTTCAAAAATTAATAGAGATAATTTGAGTGATCAAGAAAATTCGAGGTCAATAAATTCAAATTCAAGCCAAAAGATCGTTCAACCATATGAGAAGATCTTGTATGGATTAATAGCACTAACATAAATTCAAATTAAGTACAAGTTAAAACTTCCATAGAAATAGTACAGAGTTGTTAATTTTATTTTTCTTTAAATAAGAATTGATGTGTAAGAATGGTTCATGGCCACTGGTCATCAATTAATAAAATTATAAAGTTATTTTTCTTTTTCAATTTTTCATTTTGGTATCAAAGTCACTTAGTTATAAGCACCAACCATTTTTCATTTGTTGCCATGATGTGTCTTTCTCTTTCGAAATATTTCAACTGCAAGTAAATATACTACAAAACAGATATACAAAAAATGACTCAGCTCTAACCAAATGATCATTCCAATTCCAAAACAAATCAAAACAGAAAAAGTCCAACTCAAGTCTAATCATTATTTTTGTGGATGGACCATACACACACTTTAAGAAGAAACTCTTAGACTTATTATTGGCTTAGATACAACATAATCAGCATGGGAAGCTTTAAAAAATAATCATATGCACAAGATTTGTAACCAATATCTAAAGCAATTCTTAATTATTTTTAGACCAAGCTGTGCCTTTAACCTAGCATAGTTTGCGGAAGGGTGTTAACAATACAAATTCCCACAATAACTTTAGAAATCAATAGAAATAGCTTGAGTGATCAAAAAGATTTAGAGTCAATAAATTCAAATTCAAATTCAAACTAAAAGATAGTTCGATAAGATGAGAAGATCTTGCATGAATTAATAAACTATCATAAATTTAAATTCAAGTTCAAGTTGAAATTTTCATAAAAATAGTGTAGAGTTGTTAATTTTTTTTTGTTTTAAATAAGAATCAATGTGTAAAGAGAGTTCATGGCCAATGGTCATCATTTAATAAATTCTAGAGTTATTCTTCTTTTTCAAATTTTCTTTTAAAGGGAGGATAGTTAAGGACACTGGGAACATATGTGTTATGAGTAAATTGATCCAAGAGATAGATCTTGTGGGTTTTTAGTGAAAAGGTGTTGGAGAAGAAGTTTGATTGATTCTCAAGAAATTATTTCTAGTTTGATTTTTTTCCCTCATATCTTTCTTGCAAGTTAATGGTAGTAAAAATATTCATGCAAACTTAAGTGAACACTATCACAAGTAAGTAATATAATGATATGATAGTATCATTCATACATGAATTGATTATTTATAAACTAATTAATAAGTTAAACTATTCTAGTTTTATCTAATGATTCGAATAAAAAGATAAGTTATGCTAAAAAATAACTAAGAATTAACTAAAGTAAACAAAATATCAAGATAAAATCAATTGAAATGAGAGCTCTAGAATATATAATTTTACTTAAACTAGTTTAAATTAATTCAATCATTTCTTATTAATTGAGTTTAAAACTATTATTAATAATCTAAAATTTTAATAAACATTCATTAAACTTTTTTAAGGTTATAATAAATTTAGTGCATTGATTTCACTAAACATGCAAATAAATTCCTATCTTATATAGATTTAATGACATTCATTACAAGATCACAAGTATACATATCTTTTTTAAAGCATTAATATACAATCAAAACATCTAACTAATGACCATCTAATTAGAGGCATTATAAACAATGAAGAACACTCAACCAATAATAAAAAAACTTCAATCAGTTTAAAAAATAAAAATAAAAATATCTTAATTGGGCTATATCATAACTCTAGTTTAATAAAATTAGTTTATATTATAAAAAATTATAAGGAGAAAAACTATATTCAATATCTCAAATAAGAAGAGTTCAAGAAAGAAGAATAAAAAAAAAAAAAAACAATTGATTGAAGGCCTTAATGTTTTCTTCTCTTGGGTGCTTCTTTGTTCTTCTCCTTCTTTTCATCCTAAAGGTTTCCTGAATGGCTCTCCTTGTCTCTTGTAATATTCCTCCCTTTTATATAAAGCAAAACAAGCAAAATACCAAAAAGTACGTATTAGAGAATGATTACCTTATCTTCTGGCACAGCAATCTTGGAGTTGTTGTTTTTCATTACAGCAAAATTAATGTAATAAGTACTTGTAACAACATTACTGTTTAAAATAACTGTAACATCGCCTTAGCTTTATATTTTACCTTTTACTCCAAATCTCATTATTTTATAAATTTATTCTCTTAAAATATATATATATAAAATAAATACATATTAAAAGTAAATAAATTAAAAGATAAACTAACAAAATATAAAATAAAAATATAATAAAATTATATAAAAATAATGCACATCACTAATTATTTAGGACTATATAAAAAAAATTATAATATCATTATAATAATCTGGCCGATAATGATTTTTTCCAACTAAAAATGAACGATGTGCATTAAAAATGAAAAATTTTCATTTTAATATTATTTTAAATTGTAAATAATTATTTTCAATTTAATTTTATTAAAATAATTATTTTTATTATTATTTAATAATTTTATTTTCACGTGACAATATACACTTCGCTGTGGGCTCAGAAATCAAATTCACTTATCTCTTGTTTTTGAAGTCCAGTGTGCATATTGGATTAAAAGAAGAGCCAAATTAAGTAAAAAAGTGACTATAAATTTGCCATGCAAATATCCATTGTCATCAAACAATAAACTATTAAATAATTATTAATTAATTTCTAAAAAAATTTTAAATAAAATAGTCCTACCATATCAACATAATAACATAATGAGATCATGTAATTAGAAAAAAAAAGACAAAAAAATGTATCTTAACTAATTTTATTAATTGTAGAATCTATCCTTTTTGGTATGTATAGATAATTGCAATTTATAATATATATTTTTTAATACTAACATTTTCTAGTTAGGCATATATCTACATTTGTAATTTTAGATAGATTTGACTACCTCAGAGGAAAGGCTTAGCTTAATGTTACAAATACCTAACATGTTCATAAACAGACATAACACCATGTATTATGTAAGCTGATTTTTAAAATCACTTCACAAAATTATGTTACCCATTTAATTAAGCTTTTCGTTACTGAAAAAGGGACCTATTTTGATTAATATACTTCTTGTTTGGCCTAAAACCTATGCTAACTTTTAAATTTTAAAATGATAGTGTTAAAAATACAAATTCTTCATATAAATTATGAGATATAAATTGACGTAACACTATTATATGATAGTCATGTAGTGTACATTATTTATTCGTATTAATTGCATTGATTTTTTTTTTCTTATTATCATGTCACTTGAATCTGTATAGAATAGTTTTTACAGATAAATTGTATCTCTAACATTATTCCTTTTGAAAATAATCATTATGCCCTTGATGCCAATTAAATTACATAAAATTGAATATAATTTCTAAAAGCAACATGTTAATCCTTATAAAAGATTTTTACTTTCATAATTCTTGCCACTTTTTTTTTAACATTTATTCTATACTTAAAAATTTAATTCTT
Source organism: Khaya senegalensis (assembly GCA_032402905.1). Taxonomy (NCBI): domain Eukaryota; kingdom Viridiplantae; phylum Streptophyta; class Magnoliopsida; order Sapindales; family Meliaceae; genus Khaya; species Khaya senegalensis. The sequence goes on from CP135536.1 coordinate 6,611,392, forward strand.
TTTTATTTTTAATTGCTAAATTGTCTCGTATACATATTTTTATTCAAATTATCTTGTTCATAAGAATTAGTTTAAGATGTGTTCTATGACAAAATTGGATACCCACAAGACAAAAGAGAGCAATAAAAACAAGTTTAGAGATATGGTTTTTATTTGTTGCTTTCCTTGGCCATATTGCTAGGCTTTCTTGTTATTCTAGAGTCCTTTTTAAAGTAGAGATATTGGAGGACATTTTCATTACCTTTGTGGATAAATACAAAGATAATTAAGAAAAAAATATTGTAATTTGAGTTCCAGCTATAGGTTAATAGCCAGCTTAATTATGTTTCTATTAATTTGTAATTAGATTTATTGGTTCTTTAGGTAAAATGACTTTAAAGTCATAAATATTATGAGATGAAAACACTAAATATCAAATATTAATATAAAATTAGTGAATTTTACAAAAAAATTAGTATATCGTACATAATTCTAGATTTACTTTCAAAATTGATTGAAATTATTACAATTTCAAATAAAATTTAATTACCTTTAATTATTTAAAATGTTCTACTTCTCCATGTAATGTAGAATGATTATTAAAATCTATATTGCCTATGAAAAGCAAATGCATCTTAATTATTATAGGTATTGTAATCACCTTAATATAGCTGATCATATAAGTTATTTATAATAAATATTGATTCATATATCAAAAAGCAATAAAATACATACAGTCCTTTTAGATCAATGTTATAAATATGTAGGTTTTATTTGAGAATTATTTAAAAAAAAGAAGAAGAAGAAGAAGAAGAAGAAGCAAACTTATGGATCACATCCAACTGTTATTTTATTCGTTAAAATATCTAGTGATACCTACCAAGCACTCCAACTTTTATTTTATTAACATGTAATTATGTGTTAAATTTAAAAATTACTTTTGATATTAATTGAATTTGATAAACATCTTTAAAATAAATCATTAAAATATTTTAAATGTAAATAAATTCATTCTCTAAAATACATTTTTAATTTTTTATTTTATTTTATATGTGATATAAGGAAAATGGACCTTCAAAATTATTTTGTGCCAGTTGGATTCCCCAAAAAACATTTGGTTTATTGCCTTGGTAGTTCCATATGCAACTGCAACATTTCAAGATAGTAGGAAATCACCCCGTTTCCTTGCTAAATTCGGTTATTGCCACGGACCCAACCAGATACTGCCACGTCAAAAAAATTCAACTCTAATGAACAATTACAACGTTGCCAAGAGGAAAAAAAAAAACAGAAAGCAGTGAACTTCCAATAATTACATATTGTTCTCGCCACAGAAGAACCATTCAAACAGAAAACCTTCGCCAACAAACACGGTGTACCTATGCCTCACCTCTCTCGCATTTCTTACAATTTCATTGACGGCTAATATTCTTCCACGTGTCACTCCAGCAAAACAAGCACACAATTTCGTTAGCTCTCCATTCTCCCGCGCGCGTGCTTCTTTCTCCCGCATTCAATAATTTCTCCCTACTTGCCAACAATTTTGCCTCTCGTCTTCCTTAGCCACGGTTACTCACTAAAACAAACCACACAAATTTTCTTTTTCTTTTTCGTTTTCTCTCTCTCGCTCTCTCGATCTGTTACTCATTTGGTATAAGTTTCTTTCTTGCTTGTTTTTCTTTTATAAGATTTTATTTTCAGGCGAAAGGCGATTCTAGTTAGGAGCTTCAGTTATTGTTTTACTCCTATTTATAGATCAGAAGTACGTGCGCTTTTTTAATTTTGCGTGATAGAGGAAGGTGTTTCACTTAATTTTTTATTTTATTTTATTTTATTTTTTGAGAAAATTTCTCGATAAAGAAAGTTCTGTTTGGTTTCCGACAATATACATGCATGAATAAGAATATTTGAATGATTAACTGTTCATTTCTTTCTTGTTGATTTTCTGTTTGGATTGCGAGAAAGTTTGTGCATTCTTGAAAGACTTTTGTGCGATTTTTCATTTCCGTTGGGATGTTGGGAAAGTTCACGCATGAGAATGAGAATTTCAGCATTTCACTCTTGTTATCTGTTTGGATTCTTTCTAGTTTTTCTGTTTGGATACCGAGAAAATGGATACATGCATGAGATTGAGAAATCTATCATTTCATTCTGTGATTCTCGCATCGATTTTTGTTATTTTCCAAATCGAGACCTCTAATAGCCAGCTAAGATATACATTGAAACCGGTTCAACCGTTCAAGTTCTAGATTCTTTTGGAATGCCGGTCTGGTTTCACATCTTTTGATTGGTTTTTGAGAAAATTAATTCAACGGAAAATTTATAACCTTAGGAGAAAGTTCATCGTGTTTTCTCTACCATTTTCTTTTAGCAATTTTACTGTGCTATCAGTTTGATTCACAAATTCAAAGAAAACAAGAGAGATTCTGTTTTCCTCTTGTTTTAATTAATAAAATGCAGCCACGAATTGCGTCGTAATAATTTTCTCACTCTTTCTCAGCTTCCAATTAAACTTGAAATCGGCTTACTTTCCTTTTATATCGTTTCCGAAACAATAAATTATAGGTATAATCCCATGCATGTGTTTTTCTAGCTTAAAAGGGTAAAATAAATTACCAATTGGTGTACATTATATGATAGGGAGCGAGAAGTAAGTAAACCGTCGAATATGGATGCGGGGCTGACCAGGCGGCCCTCAAGAAGTGCCGCCATGACCACTTTTTCAACAGAGGTTTTTGATAACGAGGTAGTTCCTGCTTCACTCGGCTCCATCGCCCCCATCCTTCGCATTGCCACCGAAGTCGAAAGTGAACGCCCTCGCGTCGCCTACCTCTGTACGTCCACCTCAATATCATCTAACAATTTATTCTTTTATAATGTTCCTTCAATATCATACTAGTTAACGCTGCATGTAACGTTTATCCCTTAATCTGTATTGCAAAAAGAAAGGGAAGATCGATAACCTATGCGGAGAGATATAGAGACTTGTTTCCAAATTTTAGTATTTCAGTTGGTTTTTTAATAGTATTTTTTCTGTTTTGTTTGCTTTGGCAAAAAGGTCGGTTCTATGCATTTGAGAAAGCGCACAGGTTGGATCCTGGCTCCAGCGGCCGTGGTGTGAGGCAGTTCAAGACATCTCTATTGCAAAGACTCGAGAGGGTATTTGATTAACACTTAAATCACTATTGTTTATTACTGATTTGCTGTCTATTCTTATCTATTTCGATTTGCATGTTAAATTTATTGGAAAAAAAACATATAAATTCGTAAAGAACATAGATAAAGATGTAAACTAAACCCAGCATTTATGACGGGCGAAAATTAGATAAAGTTGTAAATTAATCAAATTGATAAAAATTAAATAATAAAGTAATATAATAATTAAAAAACTATAAAAATTTATCATATAATTAATAAATAACATGTTAATAAATTTGACATCAGAAAAGAACATTCTAATTCACAAAATTTTATCTTATTTACGTTTACTATTTTTGGACATTGACAGTTTAGTCCATCCCATAAAAAAAAAGGAAAAAATTGTGTAGTCAATTTGAAAAATACGGGAGATCAAATATAAAATTAAAAAGAGCAACTTAAAAAATATTTTTCTTTCAATTTTGGCTACTCTCGTGACTGCTGTATCTTCCTGTTTTGTTCCCGCCACGGGAGGGGGAGAAGTTGTTTCTACGATGGAGGACAGCAATTGAAAGATAAAAAATAGACCAGAAAGCGAGTCAATTCGGGATTCCTTAAATCTATCACGGTTTCTATTTTTCTGCTTATCTATTATTACTTCCTAATGATTAAATATAAACCATGCTCCATCTGTTGCCTTCTCTTTGTTCGTTGAAATGCTTCCTTGCATTTCTAAATGTCAAACTCTATTGCTTTTTCTAATATAATACAGAGATTGAAAATCTTTCCATAATCACGAGTTTGCTACATCTGTTAAGTTCCTCGTTTAATCTTTTGTCATGGTTTGTTCGAAGAATCATAAGAACAGATTTTAAGTTCTATTTCTATTTAATATTTGACAGGACAATGCATCTAGTCTTGCTTCCCGTGTTAAGAAGACTGACGCACGCGAAATCCAGAGCTACTACCAGCAATACTACGAGCACTACGTCAGAGCATTTGACCAGGGGGAGCAAGCAGACAGGTACTCGAATAGTTTGCATTTCTTCCCATGTTCATCATTTCCCTTTGGTGTGATGGGTGTTCTCCGAAAACTTCGTACTGCATGTTAGTTGACTTCTTGGTTCAAATTCTTTGACAGAGCTCAACTCGGCAAAGCCTATCAGACAGCCGGGGTTCTTTTCGAAGTTCTTTGCGCTGTTAATAAGACTGAGAAAGTCGAAGAAGTTGCTCCAGAGGTAAGGGTGTCGCTAATCGCCCTATTTTAGTCAGTCCTGAGCGCCAACAGTCCTGCTGAAGTGGCTACTATGCTGCATTTTTCAATTCTCCTTCCTTTTGGATTATAAACCATTTGACGGCTTAAAAATATGTCAAATGTTTTTCTTTGGAGCAGATTATTGCGGCTGCTAGGGATGTTCAAGAGAAGAAAGAAATCTATGCACCATATAACATACTTCCTCTGGATGCTGCTGGGGCTTCACAACCTATCATGCAGCTCGAGGAGGTAGTTTGTATACATAGTGCGTTTGTTCAAGGAAGCATGGGAATATTAGTTACTTGGTGCCTTGTTTAGTTTGTCACTAAAGTTCTCTCTTTACATGCTAGGTTAAGGCAGCCGTGGCTGCATTGTGGAACACCCGTGGCTTGAATTGGCCAGCTTCATTTGAACCACAGAGGCAGAAAACTGGAGATTTAGACCTTCTTGATTGGCTAAGGGCCATGTTTGGATTTCAGGCATGCTGTTGACAAATAACAATTCATAAAAGGATGTCTTCTAGCTTACAGTCACTTTATGAACTTAAAAGAGGTAACTAATGAGTTTGGTTTATTTTGGTTAATGCAGAAAGACAATGTCAGGAACCAGAGAGAGCATTTGATTTTGTTACTTGCTAATAATCATATAAGGCTTCATCCCAAGCCTGAACCCCTTAACATGGTATCCACCAGCCTCTTTCTTTAAGTTTTATTTCATTGCATTGCTTGTTGCTGCAATGTTAGTAACACGCGGCATGAAAATGATTTCAGCACCTTAGAGTTTGTATGTTTGTTGTGTTGAATCTAGAGTTTGCCGCTGAAGTTGGACTTATCTGTTTTTATGTGTGTGTGTGTTGATCATCTGCAGTTAATTTATAATTTGTGTTAACTACATGCTACATTTTTCAGCTGATTGTCCACCTTCTTTATGAGTAACTTTTCCTGCATATGTTTTTCAATGCTTGGGCAGTCGCTAAACTGTTATCTTTTCTACAGCTTGATGAACGAGCTCTTGATGCAGTTATGGGCAAGCTTTTTAAGAACTACAAAACATGGTGCAAGTTTTTAGGACGAAAACACAGTTTACGGTAAGATACAACAGTTTCTTCATCTACTTTCCTTCTGTCTACTTTCCACATGCCTTTACAGCTTAACTCAAACTTCCTAGCATGATCTGGTATTTTTGATGCTATTCAATTCTCTTTCTACATAGGCTCCCTCAAGGCTCCCAAGAAATACAACAGAGAAAGATGCTATACATGGGTTTGTATCTTCTCATATGGGGGGAAGCAGCTAATCTTCGATTCATGCCAGAATGTCTATGTTATATATTCCATAATGTGAGTATTGAATCATCTACGTGGATGCCATTCCTTGAAATTTATCAACTTCAATTGTTTGTTTTTAAGGAAAAGTATATATTCTGTATTACTAAGAGTAACCAGATATATTTCAGATGGCATATGAACTCCATGGCCTGTTGGCGGGAAATGTTAGCATTGTTACTGGAGAAAACATTAAACCTTCTTATGGTGGAGATGATGAGGCATTCCTGCGGAAAGTTATAACACCCATTTACCGTGTGATTGAAACAGTACGTTGTATCACAAACAGGGATATTGTGCCCACATGGAAGGAACTTTTTTTCTAAATATTATTTTTTGCTTAAAATGTTCCAGGAAGCCAAGAAGAACAAACATGGAACTTGTTCTAACTCTGATTGGTGCAATTATGATGATCTGAATGAATATTTCTGGTTTGTTCAACTTACCATCAGAGTTTAAGTTGAAAACCAGGGTTAATTGGACTTTTAAATCTATTTGAATTCAGTTAAAATTTGGTTTTCCTATATGCTCTTCAGGTCATCTGATTGCTTCTCTCTTGGTTGGCCTATGCGTGATGATGGTGACTTTTTTAAATCAACACGAGACAGGGGACTGGTAATCTTATATTCTTACGGTTGTCAACCCTCAACCCAAATTATTTCATTGGTTCTTTGTTTGATGCTACTGCTATTACAGGGGAGAAAGGCTGTACAAAGAAAATCTGGGAGCACAGGGAAATCCAATTTCGTTGAAACCAGGACATTTTGGCACATTTTTCGAAGTTTTGATAGATTGTGGACTTTTTATATACTTGCTTTACAGGTACTCAATAGCAGTAGAAATTCTTAGCAGATTTGATTTTTACTGCTGCTACTACAACTACTAAGTGCATGAGATCCAAAAAATCATAGTAGTAATGCTAGTATTAACAATGTTTTCATGGTCTTGTGGCAGGCAATGCTGATTACTGCATTTTCAAACATTTCGCTAATGGAGCTATTTCAATTGGATAGCTTATATTACCTATCCAGTATTTTTATCACGGCAGCCGTTCTTCGGCTCCTTCAAAGTATGTATCTTTTGCTGCAAGGCTCTAGCTGAAGCATTATACTTATGATTATATTTAAGTGATCATGGCATGAAGAAGCTATTGGGTGCAGGAGGCAGTAGTCACTTGAATTTCCAAGAAAAATTTGGTACTAGATCTTTAAGTTTAAGAAGCATAGGTTCTATCAAGATGATTTAGTTGTCAATGTGGTGATAACTTTTGTGTGGCTGAAGAAAGAGTAAACAAAATAAGAAATTTGTAATTACTGGAATCGTGTCTAGTTCGAAGAAGCAAGGAAAAAAGAGAATGCGTAAGAGATAAAGTAGTCAGAAAACATCATCTTTGCAGGGATAAAGTAGTCTGAAAACATCATCTTTGCAGGGATAAAGTAGTCTGAAAACATCACCTTTGCACGTAGCATAGCATCTGCTATTTTCTGAATGAGTGATGAAATGCATATTGAAGCACAAGTATACTTTCCACATTTTGTTGATGTAGCTAATGTGGTATTTCCATGCTACACAAACAAACTTCAGTAATGTCTTTATGGCATATTTGCTTGGATGTTCATCTCTATTCTGGCATATTTGCTTAAATATTTGCATCTATTCTTATATTGTGCTTTAGGTGACTTGAATGGATAAATTATTCTGGATCTCAATCCAGAACTCTTGGATTTCCGGATCTCCAACTTTTTATTGTGAATATTGTGATTATAAGCAGCACTTTCGATTAAGAAAGTAAAAAAGGAGGTAGAAAAGAAGCATATACAAAGGTTTCAAATATTTCTAATTCTAGTTAATTTTAGGAGATAGTTCTACATGTCATTTATGATACTAATTACGATGAAGGACTGTAATTGGTTTAAACCATTTTGATCCATCTAATTTGATTTTTATTAACATCCCTGCATTTACCAATACTGAAATTATTACACGTCTTGTTTTCTGATTACCCATTCCTTATTAAAAGAACAGATTTTATGATTTTCACAAAATGTGTGCCTGCTGCCACAAAAGAAGCTTTAAGCCTTCTATTTCATGTCTTTCCAGTAAAGTCTTACTCTTCTATTTCTTTACAATTATTTGACTTCCTATAACTATTACTTTGTATTTTTCTACAGTTGCGAGTATTAATTGTTCAAAAAGCATTGACCTTGATGGGATAGTCAATGTAATAACAAATGCATATGATCAACATTAGCCTCTATGTTTTCTTTAATTTGAGTATATCTTGCAACAACATTACTTTATCTTATTTCTTTTTATTGACTTCTTTTTCTTCTACTCTTTCCTTTTATTTTGTTTTTAGGTATACTGGACCTTATTCTGAACTTCCCAGGATATCATAGATGGAGGTTCAGTGATGTGCTGAGAAACATTCTCAAGATAATAGTTAGCCTTTCCTGGGTCATAATTCTTCTTGTTTGTTATATGCAATCCTCCAACTATGCCCCTGACAATGTTAAAGAACTGCTATCATTTCTCCCCCGAACTAAGGGCATTCCTCCTTTATACATTATGGCTGTGGTTTTATATATGCTACCAAATTTTCTGGCAGCTTGCTTGTTTGTTTTCCCAATGCTCCGACGTTGGATTGAGAATTCAGACTGGCACATTGTTAGGCTTCTCCTGTGGTGGTCACAGGTCTGCTTTTCTTGTCTCCTCTATTCCCTTGAAACATATAATAACTTGTCAAAGTTTGCCCTGGTGCTAGATTGGAAGTATGTTGCAATCTGTCATTGTTTAGAAACTAATTTGAAGCAATATAATTGCATTAGACCAAAGTTGATATTTCTAAGATATGTCTTTTAAGTTAATGTTAAAAGAAATTAAAAAAAAAAAAAAAGAAGTGAGAAGCCTCTCAAGTGCAGAAAGTTAATGCCACTAATTCTCCTCTTGTCTATGTCAAGTTGCTCATCTTAGAAAACATTTTCTTAAGTGAACATCAATCCCAAAAGCTTAAGCTGAGAGCTAAGGATGCAATAATCATTTGTAATCCGGTGATGGATCTCTAGTCCATTTCTCTTTTTGTCCTATTTCTTAGTATTACTAATGTTTGTTTCATATCCGAAAAAGGATAACAACATTCAAGCTGATGGATAAAGACACAACAATGGTATCTAAGCTTGGTTAAAAATATTTTTTTCCTGATAGAGAATTTGTATGTATGGATTATGTTTAACTTGATAAGTTTTGTCAAATTTTTGCTTTCCATGTTTCTCAGTGATGCACAAAATGTTTCCTTCTTAATGAGTTTTGAAGAGATCTGAGAAAACTCTACTGATTCTGGTCTTATAAACCTTTTAATAAAAATAATAACTATAATGCAAAAGAAGATCAGCTCTCCTAGCAAGTGTTCACTTATTCATCTTTTTGATATGGCTTTACACCTATCTTTTTCTATTTTGGGACACAATTTTAAAATATCTTGTGCAACACCTAGTTATTAGGGAATATCCTTTTTTTGGTTTGCTATTGTATACAATTACTGTGAGATGAGAATTCCGAATTCTCTTTTCGGGTATTTGTTTTTATTACTATAACCTACTGTTGTTTATCCATTCAAAGAATCCATTTGCTGTCTACAGCCAAGAATTTATGTGGGAAGGGGGATGCATGAAAGTCAATTTTCTCTTATAAAGTGAGTAAAATTACAGATATTCATTTTATAGTTTGTCCAAAATTTGCTTTCACTTTTCAAATATATTTTCCAATTTCAGGTATACTGTTTTCTGGGTGGTACTTTTGGTCTCGAAATTTTCCTTTAGCTATTTTATGCAGGTGTGCTCACTTGTGATTGTTATTTCCTTTGTAAATCAAACACAGATTCTAGTTTGGTTGAATTCTAATGCTTCCTCTTTCTCCTAGATAAAACCTTTGGTGAAGCCAACGAGAGATATAATGAGTATTAAACGCATCAAATATACATGGCATGAATTTTTCCCCAATGGTATTTGTCTTCCTTTTGTTTGTTTTCTTTTTCATGCTTTGTAGCTTAATTTTCTGGCAGATGTTAAAGCAATTCACTTGTCAATGCAGCTAGTAGCAACTATGGAGCTATTTTTTCACTCTGGCTTCCAATAATATTGGTTTGTTTACAAAAATTTCTATGTTTTTTTTTTTTTACAATATTTTTCAATTTCTGGTTTATGATTCTTCTTACAGTATTAATAGATGTCTCTTACTGTTTGAGAAATTTACTGCAGATATATTTTATGGACACTCAAATCTGGTATTCAATATACTCAACTTTGTGTGGCGGTGTTATTGGTGCCTGTGATCGACTGGGAGAGGTAATCCTTAGTAACAATGATTACTTACTGATGACATCTTTCATTTTGCAATGTAATGCATTATCTTCTTATGTCATTTTATATGAAATGTTTGGATATTCCTATAATGTCTTCTTACTTGTACAGTTTTCGAGTGGGCATGACACCTTGGTTGAATCTAGATTACTTGCACATCTTGTTATCATTGGGTTGGGAAATTATATGTTGGGACTGTGTTAAGAGATGGAAGCTAGATGAATATGCATCAACCTTTTTTTCAGGCCATTTTGTTCCAACCTCAACTATTTAAGACTTATAATAGAATTGTGAGAATGGATCAATGCTGTTGTGGAACCACCAATCCCAAAAGTTTAGACTCAAAGGGAAGGGCCTGGCAAAAATATCTAAACTCTAAAGTGCCCGCTCACATGCGAGGTTGAATTCTGATTACCAAACAATTGAATTAGAACACAAACACGGATCTGATTGCAGCTTGTTTTATTATGGGGTATCATTTAACTAATATTACACTATTTCTGCAAAAGACCTTTTGCATTAATGCCATGTTGAGGAGGGCTCAACAATAGTATAAATTATCTAATTACCATTCTCAAATTTTGTCTTCTTTTTCCTTTCTAAATATAAGGAGCTTCAAGAAACATGAATAAATCACAAAAAATTAATTACTTTCTTATGGTACTGCTAAGATTTAATTTAAAAATTTCACATACAGGATATTGACACTAGGATTTCTTGATTTTTTTCAAACCTTCTGACATGAATCTTGCTGCCAATAAACTCTAAGTCTCTCTTCTGATTACAGATACGAACTCTGGGCATGCTAAGATCACGGTTTCAATCTTTACCTGGCGCATTTAACACAAACTTGGTGCCCTCTGATAGGACTCCAAAGAGGGGATTCTCCTTCTCAAAACGGTTTGCTAAGGTTTCTCTCTTAGTTCTAAATTCATTATGTAATTATTTTAGGACATCTGAGATGCAATGAATCATTTAATATGCTTTTGTGCATGCATAGGTATCGGCAAGCAAGAGAAGTGAAGCTGCAAAATTTGCTCAGTTGTGGAATGAAGTAATCTGCAGTTTCCGTGAAGAAGATCTGATAAGTGACAGGAAAGGCCCCTAATTGAGATAAACTGTTGTTTCATGCAGCCTTTTATCTTTTTACTAAGTTTGCAGTCGAAATTAAACTGGGTATTTCTTTAACTCAGGGAGATGGATATGTTGCTAGTCCCTTACACATCAGATCCTAGCCTTAAAATAATTCAGTGGCCACCCTTTTTGCTTGCAAGCAAGGTCTGTATGATGCCTTTCTGGATTTCTGAGATTATTTTTTTGTTTATTTTCTATCATTTCTATTGCATTGATTGTTTATCTACCTTTGCAGATCCCAATTGCACTAGATATGGCCGCTCAATTTCGGTACAAGGACTCTGACCTATGGAAGCGTATATGTGCAGATGAATACATGAAATGTGCAGTGATTGAATGCTATGAATCTTTTAAAATTCTCCTGACTGTTTTGGTAGTTGGAGAAACTGAGAAAAGGTTGTTATTGACATTTTGTTTTTGTGTTCCTTTATCTTAGTTGTTGTCATCTTTTTCTTCTTCTTCTTCTTCTTCTTCTTCTTTTCTTTTGGAATTGAACAAAATTCATTGTCTAGAAGTATACCATTTTTCATCCGTATCAGTATCACTCTACAGGCTTCCTAAAAGTCCCCAGAATTCCAGCCTTTAGCACTTTTCATTCTTTCCACCTCCAAACAAATTTCATCCCCTTTTTCCCTCAGATTTCCAGTCTGAAACTTGAGAAGTCTTATCTGTGTGTTATATCTGACTTTTAACTTTCTTTGTTGGCTGAATTTCATTTTCACTATAATAGACTCCTTTTTGTGTAAATGCATGTTCTTTCCTCCCTTGTTAATTCACAATTCATGTCCCTTTTGTCTTAATTTGCTTGAGTAAGAGGCTTGTTTTTGATATTTGTACCTTATTGAATTGAAGGTTCATATTACATAATTCATGATATCACTTAAATAGGATTGCATGTTTTGGTTCTTTTCATTTCTTGTACACTAATCACCACTTGTTATTACAGAAGAATAATGACTTTATACCCCATTTTGAGATATAAGTTTCACTTCAAGAATTTTAACTTCTGTTATACTGTAACAGGATAATCAGCATCATCGTTAAAGAAATTGAGAGTAACATTTCCAAGAATACATTTCTTGCAAATTTCAGAATGGGTCCTTTACCCACCCTTTGCAAGAAAGTTGTTGAGCTTGTGGCAATCTTGGTGAGTCATTTCAGAAAGAATACCAATAGATACAGTTTGCATTTGCTCACCTGTACTTGTCTTTATCAACAGACGTAAGAAGCTTACCTCTTCCTTTCATGTTGCAGAAAGATGCTGATCCATCCAAGAAAGATACTGTAGTATTGTTGCTTCAAGATATGTTAGAAGTAGTTACCCGTGATATGATGGTGAATGAAAATCGGTAGGCAAACTTGTAGCATTCTAGTTACTGTAGCGTGCATGAAATGTTAATGATATAACATAATTTTTTTCATGAAAACTAACGATGCTTCCTTTTTCACATGTAACATCTATCAGGGAAATAATGGAACTTGGAAATAGCAACAAGGAATGTGGAAGGCAACTTTTTGCTGGTACTGATGCACAACCTGCTATAGTGTTCCCTCCTAAGGGTACTGCTCAGTGGGAAGAACAGGTACAAATATATACGAAATCATCCATATCAGTTGCACCATTTATAATTTAAATAAAATATCTTGAACCTTTTATTTTCTGCAAAATGTGATTTTTTTCCACTTTGTTTCTAGATAAGGCGTCTTCACCTACTTTTGACAGTAAAAGAATCAGCGATTGATGTACCAACAAATCTAGAAGCTCGTAGGAGGATTGCATTCTTCTCAAATTCTCTTTTTATGGATATGCCGCGTGCACCTCGAGTTCGTAAAATGTTTTCATTCAGGTCTGATCTGTTATTCTTTCAACAAGCACAAAATAAATATTATATTTTAATTGATTCTTTTTGGAGAAAAGATTGTTGGAAATGTCATCCTGACTAGCTAATATTCCACATACTCAGAGAATTAATCCAAGTTCAATCTTTCCAAACATAGAAACTTTTTGAGATCAGTGATTTATAAGATATCCAACTTACTTTTGGGGTTAGCTTACAGGCTATGCCCTCAATAACTTAAGAAGATTTTCAAGCTGTCTGTATAGTGAAGATAGTTAAATAACTTCTTTGTGATGAACAGTGTCTTGACTCCGTACTACAGTGAGGAGACAGTCTATTCTAGAGCCGACCTTGAGATGGAGAATGAAGATGGCGTATCAATCATATACTATTTGCAAAAAATCTTTCCAGGTTCTTTGTAAATTTTTATAATAAAACTCTACTCCATCAGTAACCCTTTTTGCTTGCTAAAACTATATGTATAATGGACTTCATCAGATGAATGGAATAACTTCATGGAGCGGCTCAACTGTAAGGAAGAAAGTGAGGTTTGGGAAAATGATGAAAATATTTTGCAGCTCCGTCATTGGGTCTCCTTAAGAGGACAAACTCTGTGCAGGACAGGTGAATTATTTTCTGCTTTGAATTCTCTATCAGTTTTAGTCTCCGTAACTAATAGTTAATTCTGTTGCAGTTAGAGGGATGATGTACTATAGACGGGCTTTGAAGCTTCAAGCTTTTCTTGACATGGCTTCTGAAACTGGTAAGTTGATATATTTAAGGACTTAGCACATTTAAGACTCTTAAACCAAAATGTTTGAATTAGTACCAGCAACCAGAAGTATGAACATTACTAATTATTCAATCTTTTACCTTTTCTACTAAATATTATGGATTGGATCAAAAATATTCTTCAATTGGGTTTTCAACTCCAGGGATGAACAGAAATAGAAATTTTTGTAGTCCTGTGTTTTAGTCTACAAAATGATTGAACTTATTAAATCAAAAGGAGAGAAAGGGAGGGAGAGAATAAAAGAATAAAAGAAATTGCGTCTGCATCTACCATACTTTGTTTAAAAAGATCCAAACATGTGATTCCAATCTCCATATTTCAATCTTTCATCTTTTTGTCTCATTAACTTTATTTATAGGGAAAATTTGGATGATTAAACATTCAGTATTATAGGACTCACAGAAAATGGTTTTCAGCTGAAAAACTAGAACGATAACAAAAATGATCCAGGACCTTAATGATTGTTGTGTAATTAGATTAGGACTAGATTAAAAGTTTCAAATGTATAATGTTTACTGTGAAAGACACTAAACTATCTGTTTGCTATAGAAAATTATGGGGCACTTCTGTAACCGCAATGCTCTTTTTCTTTCCATAGCTTTTGAAACTTCAATTTACTTTTTGTTCTTAGCAAGTTTAAAATATTCCCTTTACGTTAATTTAACCAAACATCAATTGTATTACTCATGTTAAATTTATTAATTTACCGCTGAAAACATAAGTTGAATTCTTCCAAACTTAGTTGGAAGAAAATTTTCAGTTCTGCTCTTTACTTCATTTAACCAAGCACTGAAAATTAACTTGTAATGTAGAGATTTAAAAAATAAATTATAAAAGGTTAGTCACCATCACACATTCACTGCTTAACAATTTAGTCAATACCTCTGAGTCATTGCATTAAAGGCAGAAAAACATGAATGAAGCTCATGAATTGAGCCTTTTCATACAAAAAGCCTCAATGATCTGCTCTTGCCCTTAATTCCGATGTAGTTCATGCTTTCCTGAGATGCAGCTTGGGGTATAGTGAAGTTGGCTTCTGATGCTTTCTTATATGATCAGAGATACTGGAAGGATACAAAGCCATCACAATTCCATCCGAGGAAGACAAGAAAAGTCAGAGATCCTTATATGCTCAATTAGAGGCAGTGGCTGACATGAAATTTACTTATGTTGCTACTTGTCAAATTTATGGAAATATGAAGCGGAGTGGTGATCGTCGTGCAACAGACATTCTGAATTTGATGGTCAAGTATGTTCTCTAGCTGGTGAAGCAAATATGGTTGTAAAATTGAAATTGAATTGTTTCCTAAGTTGATTTTTCTCCAGACTCACATTCCTGTTGCTTCTTGTGTAGCAATCCATCTCTCCGTGTAGCATACATTGATGATGTTGAAGAAAGAGAAGGCGAAAAGGTACAAAAGGTATATTATTCTGTGTTGGTGAAGGCTTTTGATAATCGTGACCAGGTAATTATCCCTTGACTCTGAATATCGGAAAATTCTTGGCTTATTGTACCACATATGCTGATTGGTTTTCTATCTTCACTAAAGGAAATCTATCGTATAAAATTGCCGGGTGATGCAAAGTTGGGAGAAGGAAAGCCTGAAAATCAGAACCATGCTTTAATTTTTACACGAGGAGAAGCTCTTCAGGCCATTGACATGAATCAGGTATAACATGAGATATTTTAATTTGCAATAATTTCTGAATGGATCTTTAGGCCAACTGTGCACCAACATTTTCTAGGATAACTACTTGGAAGAAGCTTTCAAAATGCGTAACCTCCTGGAAGAATTTAATGAGGATCATGGAGTGCGTCCACCTACAATTTTAGGTGTTCGTGAGCATATCTTCACTGGAAGGTTGAATCTTTTTCCTTTTTGTAGATTTTCCCCCCTTTCTACATAATCTTTTTGGTTATGTTTAGATTATTATTTCTGATATGTTTCTGCATCTCTGCTGCAGTGTTTCTTCTTTGGCTTGGTTTATGTCAAATCAGGAAACAAGTTTTGTGACCATAGGTCAAAGGGTTCTAGCAAGACCTTTAAAGTATGTTTTCTCTACTGTACTTTCTTCAATTAGACAACTATTTCAGAGCAATTAAGCTATGAAGAAAATCAGGTGTTACATTCTTTTAAGAGACTGTAAGTGTGTGTGTTAAAGAGGGGAATGAGGTCCAATAGAGCAGGCGGGGTCAGGGAAAAAAATCTCTAAAGAAGTTTATGAAGCCCTATACAAAAGTAACAAAGCTTTCCATTCCCATGTTTACACCAAAATCTTTGATGGCCCATAATGCAAAATCTAGAGCAAAAACATAGCAGATAAAAAAAGGCATTTAAATCATAAACACATAAAATTAGCTCAGACCTTCCAATTCTATCCCATAAGCACGTGATATCGTCATCTCTTCTATCTGGAAAAGAATGGTGGTTTGAATTTCTTAATTTCATTTTATCAAGAATTCTCTCAATTTCCCACCAACAAAGATGATAATGTTTGTAATATTTGTTTTTTTTGAATTATTATAGGGTTCGGTTCCACTATGGCCATCCGGATGTATTTGATAGGATCTTCCACATGACTCGTGGTGGCATGAGCAAGGCTTCTCGGAGTGTCAATTTGAGTGAGGACATCTTTGCTGGTAAGCATCTATGATATTATTTTTTAAGTATACAGGTTATTTAATTTACTTTTTGATGTTTATTCTGCTCATGCAGGTTTCAACTCCACACTAAGACGAGGGAATGTCACTCACCACGAGTATATTCAAGTTGGGAAAGGTCGAGATGTTGGGCTCAACCAAATATCCCTCTTTGAAGCAAAAGTTGCATGTGGTAATGGGGAGCAGACACTCAGCAGGGATCTCTACCGACTAGGACATCGTTTCGACTTTTTCCGCATGTTGTCATGCTACTCCACAACGATTGGATTTTATGTCAGCTCACTGGTAATTCTAATTTTCTTGCAAGCTGAAATATGACAGGACATAGATATTGTGGAATAGTAAATGGTGTACATTTTTTTAATATTTAATAAGTCAAGTATTAAACAAGTGGAATTCATCAATTCTGAGACCTCAATCTATTTTAACAAGTACTTTCCCCCACTCCCACCAAACAATAAAAAATGTCTTTATTGAGTTGCATAAATCTAGATGAATAATGATTCAAAGGTAAAAAAGATGAAGTAAGAATCATGTGATCCATTTTGATTATTTGTTCTCTACTTAGAAGGATACAGCAATTTGGAGACCTCTATCTGTTTTATAGATCAGCTATAAAGGCTACTAAGTAACAAGGGCATTAAAAACCATGAGTATTAATTAGGAATGAAGGTGTGAATACAGTAGAATCCTTGAGGATTTAAAGAATCTGAAAACACGTCCATCTCATGGAAGCAGTTTTGCCTCTGTATCTTTCATTCTGTTTCTTTTATGTTTTGATAAGAAAAGCCCTTGGAAAGTTGATTCTTGTCACCTATTCTCAAGCTCCTTCATTTTGATATAACAGTATTGGAATATAACATGTTACCATCCTCTGTCTGGTGTATAAAGTTCCACTTCCCCTAGTTTTCAGTTTGCATTGTAAAACAGAATCTGTATGGTGCTGAATGGTTGGTGACATTCTGTGGAAGTTCGAGTGTTAAACATTAGTGAATATCAAAATTTTAGCCTTTGGACATTCAGAAGAGCATAACTGAGATAAGTTCATTCAGGAAAATTTGAATCTATATGCTGAACCACCCCATCTCACAACCAAAAATAAAAAGAGGGAAACCCCAATAGTCTGGCATTTCAATTGTATCTCTTAACTACAAGCCTGATATGGAAAAGCCAATCCTGAATCAGATCTGATGCAACTAAGTCTTCAGAGCTTAGGCTCTCAATTAGAAGGTTTAATGATTTTGTTTATATGCCTAACGGAATTTATTCATCTATGCTAACTTTCTTGTAATTATGCAGTTGGTCAGCCTTACTGTATATGCATTTTTGTATGGCAAACTTTATTTGTCACTAAGTGGATTGGAGGAGTCCATAATGAAGTTTGCTCAAACCAGGAAAGATGATCCTCTAAAGACTGTCATGGCTCAACAGTCCCTTGTTCAATTAGGTCTTATTATGACCTTCCCTATGTTCATGGAGTTGGGACTGGAGAGAGGATTCAGAACTGCATTGGGTGACTTAATAATCATGCAGCTTCAGCTTGCAACTGTCTTCTTCACTTTCTCTCTCGGGACAAAGGCTCATTATTTTGGGCGCACGATTCTGCATGGTGGGGCAAAGTACAGAGCAACAGGCCGTGGTTTTGTTGTGCGACATGAGAAGTTTGCTGAGAACTATAGGCTTTATTCTAGGAGTCACTTCGTCAAAGGACTGGAGCTTCTGATATTGCTTATATGTTATTCGGTATATGGTAGAGCAACAGCTGATCCTGTGATTTACTTGATTGTCACAATCTCAATGTGGTTCTTGGTGATTTCTTGGTTGTTTGCTCCTTTCCTTTTTAACCCTTCAGGATTTGAGTGGCAAAAGATAGTCGATGATTGGGAGGACTGGGCAAAGTGGATCAGCAGCAGAGGAGGAATTGGTGTGCCAGGAAACAAGAGCTGGGAATCGTGGTGGGAAGAGGAACAGGAACACCTGCTTCACACTGGGAAATTGGGACGCATGTGGGAGATTATTCTCTCATTACGCTTCTTTATCTATCAGTATGGAATTGTTTATAAACTAAATATGACTAAGACTAGTGAAGCCGGTGAAGACTTGAGCATCATTGTGAGTATACAACTACTTCTGAGCCATTTAATCTATTTTAGTTTCAACATCATTTGATTTGACATCAAAAGTGCCAACATAATTCCAGAATTCCTTTCCATCATTTAGGAAATCTGCATATTTTCAATTAGAACATCACCAATCATTTAAAACATCAATGTTTGGTGAACTAGAATCCACCTTACCTGAATGAAATTTTTGAAATTTTCTTTAAATCTGATATTGGGATTCCTGATTGTGCCTTAACTGTTACATCAATGTTTGGGAAAGGAAGGATGTCAAAGCAGCACAGAGCTAATTATATATGCTTCAATCCCTGGTCCTGGATCACTGATGATTCCAACACTGTTTCTTTTACAGAAAACAAAGAAAACATAACAGCAAAAGATGTCGAAACTGTAAACCTGCACTGCCATGTTTTACAATATCTAAATGAGGATTCCCAAATATCTCTCTCTTTTTTCTTTTTCTTCTCTATTTTTTTCTTTGTTTTTTTCCTTAAATAAGAAACATGATTCTAAGTATTATTTTAAGCACGTTATTTAATATGCTTTTGTGGTTTAGGTATATGGCGCATCCTGGCTGGTGATTTTTGGTTTGATGATTATCTTGAAGGTTAGTGCTCAGACTTAAAAGGCTTATTCTACATAAGAATAATCTGATTTCTGGTTGTGGATACACTTGAATTTATTTTATTGTTGGTGCAAATTTAAACTGCAGATTGTATCTATGGGTAGAAAGAAGTTCAGCGCAGATTTCCAGTTGATGTTCAGACTCCTTAAACTGATTCTGTTTGTCGCCTTTGTGGTCGCTCTAGTCTTTATGTTTCTTTTCCTTAACCTCAAAGTTGGAGACATCTTTCAGAGTTTGTTAGCCTTTCTGCCAACAGGTTGGGCAATTCTTCAGGTACTTGACACGATTCTTATATATTCTCGTTCTGTCTTATACTTCTCAATTCTTTTTGCAGTAAAGATTTGAATAAGTTCTTAAACTCACACACCATGGACGACTTTCAGTTTTTCATTTTATTTGCATTTGGAGTTTGTATAATGGCAGTACTTTATAAGGTTTTCATTTTCATGCATCTGCATGTCTGGACAGCCATTTTTTCAGTTGGATAATAGCAATACCTCAAAATCATGGCTCATCCATCAGTAATAATTTTTGGTCAACTTTCTAAAGATGTTGAAAAAGTAACTAATTTTTTGTGCATTTCATATTGTGCGCTTCCTTTTTTGGTTCGACAATAGCACAGCCCATTCAACCAGTAAGAGGAGCAAGGTTCAAAGATCATTTGCATTTGGATTTAATTTGCAAAATTTGAAACCTCATTTTAACAGTATGTATTTTTGACATTGACATATCAGAATTAGGAAATTTCAATGGTTGATGCTGCTGTCTTTTCTTCATGAAGTAATCTGAACTGAGATAAACTAAATCCCCTCTATTTACTCCAATCTGAAAATGAGACCGTGCTTATTACCAAGTCCATTGTTAAATTATCAGATATCTCAAGCATGCAAGCCATTTGTTAAGTGTCTTGGAATGTGGGGATCTGTCAAAGCTCTTGCACGAGGATACGAATACTTGATGGGGCTGGTTATCTTCATGCCTGTGGCTATACTGGCCTGGTTCCCGTTCGTGTCAGAGTTTCAGACCAGGCTGCTATTCAACCAAGCCTTCAGCAGAGGGCTCCAGATTCAGCGTATTCTGGCTGGTGGAAAGAAGCAAAAGTGAAAACTAGCTGTTGAGAATTTACATGGGTGGGGAGAAGACAGGAGAGAAAGAAGATAATGCCTAGCTGGCTTTGGAAACTGATCAATTCAAAAAGTTGTGAAAAAGATACGAATAGAAATAAAACACCAAAAATCTCAGCACTGCCCTTAATTTGTAGTGCTCAATTAGAAAGAATATAGTTTTTGGCCTTTGTCAATTTCTTCATTAAAATTTGAAAATCACCAATTCTTTTGTCACTCTTATTATAGCAAATTCCCATGTATATAGTCTTTGTGCCTTTAGAAGCAATATGCTTTCAAAATCATTAATCTTGTTGCCATTCTTCTTTCTCATCTGTCTGTCCATATACAAAATTATTTGGGAAAAATCCATTTTTCCTCTTTCCATGAGAAAACAGGGGTAAGCAACGGGCATTGAGAATTAAAACACAGGACTCCATTTTGAAATGCACCATGCTGTACCACTTGAGCTAGACAAATTATATAGCCAATTTGTTTATAATATTATATTTAACTTAATTTACTAGGTAAAATTGATCAAAAAAAAAAAAAAAAAATCAATGAGGAGAAGCAAGCAAGCAAAGAAAAAATTTTATTTTATTTTTTGACACAAAAATCATGAAAATTAATAGACAATTTTAAAGAAAGCGATCTCCTCATTCCTTTTTAGTAATTTATTTCTCTCATCTTTCTTTCACTCAATTTTTTGTTCATGTATTTCAATACTTTTATAATTTGATAACATTAATTTTCTTAAAACTCAATTGATTTAAATATTTATGATTGTGTTTCACACATTATGTGAGTCTATTAGCAATTAGACTTCTAAATTTTTTTAAAAATCTAATTGTTTCTTTCAAAATGTAATTTGTAAAAGTTATAATGATTAAATGTCATTTGAAATTCGGTATGCAGGCTACTATTGTTGCATTAACATGGTATTGTGAGAACCTATAGACCCTCTAAATCTTTTTTTTAATTTAAACTTTTCAATCACATAACTTAGAAACTAACTCATTTTTAAGGACTTGGTTATACATGTAAATTTTGTTAAAAATGATTATGCTTTAGCTTGATAAAAAAGGTACCTTGTAATCGAATTGAAACTGACTAGAAACTAATAAATAAAATATCCTACTAAATAAGATAAGTTGTAGTTCCAAAATTTAAAAATTAATTTTATTTAGAATAGATTCCAATTTCAAATAAAACCAAAATCGAATTCTATTTTACTCACCCTTATAAGAGAATATGATTTCCAACAAGCAAGAATCTATAAATAACACCCATGGAAAGCAAAACTTAATAGATGTGTTGTATGTATTTATATCTCCTCTTTGCATTATCAATTGAATGTTGTTATGTTTTGCAGAATATATTTTCAATAGGTGATTATTTAAGGTCAAATTGATTTAAGCTGTAGTATTTGGCCTTGGATTGGTATTAAGGTGTAGTAATTTTTAAATTAGGAATAAAAGTATTAGAAGCTAAATTTTATTAAAAAAAATAAATGAATTTTACTAAAAGTTAGTATTACCAATCATACATTTAATGTGATTAGACTAAATGTTGAGCAATCTCAAAAGAAGATTTTTGGACAAAGTATGTAAGTTTACTTCATATTTAATTTTTAGATAATAATTAAGACTAGTGTTGAGGTCCGTGTGAAAAATATAATAAAATATCAAAGATTAATAATATATGAAATACATCATACCACACATAAAGACACAATAAATTAACTAGATTCATTCAAAATTGGGCTTCATCCACCAATCGTGAGAGAGAAATTCGATATAATTGGTTAACACAGATTAAAAGAGTATAAGCACTAATGAATACCATTATGATACATGGTTATGTTCAAAGGATATCATCTTACTCAATGTAGTTAAGTCACTGTTTCTAAGCCACTGTCTCTTGTTTTCATGAAGAGCACTCATTGTGTAGCCTCTCATATCTCTTCTCCTTACCTCTCTCATCTCTCATTCAATTTTAACATGAAAGTCTTTAAAGACTTCAAGCACATAGTATTTAAATTTCAAGAAAAAAATTCAAAATTTTTTTATAATCATCAATAAAAGTTAAAAAAAAAAGTGTGCCTCTATGAGATCTTGTTTGCATCATGCATTTGTTGGTATGAATAAAATCAATAGCATTTGTCTTTTTTGAAGAATAGAAATTATGAAAGTTACTCTACGTGTTTTTTTAGTTAAATAATGATCGTAAATCTTGATAAACTTATTTATTAATCTAGATATAAGTTTTTGTCCTACTATAACTTGAAGCCCGCCTGCACTTGTGTGGCTGAGTCTTCTATGGCAAAACTTAATATGAGGATCTTTTACAACTACATTTTAGTCTAATATAGTGGGCTTTGCTTGCATCACATAAAGAGTTCTCTTTCTTTTCCTTGATTAATACTAAAGAGAGCCTTCACAATGGGGAGGGATATATATATATATATATATACATACAAATAAAGAAAAATTGCATAATTCTCTTAAAAACTCTATTTTTCTTTTACCCACACAAAGATAAATAATGCATAGTAATAAATTTTTAGAGATAGTAAAAAATGATAACTGACTTAACTAATTTTTTAAGAGAGTAACGAACCAAATCCATTCTTAAGTAAGGGATATACATAATATTTAAAAGCTTTTTCATATAAAATAAATGGTACAATGATCAAAATATATGTGACTGATAAAAATTTCTTTAACATTGAGATGATGAGGAGCTGTTTTATATAATTGACAAATTTATTAATTTAATTATATTTCAATAAGACATAGGGATCTATAAGAAATCTACAATCCCTCCATTTCCAATACCCAACAGGTGATGGTATTTCAGAAAAATGCCTTCAATGTTTTATAAAATACCACTCTATTTCGATAAGTTACAAAATTTTCTCTCCAATTTAATGAAGAATGATAAGTATCTAATAAATTGCTCAAAAACTATATTTATTGTTAACCATTATCGTCCCCTTTTTTATTTGTGAACTCTTGCCAGCTAATTAAAATAATGTTTTTATTGCTTAAAACTCTCTCCCTTTTCTTTTCTTTTTTTTTTTTATAATTTCATTAACTAAAAAATATATTGAGATAAAATATTAACTTTAGAAAGACACATTTTTTGGTAAAACTTGTGACTGCCAACAAAATAGCTAAAATTTTGTGTTAAAATCTCTATTTATAAATCAATAATACTAAAAATATAAACTTTATTTATATAAAATAATTGGTATAATTGTACTATTTCTTGTCTTCTATAATTCATTTTCATTTTACTATGTAAATTATCACTTATTTTTTTAAAAAAATATAAAATATATAATAATAATAATAATATATTATTATTACATCAATTTGTACACATAACATTACCTTTAAAACATCAACTAATGTAAGATCTAATAGAAGAAACTCATTTTCAAAACAAACTTACACCAAAATTCCCAAATTAGTTCAATTTTAAGATTTTGTTCAAAAGCAAGAAATCTTATCAACTAAACTCGTTAGTATCCTCAATCAACCATGATTCCAATACCCAAGGAAAATCAAACTTAGGACAGCAAATGGGGAAGTAATTATTTGAGTGGCCATAGGGTATGTTTAAAATTGAGGTACTATAAAATAAAATTATACAGCTAAGGTGTTGTATAATAAAATTAATCACTACCAATGATAAATGTTTAAGTAGATAGTAAATATTAGTGGTTAAGTAGGTATTTATCAAACACTATACTTAGTTTAAAAAGTAAGATAGACATATCTTAATAAAATACAATCCTTGTGTTGTACAATCCTAACCTTTTTGTTACAATTTTCAATTTTTGTTTATGAAATTCCTAAAATTTTGGCTGCAATTCTAAGTTTTTAAATGAGACGCACAAGAGATTTGTAACAAAAATTAGAGACTTGCAATGTAAATTTTGAAAATTGTAATAGAGGAATTAGAAAATTGTACAATACATCTATATATGTACTGTAACTCTACCATAAGCAGAAACCCAACAGATGCACTTACGTACCCACAATACACAAAAACCCCAACTTTGATTTGATGATGAGCGTGATAAGCCCCAAAAATAAAAATAAAAAGTGCCATTTTTAAGCCTACATAGCTTTTTCAACACTTGTACATAGTCAATCTACATCAATCACTTCCACATGTTGCGGAATCTTGCAAACCTATGCCAGTGGGATGTTACAAAAAAACTAGAACATGAACAAAAACTACACGTTTATCTTAATTCGATGGCGTAAGTTTCAGAGCCTCTTAGGAATGATCTACGCCACCAAATCTGGAAAGCTTTGCCGAGGTTAGGGCATTCAGTGCCATGCCTGGAGAAACAACGAAACCATTCCATAAACAACACATACTGCTGCTTCAATGAAAGTGCTAGTAGTGTCTGACCCGTAGCTTCCTCCAAGGACTTCATTTCGAGCCCTTTTCTGCATCTTTGTAGCCAACCAAAATCTGAAAGCATCGGACCATACCATGATTGAAAAAGACCTTATCTTGCTTCTGACGGGCAATGCAGTTTTTGTGTTCCCATTGCAATAAACAGAACTGCTGAAACCCGGCTAAGCTCGTATCTGACCATTGGAGATGCACTCTCGTGTAACTTCAGTAATTTCCCTTGATTTGCCCACAAATCCACAAATTCCTTAGCTATCTGCTGATCAAGAAGGATTTCTATTAGCCAATTGATGTTATTAACCTGCCTTGAGACATATTCAATCAAAGACTTAACCTTCTCCTCTTTCGCTACTTTCTCATGCGGGTTAGTGCCGGATGCCTTATCAAATAGGTTGACCAGTGAACTAGGACAGAACTGGATAACAACAAATATATCGTCCTTGTTCAGCTCCGGTTGGTCATTCTCATAGACTGAGCCTCTGCACAAGAGACCCTTGACTAATGACTTGAGCTCATTCCGTGCATTGGCATCAATGCAGCTGGTGATGGACCATACAAGCTGTCTGGCTAAATTATGTTGGGAATCAACTGAATCATGTTAGTATAATCTGGCTAAAATTTCTCTAGTTGTTACATCATCAAACTTAGACCTTGTAAGAAGGCTCCTCAATTTTTCCTCTTCTTCCTCAGTCCAAGGAACAGCCTCAAGGTATTTTAAACAGGACATATCATCTTTATTAAACATGATTCCTGCAGATACCTAGCAAAAATTTCATTAGGATTTTGTTGGTACTTCATTAAAATGAAAATAAAAATTTAAAAGAAAAACTAAAGGAAAAGACATAAAGTCGATAATTTAGAGATCAACTTAATTTTTGACAAAAGATCTTTATTTAAAAAAAAAAAAAAAACCCTCCCATGGCTAAAGGGAGAGGCATACAGTTGATAATCTAGAGATTAATTTAATCATTCACAAAAGATCATTAATAAATCTCACAACACCAACAATAGCATAATCATTTACCTTTTATATTGCTAATCAATAGTCATAAAGTTTAAAACTTTTACTTCTAAATGTGAGTACAATAAAAATTTTCAAAAAGAAGTTAGTACCATGATACACTTAATTCTAGGGAAGTAAAAGTAAAAAAATGAGTGCAACAATATTGTATCATCATTTGCATCATTATGATGGTAGTGTTGTATGCTAGATTATCAATTCATTTACAATTTAAGGGATGAACAATACAAGTATGTCCAGTGTGTTAAGGGCAAAAGAGTACCTACATTAATTTTTCTTTTGGTAGGAAATGAAGAAAACTTTCATTAAAACGATAAACTATGTACTATATGGATAAAGGTTTTGTTGTTTAAATACACCTAATAGTTGTCAAATTAATGTGATGCAAACATGATTAAAGGGGAGCCTTTCGGAGTGACATAGAAGATCTGATTTTTCCAGCTTCATACAAGTGCATGCAAATTTTTTTGGCAGAATCATGTGTTGTAACATCTGTCTGAGACTTCAAATACAATGAAGATGAGATGATTCAAAATCTTTTATGTGCACTTTCAACTTCGTGAGCACCAAATTGGTTGGTGACCCTAATCAGGCTGGGTTGGTTGATCGTCAACCATAGATCAATTCTCAAACAAATATCCAAACAACAAATTGAAGCACTAAAAAAGTGAACCAAAACAAATTGAATAATAGGGTCAGATCAAGTCACTTTCTCCATTAGAAGCTTGATAAGCCAAGAGCGAAGCCAATTTAAGGCAGATCAGTTACTTGCTATCTGTGAGAAATCTTCCGCAAATAAGAGGAAAAAAAAAGAAAAGAAAAGAGAGAGAGAGAGAAAAGGCAATGGCTTGGGGGAAGTGACAAGAGAAGCCTTCTCCTTCAGCAAGGTTGGTGTAGCCAAATACACTAAATCCATCATACTCTTAAGGGCATAATCTCTGTCATTCTATACCCTTTAGAAAAGATAGCATCCGAACCGAGCTTAACCACATAACTCTTGACCACTTGACTTAAAGCACAATGGTCACAGTTTCCTTAACAGAAAAAAAGATTTGAAGTGTAAGTAGGAACAAATGAATGCAAAAAGAAGAATCACCCGAAACTGAGAATATTCAATTAGAAAAGGTTCCAGACAAAAAGTTATTGAACTGCCAAACACTAACCATGGCACACCATCAGCATATGCTGACTATACAAATTCTCAGCACAATAAGGAAATGAAAAACTTACAACTATTGTCACAGAACAATATGAAGATCGTGTCATAATCATATGCATCAATCTTAAGGCTTATTTCTCTTTTGAATTAATCACAAAATTCAAAATATTAGCAGGAAAATTATTCTATTTTGCATGAGGAACAGTATGCAAAACATTATGCACAATATACAACATAAATGAAAAATTCAAGTTGGGTTTCCTTCAAGTTATATAAGAGAAAAACCGATGAATAGCTGCAAATTGCAGAACTTCAGCAAAATTTGGCAGAATCTGTAGCTCTACAAGTCCTGCAATTATGGCAAAAGTATTTAGTTTCTAATCTCTAAACTTAAGTTTCAGTAAGTTATTTTTCTGGGCTCGCATACAATGATCAATGTACACAAGTATATTGCATCGCCAGTGGCCCAGGGTTAAATAATTTTTTTTTCCGAAGTCCTAATTTAGCAGCTATGAGACCATCTACTAAGCAGGCATCTGTAAAATATCGAAATCAGTTTCTTTCAAATGCCACTGGCACTGCACTCACATAAACAAAAATCCACTCTTATACGTAGTCTAATACAAATAAGCAAGCTTGTGCCTTAAACATACTGTCCAAAACCTCCTCCTCACACACCCTAGAAAGCATAAATTTTGACGAAGAGAACAAAACCCAGTAACAAAGTTTAGCCATGCAAGAAAGGGAAAGGGAAAAAAACATTTTGCATTAAATTATTCAAAAAAAAAAACCATAACCACATACACAGCATTGGAAGAATAACGCAAATACTAACCTCAAGTATATCGGTACACCGATAAGCTCCAATCCTCGTTAACTTGTTAGCGATATTCTCCTCAAACATGAGCTCAATAGTTTGCCTAAATACTCCCAAATTCTCCACTTCTGGCACTTCAATTCTACACACATTTCGCTTCTCTAAAAACCCACTACTTCTTTTGACATTATTGTTGTTGAACTCCTCAATTAAACCCGCGAAAACTGCCGAATTCATGCACAAAATCGCCCAGTTCATGTCCAAAACCAAACGCCCGCCATTTTTTTTTTACCTTCAAATTAAGCGTCACGTCATATATATCCCCATTTCCATAGCCCGAATCCGGATCGGGACCCGATGAATTCGAGAAAGAACTCTCAACTGGGACACGAAAAGAGGCCGATCTCGATCTGGGTACGGTTGAATCCGCGACAGGAGACTGAGCTTGTCCAATTTCTCGCACCAATTCTGCCGTGGGATCAGAGTCCATGGAAGAAACTCGACCCCGGAACAAGATCCGACGTGGGTCGATCCGGCTCACAATGTTTAGTCCAGATTTGGAGCTCTGCGGCGAGCTGGAGACAGACTTGGGTCGGGATTTGGTGATCGATTTGGGTTTTGAGTGGCGGATTTTGAGGTTTTCTGGGCTTGGAGGGACGGCGAAAGAGCAGCACCAAGATCACCGGCGGTGCAGTGAAGCCGGTAGTTTCCGGCGACTGGAATCCTCCATTGGTGGAAAGTACATGGTGCCGAGTTATGGACAGAAAGGGAGCATTACTGTTGTGGGATTGAGAGAATAGATTTTGTTTTGTTTTGGTTATGTATTCCTTCGGAATTGTGGGAGTTTGTTTGGAGGGAAATTCCGTTATGTTTGGTTTTTTTTTTTTATGTAAATTACTATTACTATTAGGTGTAAAATTATGAGTGGTGGGGTGGTGAGTGAGCTGGAGACTTTTGGTTATAATGTTAGAAGGTATCATTTGTTTGCTTTGTTGGGATTTCTTTGGTTTCACTTTCCATTCACTGCAATAGCTTTCAAAGTTTTATTATTATTATTATTATTATTATTATTATTATTGTTATTATATTTTAAACATTACTACTATCATAAAAATCAAATCACACTCTTTCTTCTTGATGTGAGCATAATTTGTGATGTTCTGATACCCTAAAAATTTTGAGAGGGTTTTACCTTCCAAAATGAATAATTTTTTAATAATTAATACCTTCAATAAAATTTTTTAAACATTTTTAAAAATATATTCAAATCCAATAACTTTCTCTAAATACAAATTACAACTAATATTCTTTAACTAGAATTCTCTAAATATGATTCAACTAACCTGCCTTATTAGAACTTCAAAAGTAAAGTTTAGTTAATATTCAATATATATAATATATGCAATTAACGCTTTTAAAGAAAACAAAATGTAATTGATTTTCAAATTTCAATAATATTTCAATAAATAACATATAAAAAATTTTAAAATTAACTTCTAAATAGGATAAATAAATAATTATCATTTTAACGTAAATAAATTTTACTTAATTAATTAATCATAAATAATTGTCATTTTTGGAGCGTTTTATTCGAAGACTGCCGTCCCAAAACAATTATACTTATTTTTTAGGTATTATTCTCAAGGATCGTTACCTCATTTGATTTTTCATTTACAAGTTTTTATCATAAGACAAATCACATCCAAATTCATCAATGCTTAAGTAATCACTATCACAATAATTCTACGTATAATAATTAATGAAAATAATAATATTTTAATTTTTTTTATAAAATTATAAAAAATTAATTTCATTATTTTCAAATGACTTTAAACGAATTCAACTTAAATACAACACAAAAAATTGAATTTTAACTTGTTGAATTTATGCAAATAAAATTTTTCATGTAAAAATATTCCATCTTGATTTAGCAAATAATTAATTAGATCAACTTGTACATATATTTAGAAAATTCATACACATATGTTTGAATTTAAATAAAATAAATATCCTACTTTTAAGTTTTTAAAACTAAAATAATTCCAATTGCATATAACAATCTACCTTACAAATACTTCTACTTATTTATTTATGTTCTCAATATCACCTAAATAAAATTAATAATAGTATTTACTAACCTAAATTATAGTAATTTAATTTTTTGCTTACAATAATTTTACAATCTATTATTAAAAAATTAGACGTAATCCTAAAAATAATAAAATAAATATTTTAAAAATTATTTATATGAAAATATTAAACAATATATATGACATTGTAATTAGTAATATTGTAAAATTATAATAACAAAATAAAACTAATATGTGTGTGTGTGGATGAATAATAACAGTACATCCTAAAAATATTTGTAATTTATAGAATAGTACAAATTTTTAGTGATTTAGAAATATGGCCTTATATTATTTGTAAATTACTCTTTTGTCTTGTTTTCGGCCAAATGTAACAAATAAATCCTAATTTCAAATTTTCACATTTATACAACTAATTTAACAAACAAACTCACATATAATATTTAATGCAAAAAATATTTTTATCTTCGTTAATAAAATCAAAATACATATATATATTCTTTAAAAACTTCAAGTTGTAAATTTATGCACATCAAATAAACTCCTTAGAAATAATCAATTAACAAATTATTACACAAAAATACACCACATAAAATTTTGAGTTTACTAATACATTTAAAACTAATCTTAAGCTATTTATAATGAAATAAAAATTTTATCAATTTTTTTTAACTAAACAATTACAAACAAAATTTAGAAAAATTAAGAAAAAAACATATATATTATTCATAACATCATTAACACACACACACACACATATATATATATATATACACATATTTCAAAGAAATTTAATGCATAAAAAATTAATTAAACAAACTTATAAATTCTATAAAAATAGCAATTGGAAATCATTAACTTCTACTAGAAATGACAACAGATAAGATATCAAAATATTTTAAGATATTTGTATTCACTAAATATTCAATATTCCCAAAGGAATTATATGTTTGATATATGTATCTAAAACTAACTGAAAAATCGAATATCCATAATTATCTAAAATAATCAAAAAAACATTTTTTTTCAAAGTAAATTTACAAATAATACTTTTTTATATTAAGTATTTAAAAAGTAATTTTTTAAAATAGTATTTGAAAAATAATTTTTTTCCAATAGTATTTTTTAAATTAAGTATTTGAAATAAATAATAATTTTTAAGTATTTAATTTATAAATTTATTATTTAAAAATTACATTTTTAAAATAATTATTTTTGTTAATCAGATACTGAATATTCGATACTTCAAATTATAACTACCAAAATTAATTTTGAATAACTAATTTTAAAACCAAAACCTATTTGATATTTGTTAAAACTTTAGATATCGAATAATTTTTTCAATTGGATGTTATTGAATATTTTGATGGTGTATTTACTAACCAGGATTAAAATCTGAAATATAAAATCGAAATGAATATTGTATTTACTTACTAAAGAGAAGATAAGAATGAAAATGACATCAGTGAACCCTACGCAACAATAATAAGAATTTAATTCTCAAAAGGAACTTGGGAATAGAATTTTTATTTCTAAAATTGACTATTTTAGTTTCACTTAATAATTTAATATCCTATTTTATCTATCATTTTAATTAAAAAAATATAAAAGTCAAAAATTAATTATAAAAATAAAAAATAATATTTTATAATATTTTTATTCATATTTTATAATTATTATTAAAAAATTATTATTATTATTTATTAATAATAATAATTTTTTTCAATAATAATAATAATAATAATCATAATTATTATAATTAAATAATAATAATAATGATAACAAAAATTAACTAAAGACATTTTAATAACTTGAAATAATTTTTTCATTTCGATTTTATTTCCTATAATTGAAGTAAATAACTTATTTTAATTTTCATTATTCATTCCAATTCCAAGTCATTTCAATTTTAATTCATTTTGATTCTAATTTATTTCAATTATAAATTAATAAATACACGACCAGCATTTTACAAAATTGCTATCCCTAGCTCCTACTCTCTCTTCTCTCAATCTCTTTCTCAAATGTGCATTTAGAAATTTTCAATGCATGTAAAACATTTCAGTTGAAAAGGTAAAATTTTCCATTTAAAACAAATGCTAGACATTTTATAAATGCCAATTGTTAATAAATCCTTCACTGATGCTTGTTTGCCTAGCATGTCACCCACCGCAACACTTGTCAACTATGCAATTAATCAAAAAGCATCCAATGTTACATTTCATTTCACTTCCATGCATGGGTTCGCCTCTCATTTACAAATTCAAAGTTTGATATTATGTACATATGCTAATTAAAAAACTCTAATTAATTGATAACTTAATAAAACATGCATAAACTGAATTCGTCTATGCAATATAATAGCAATACTAATAATAAATTATTTAAAATAATGTTATATAATTTATTTCACTAACATAAATTATGTTGTCTTAAAAAAAATAAATTTTTTTTTCATAAAATACCTACTCAAAATTTAAAATATCACTTAAAAAATATAATATTAACAATGTATTATAAAAAAAATTATTAATAATTTTTGTATCTATCTTCAATAAAATGAGATAAATTCAAATTTAAAAAATTTCGTTTTGTTATAAGATCTATGATTTTACAATATATATTAGTTACGAAGTTCTTGTTTTATTATGCTTTCAAATCTATAAAAATTACATTGAAAGTATTTAATTTTCATCTTTTTGAGTGAATATAAACTCAAAATAACATTATTCAATTACAATAAAAATCAATCTTAAAGGCAAAAAAAAAAGAGTCTTTTGATGCCACCACAAAGACCGTTAGCATAGCAATCTATTAGCGTAGAATAATGTTTTATTAAGCTATATTCACAGTTCACTCAATGCAGCCCCAAAATATTATCTAAAAGGGAAAGAAATGTTTTCCCGTAATGAATAGGATCTATATGAATAATTTTAAAAATATTGTGGGATTGATTGTCATATTTTCTAAATTCAAGGGGTTTAGATGCACTTTTCTTTCATGGGCTCCAAAGCCCACCTCAATCTACAACAGACTTGGTAAGCTTTTCAATACTATGGGCCGATCAAATAATTTAAGCAGTGTGCTCACCAACTCTGGTGGTATATCTTTGTTTCTCTTTATATCCAAACATTAGAAAACTCTCTCTAAATCATGGAAGGATCATAGTCGGCTGTACCGATTGATAGAAAATCCTCAATCGAAACAGAGCCCAGAACTCTGAATATTGATGAGATTCAGCATGCAAGGGTAAGTTTATGGATAATATGTTCGTGGGTTATTAGGGTGGTTTTCGTGTTTTTGAAGGTCGTCGCGTTTCAGACCTGTTCGTTATAATTCTGGAGTTTTTGATAATACATACGTCGATGCAGGAGGCTGCACCATATGTAATGAGTAAGAAGAGCACAGAAGAAGCCACGAATGTTTTCATGGAGATGAGGGTTTCAGTACATGCTGTGCAATATCGATAAATTTTAGCTGTAGAAAAAACTATTATTTTTCAGAACTTGGAAAAACTGTGTTGTTGCATGGATAGAGCTAGTATTTGGTGAAATGCCTGTCACTAATCCATCGTTATGCATGCATCTTGAACTAGGGACGAAATTTAAGACTACATCGTGCTTTTGGAATGAAAACTTATGATATATATGCTTTTATTTCAATGTATCTACTGCATAAGACCCTAATTTCAAGAATGGGGATTATCATCATCTAGAATATATAATTTTTTAGTTTTATATAATTAAGTAATTCACTACAAGAATTAAGTAAGAGAGAACAGATCAAATAAGACCTTAATCTGTTTTGGTATAAGCAGTGGGCATTTTTTTTTCTTTTTAACTTTTTTTAAGTTATTGCACCCGGTTCATCGTCATAAGCCAATTTTTCTCCAAAATTAATGTCAATGTGTCTAATTACTTCTAAGAACATGTCACACTCTTTCTAGCTGTTCTTCCTAGGTGTTATGAAAGGACGTCATTAATGGATGTTGAATAATAAGCAGGGCTTAGACTCAGCTGAGAGAGAGAGCGGAACAGAACAGAATAATACCAGGATGGACTCCGCAGGCGAGGAAGAAGATGATCATTGTTTGGAAGATCAACCTCAAGTTCAAGCGTTTATGGATATTGCCTCTGCGCCTTTCTAGTTCTTTATTTGTATTAGCTTTGCTACCAACTCATCATGTACAGGATGGAATTTTGCTTTTCC
The DNA here is from genome assembly GCA_032402905.1 of Khaya senegalensis. Classification (NCBI taxonomy): domain Eukaryota; kingdom Viridiplantae; phylum Streptophyta; class Magnoliopsida; order Sapindales; family Meliaceae; genus Khaya; species Khaya senegalensis. The sequence goes on from CP135536.1 coordinate 6,645,451, forward strand.
ATCAGAACCTTTATCTTATATATTTATTATTTCCTCGCACTTACAGAAATTCCATCAAAATTTCTTCAACATTTTCTTCGGAGGAAAGTAAAAATAACTATCAGGATTTAATACAAACTTCAGACTAACATACTTGGCTAGATATTAATAAATGAGAAACGAGCTTAACTTCCTAAATCAAGGACAACTACGCTATACAATCAGAAATAATATGTTCCAGGCTAAGAATCATACACAGCGGAAACCCACAGACAAATCGAATGGACAAGTACTTAAAAAGTAATGAACAGTCTTATTATCAGTACATTATTTTCACACAATGATGAAAGTAAATCGTCTTACAGTTGCATAACATGACTGAAATAGCTTTCAATTCAGCAGAAAAAGTATATTTCAGTACTCGGATAGAGTATGTAATCTAAAATTTCTATCAACTTCAATTAGGGAACTGAAGTATAATATCTTAAAAAAAAGGAGAATTCGAAGGGAATGTCATTCGAAAATTCGCTGCAAAAATAGCTGATTCCCAGCTCCCTCTTTGGTAGGTTGCATTCACAACAACAAATATAGGGAACTCTTCCAAAGAGTCTGACAATGCAATATTAGTGCAACACCAAACCCTACAAGTCACCTCAACCTTGACATCAAACAGAGCATGTGGATTGTTCTGCACCACGAAAAGGCGCCAGGTAATATGCAGCAGAAGAAAGACGAACTCTGTCCCAACCATTATTGTTGTTCTGTACGGGCCAAATATGACAAGCAACAACAAAACGAAAAAAGGATACTAAATCCTAAACGTAGCAATGTAGAGCAAAGACTGCACCAACAAACTGGAGCATCCTTTACTGGATTAAATCAACTAGTTGACAAGACCAATTTTCTATGAAGAATCTGTCAACAGAACTAGAAAGTAAAACTAGGCTCAAGAGAATGAATAAATCAGCATACCCCTCATCTTCAAAATGAAATCCATTAATGATGTTGGCAAGATAATTAGAATTTCACCAAGGATAATTAGATCCACTGCCACTTATTTCTGGAGCATGGTTACTTCCCATTGGTAATTGCTTGAAATGTGTAGCTGCACCATGGTTTAAAAGGAGCTTTTTTGCATTTCCCAAACCACAATTCTCCTGAATCATTCACCATCTCAAATGAGAACAAGCAAAAAGGCAGAAAATCATGTACATCTGTAAGTATATAGAGTAGAGAAAGGTTTGACAAGTTCAAACACATACCTTACAAAATGCAGCCAACTGATCCTCAATGATTGGTGCCTCTGGTAGCATGGGAGGAGAGTGACTTAAAAAAGGGTTAACCTGGTAGGATAACTGCTCAGGAATGTAACTGTTCTGGTCAGCATACTGCTCATCAATGTGGATACTTTCAGATTCACGTGCTTCAGCAGGGGAATTTAAAGGTACTTCAAGATCATCAAGCTCTAAAAATGGCCCATTATCAACCGGAGATGCTCCATTCAGATTATAGACAGAATTGTTGCCAGCGACGAAATTATCTACAACTCCACTCATTCCAGACAAATTAACCAGGTCTACCAAGCCATTGTAAATATCAATACCATCCAGGCAGGGTGTAGCTTCAACATTTCCATGATGCATGTCAAGTTTCTGTAAATGAATTGATGAATCCATATCAGCAAAATGTTAATATTTAGAAAAGGAACTGGAGTTGAATGGCAAACAGTAGAACATCTGTTCACAAATTGAAAGCAACCACAAAAGGAAGAGTTGCATTGTCAACAGAGATTGAATCCAAAAATTTCTAAATCAGACAGTAACTCTACTGATTTTCATAAAAAACTATATTTAAAATATCAAATCAGTTAAGCATTTCTATGGAAGTAAATTGACTCCCATTTAACTTCAAGTTCAACACATTAGCCAATATAACCATCATTTTGATAAACGAGTGCCATAAATATTAGGTTGCTACAAGCACATTTCAATTTGGTTACTTCATGAGCGTAACATAACAGCAAGATGGCAAGTAAAATGATGACAGTAACAAATCAATAAGGCAATGATACTCCAAACAGTAAATGTATTAGAGGATGGTACAGAATAACAACCAAAGTGTTAGGGAAAAAACAAATAAACAACAAACAGAAAGTAGATGTTTAACTAGCCAAGTCAGTAGATCCAAAAGAAAGATGTAATGAACAATTCATTCGGTTAAAATGGGCAGAGCATGTTACCTCTTTTTGAATATTTTCATTTGAAACCAAAGTGCTGTCCTCAGTGAAGATATCCAACATTTTAAGAATGTCATCCCCATCCAAAGGTTCAGCATCCTTCCGAGGTACATCATTATTAATGTGGGCTGATGGAAGCTCCTTGTCTATGGATGGGATAGTATCGGAAAGACATGACTCGGATGTCCCATTGCATTGACTTTCAGGGACATAGGAGCTAGTTGCTACTGGACTGCTCTGGTTACACACCAGAGGGGGAAGCAAAATAGAGGAGAAAACTTGCATACTATCAACATCCTCATCATCACTCCAGTCTTCCTCCCTAAATGGTGCTCCGTATTGTGCACCATTTCTTGGGCCTAGACCTTCCTTCTGGAAAACCGCACAGAGCACATATGCATCCTGATACATAAAAAGCTCAATCAAAACACAGCAACTAGATCTCAGCATCAACCATTTACTCATAGCAGTAAAAGGGGGAAACAAACATGGAGAGATAAAGAAATGAGAAGCACATTGAGTTGATGAATAATACATGTTGGAAAATCATGGTAGAATAACAAATGAAGACGTTACAGCAATTGAACATGCATGTTAAGGATGGATGAAAGAGGTACCAAATGCCTTTTTACAATTGCAAAGGGACAAAGATGCAATAAAATAAGGTAGGCACACTGTTTCCATTTTAAAGCAGCAAGGACCTTATGCTATTCAAAAAGGAAAATGCAGCTTGGAAAATGAAAAAAAAAAAAAAAAAACCTCTATAGGAGCCACATCTACTGAAATTTCCTTTATTTTATGAGATAGCTTCCAAGAAACTAACTGAACAATTAGAAATTGATCTCACTAGACATCCAAGAAACCGTAAGACTAATATTAGTTCTGGAAATAAGTAGTCATCCTAGTAGATCGAAGCCAATGATATGTTCTGATACCAAATTTATACATGAGTGCAATTAGAAAAGGTAAGAAATAAAAACATAAAATAATTTCAGAAGGCAAGTTCAACTCTTTGAAATTAATATTTACTACACTATAAACAGGTATAACCTAATTCCAGTAAAACTGGCTAATAAGCAACTATGAAACACACAGAAATTGTAGCCCCCAGTAAAGCAAATGATTAAATGAGAACACGAGGACAAATCACTACTCTGAAGCATGAATACACTAATAGAATAAGCAAACATCGAGACAACATGTGCCTTTACAGGGCTTAGTGAAAGCTAATATCCAGCAAAAGGCCTCAAGAAGAAAATGTAATTATATTTGCATCATTAAACGAATATGAAATTACTCAGTAATCATTGTAATGAACTTTTCAGCCTAATTTGTTATATGTAATAAACATTTGATGATACAGAAAAAATTAGAATCAAGAATTACCTGAACAACTCCTCTTAGAGCAGGATCCTTCTCTTGAATTCTATACTCATGCATTACCCAGTCTGTTCGTTCACCTCGCGGTGCTTTGCCTCTGTGAAAAACAAGTGTCTTTATCATCCCAACCACTTCATTATTGTAATGAACAGATCTATCCTTTCCCGTGGTTTTCCAATACCCAAACTCAGTGACACGCTTCGTTCTAACCCCATTAGCATATTTCTTCTCTCGTGGGCAAAAGAAATACCACTTCAAATCCCCACTCCTCAAACAAGATTTTCCTGATACAAAAGGCCACCCCAGTAAGATAAAAACAGAGAAACCAATATATGCAAAATATACTTGCAATGAGAGTAATCTCACCAACAGTGACACAAAACAACTTGAGAACACAGTTGAAAAGAAATAAACTTAAACGAGAGAAGAGAAAGGAGTTATTAAGTATATACCTGGTAGATCCCAAGGAGCGTACTTGTATATGTTGACCTCAGCAATAGCCTCGAATCGGAATTTCCTACCCATTACTTTCCTCTTCAAATAGTACTTCACCAGTTCAACATCAGTGGGATGAAAGCGAAACCCCGGAGGCAGAGATGTTTTTGCCATCGTGTATCACAGACAAAGTCCCACTATACAATAACTTTTATCCAGTTGCTCACAAGTTGTGAATAACGATTTATCTTTTACCCAAAATATTGTCTTTTCACACGAATGAATAAGTACCCGAAGTTGAAAATAGAAAAAATAATAAGAGAACAGATAATAATTAAAAAAAAAAGGAGACCCGGCGGAAGAAGTTGTCAAGTCCAATGTCGAAATAAGAACGACCGCGAACACCACAGCCTCCCCCGGCTCATAAACCCAAAATCACACCGAAGAAGTGATGTAATTTTCTTGCTGGGATCAAAAGACATTTGGTGTGCAATGCAGATCCTGTTTTAAACATTATTAGGTTCACAATCCGAAAACTAAAATATAAAAACCCCAAAAGATTAAGAAAGGAAAAAACAACCAAACTGATACAAATCCACAGAATAACAAGCATCAAAAATAAAGCAAACCCATATAAAAACGATACAGATAACACATAAATTCAATTCCTTTTATCATATTAATCAAAAACAAAACTAAAACCCATGATCGAAAACCCTAATCGCCCAATCACAAAACCCCAACAGAACGACAAAAATCCAAAAATCAGAGAGAGAGAGAGAGAGAGAGAGTTGTGTGAGAGAGGTCCTACCGAAGAGAGAGAGCGCCGGGAAAGGAGTGAGAGAGAGAGAGAGGGAATGGGAGCAAGAGAATTGAGCAGATCAAAAATGAGAGGAATGAAGGCGGTTATGTTTATGCTTTATATAATTTAATTTTTTAAATTTATTTATTGTGTTTTTTTATGAGTATTATTATCGACTCGCCTTGCCTTGGGTGGGAAACTTTCTTTGGAATCCTCGGCTTCTGATTGGTCTGATTACTTCATTTGGGATAATAACATCCGGGTCACTTTTTATATATTATCTCAAATAAATATATGTTTTACCCATTTATATCAAATAAATCCTTTATTTCCGTTATTCTATTAACATTTCTGAAAGCTTGTATTTGAAAATTATATATAAAATTTATTTTCAATCCTATAGATTGAAACGCGTAAATGATGGAACTCGGAGACCTATTTGATATAAGTTGATAATTTTATTCTCAATTACAAATATGTAAACTATAGGGATCAGATATTAATAGTCCAAAGAGAAAAAGTGACAGCTACTGACAATTTATTATTATTTTTTTTTGGGGTTAAGTAATTGTTCCGTGTAAACAAGAAAGACGATTGGAGAGAGACATGCACATGCAATGGAAAGTCAAAAATTAGAATATTCTGTTCACATTGCTTTTATTTATTTATTTATTTTTAAAATTTAATGTTAATTTTATTAACATATTTTTATTTTGATAATTTTTAATCTTGAAAATCACATCCGCACCATAATCTCAAACTAAAAACAAAAAAGATATTTTATTATAATTGTTTCAAATTAACTAAAAAAATTGGATAATATTTACCCTTTTTTTCAATTATTTAAAAAAAAGGATAAATGGCAACAATTGCTATTCTCTTTTCTTTTTTTTTTTTTTGTTAGTGTTTGAAAAATTACATAACTAATTTATTTTTAAGAGTATATTTGTTTCTTGAAATAGAGAATTATTTTCAAAAATCACCTCTTTGTATGATATCTAACACTGTAAAGGCAACTAGATATTATATTAGATTAAGTATTTAATATGTTACCAACATATTAGTTAAAATTTTGGAGTAACATTCGATGTCAATACTCATTAATTTACACACACAGGCTCTATCAGTTTGTATAATTAATTTATACTCATATTATTATTCTTCCAAATTACCAAATCTAAATACTAGACACATACATCATAAAATTTTATAATTTACATGATTTTATGAATTAGAAAATCTTATTGATACTACTCATTCCAATTAATTTTCACGAATTGTTTTGCATGTAACATTTATTAATCAGAAGACATCATTGGCAATTTGGTAAACCATCAAATTTCCCAGTAAGAAAATATGCAGCAAGCAGCCTCTCGTCTTACAAATTTCCCATTCTTTGAAGAAATCCAAAGACCAAGACCAATCTATTACAACATTGAAACTCAGACTGGAATTAGAAATAAACGGATTTATCACAAAAGGAACTTTTTTTTTTTTTTTCTTTCCCTTTTTTTAAATCTCAGTATGCAAGAATCACAATCAGGGAATAATACCACATGCCATCAAACAACCGAGAACATAACAGAACTTAACGGGCAACGTTAGATTTCGCCTTGCTGCTTCTATCCAAACAATCCCAGACTTACTGTCCTCCGCCAACAAAATCACCACCCACTGTATACATTGAAGTCATTACAACTTCAACTAGCAAAGACAGTCTCGGTAGCCATTTTCATGTTTCTGTATGTCATCCCCAGTGGAATTACTCTGTACACGGTTTGCTGTCTGAAGGTAGAAAGTGTTGTCGTATATCTCCTTCCAGTAAATAAATTCCCCGTGGAAAACAGTTCTGATATACAAGGAACATGGGGTAAAAATTGGTAAAAAGTGAGCGTGGCTGGAGAAAATTTAACCTCCTATACTTGAAGAATATCTGCCGATACAATTACAAATTCCTCCAAAGGAAAAATAGGCCACAAACTGCCATCGATCATCTTACCGGCTTCAACAAATTTTGTGAAGTCGTCATGCAGGGAATCAACTACCTTTACATCACACAACAAATTTACCGGCCCCTTTGATTGGAAGGCTTCAATTAACCGGTGTTGCCAAATGGAAACAAACATGTAATGACCAATCAAATTTCATCTCACAATATTCCATTCAAAACCCTCTGGTAATAATCATACTGCCTTGTCCGCCATGCATCTAAGCTGCTGCTGATCAACGAGAGTACCAAGGACACACATTGCTGATAGGAAAACAAAAGATTATGCTGTGACAGTAATATCAATGAGTGATTATTCAGCATAAAATAAAGAGTTACAAATTAAAATCAAACCTCCTCCGTTAGACTCAGATGGAACCTTTTTCTCAGATTCTGTATTGTTCGTGGACCACCTTTGAAGCATGGGAAACCCGAGTCCTGATCCAAACATCGCAAAGAAATATCTTGTCATCAACTGAATAAAGAAGTTAACTCGCTATTTTCATGGCAAAAACTACTTCATTTAAACTTCACTCCACTTATTTCTCTTTCTTGTTATTTCAAATACACATATAGGGCTATGTGCATCCCTGCAGAAACCAGACAATATTCAAAGTTGTGTTCTCAATCATTCTGGTACCTAACTGCTCTGCTTCTCAAGGCAGAGTTTGGATGGCTTACAGGTGAATTCTAGCCTGGAGATCCCACAAATGACTACTAGTAGCACCTTACATCAACCCAGAATCCTCAACAATAAACTTGGAAACAAAGAAGGCAGAGAAAAAGGGTCAAAAGAAAATCAACACCACAAAAGAAAACCCTTATCTTGTGTGTATCTCTTTCTTAGCATAATTATCCCCACACTTGCATTATAACCAAGCAAGGCAATATAGGAGTCAATACAAAGAAGAAAACCATTAAACCTCATCAGACAGCTCCATCACCTTCTAATGGTGTGAACATTGGGTGGGTACCAACATAGAGAAATAATTAACATATAATGACAACACTAACAAATTTATAGTAAGGCTATAGAAAGCCAGAGTTTGTTTTACCTGCAGCATTTCAACAAGAAGAATTATGCGCTCCGCATGCTTACGACATGTTAGGAAGCCTTGAATGCACAAAACCTAGAGATGACAGCAGATTCAGCAAGACAAATTTAACCAGAATCTTCACATGATCTCAGAAAACAATAAAGACAGGCTAACAGAGAGAGACAGAAGAAGGGGGGCTTAGCTCCCAAAGGGAATCTAATCAATACCTTAAAATAGTCAAAGAACTCACTTGGAACTCCCTCGGCATCAGAATCCATGACCTAGTATTATACAGTTTCCCAATCATTTTTCCTTTTACAATATAAACTGATGCACACTCATAAACACTAATATATAAGAAGCAACAAAAATTGTGGAACACATGGAACAAATGGGTATTCTACAAAATCACTTACCTCAAGAAGTTCGCGGGTTAATTTGAATGGTGCACTCTCAAAATTTACACCACCTGGTGAATTGGAGAGGATGAAGCCAAAATCAATATGTATAATGTGGCCTTCTTCATCCATTAACAGATTCCCGTTGTGACGATCCTTCACCTAGACAAAAGCAAACAAGCTCGAGATTTGTACATGTATATACAAACTAATAACAATCCAAACAAAATTTTCACTAAGAGAATGACCACAAAACCATAAGCTACAATATTATTTCTTCAGACGTTGTGTCTATATGCAGTGAGAGAGAGATGATCATTTTATTAGACCAGCTATTGGCATTGTAAAGGAAAGATAATACTTAACCAAAATAAGCAATTAGCTTAGCTCTAAGGCGAGGCAATGCTGAAGGATCATCAATAATGCCTAAGAAATTCATAACAAATGTAATCCAACCAAAAACTCTAAACAATAATGAAAAAAAAGAAAGAAAATCAAATATGAGAGAGAACCAATGAAAAATTAACATTAGTCAAAGGATGCTGTTGGTCACTCAGAATAGGCAAAATAAGGTTGACTGGATAGACAACCAGCCTAGCTATAACAGCAGATGATCTCAAGGGACGTAGCCCAAGAAATTTAAAAACAAACGGAAAAGAAACAACCAAAACTTTCAAATCACATAAAAAAGAAACATAGATCTTGACAGGATCAATCACCACTGATAAGGTTCAGCATTCTTCTCATTCAAAACATAAATTATGAACAGAAACCCTCATCTTTCTAAGCACAATATTACCATAATGAGAAGCAAAAAGATGAAAGTTCAACTATGTCCTCAGAATGATATATAGATGCTAAATTCCAAAGCATGAACAGCTTTCTAATCATTTTCCTCATCCAGGTATATCATTCCAAAGAAGCAAAACTTTCAACTTCATGTTCTTACTATTGACAGAGACCAGTTTGCAATGGAGAATCTCCTTAAACTATGTTCCCAAAGATAGTATTCTTTTATTATTTTTGCCCCATTCGTTATGATTTTTCACAAGTTTTAGGATACTTCTGGTTGCACATTGGACATGCGGTGAACGCTAAAAATCATAACCTTAATTGATGGCATCAAATACATGTAAATCAAACGGGAGCATAGGAACAAATAACAAAAGATGTTTAAGTTCCCCTGCTTCCTCCAAGCATAATATCCTCTTCGTGAAACAGATAAAAAAAATAGCTGATGAAAGCAGCACATATCAAGCAAAACACCTACTACAAATATTGCAGTATTAGATAGAAACATATAAAGACCTTTCAGAAACTGGCATCCTTCCTGTAATGCACTTTTTATGTGAATGCTGCTATTGACATCTCTCATATTAACACCCTTCCTACAAAATCTTTTTGTGTGTGTAATAAGAAAAAGAGATAGATGATAGCAGCATACCTGCAGAAGATAGCACACAAGGGAATATCCAGCCATGCTTTCAACAAAATTTCTCTGCAACAAATATGAAGTTCGCTCAGAACTTTAGAAGGTAAAATATTTCCTACTCCACAATCAAAATTAATTATAATAAAATAAAAGAAAGATGATCATATTAATAAAACTGTAACTTTTAAATCCCATCACAGTAACAATTCTGTGCAACATATAGATGAAAAAGTCTGCCTAATAATAATATCATCCTTCTCAAGAAGAACTGCTTTTCTGCAACTATGCATTACCTGGGCAAGCTTAAAACTTGGAGAATTTTCTTGATACTTGGCAACAAAGAAATCACGCAAACTTGTAATATTGGGATATCTACTTTTGATAGCGTGAAGTGAAGCCTAAAAACAGTAAAGATATTACTATTTTGGATATAGGGAAAGAGTTCATTGTGAATTTACTAAGAGCATAATGCACATAAGTACCGTATCAGGAATTGTTTCAATGAGTGCTGTGTAAGACGATGTCACCAATACTTCGTAAGGTCGCAACCAGAGAGGAAGACCAGCTTCTTGAAATATATCTGGTATTAAGCCCCAAAAGTTATACACTTCAGTGAACTAAAAGCAAAAGAACACCAGATTCACAGAACTCAAACAGTTAACCTCATTATATGAGATTAAACCAATAAAAAAAATAATGAACATAAAAGATCAACATATACACACACTTGTACCACTATCAACATGTTCCTTATTAATATCCTGTAGAACCAAGCACTCTATTTCAGCCGCCGTCTTCCAACTAAATATATGCCAGAGAAAACTAGTTCTAGCATAAGTTATAACAGCAATCAATTCCCTCAATTTTCACAAATAAATAAGTCAAACACCATGAACATAATACTATATATGTGCATGCCTGCTATAATATGCAAAATTTAAGTAGCCAACTAGACTACGTTATCAGTTACAGAACTTCTGAGCAATTTTTGGAAGTTTGTCAATCCTCACATTGATAAAATCCATTAAAAAATTGGAAATGAGAGGGAGGAAGGTAGGAATATTGCAACTTAAGTCTAGGGCTCACATCTAAGCCCAAGCATAAACTGAAAGACAGACACAATGAGTCCATGACAGTTAGTCAATATCTCACTTTTATTTAGAGTACTAATTGCAAAAACCCTTAAAGCAATAACCATCAAATATCCCAGCCATAGAAAAAGGCAAGAAATAATTACAAATCACAACAAATGTATTTACCATAAAAATGAGAAATAAGTTGAACAGCAAGATGCTCCTGCCTACAATCATCACCACTCTTAACAATAACCTACATAGAACAAGAGAGCAATTTCATAAGTAGGAATAACATTATAAACAACAGAGAAAATAAAACCAAGAAAATATATTTTTTCATTTGCACAGTCATAAAATCAAACAACTTAAACCATCCAGAGTTTGAAATGACATACAGTCATAAACACCGTTGAATCATCCAATTGTCTATAAATTAACTCAGGTGCATGTGTCACTGATTGTGGAGAATCATAAATTAATGCTCTAGACATGATAATTGATTTGCTTCATTAACTTCAATTAATCACTACTTAATCAATAGATGATGTTTTTCCAAAAATGATCACCAACACTCAAATTTATAGTTTTATCAAGCTAGAAACAGAAACTAAGATGGTAAACTTTGCTAAGGAACAAAAAAATATAAAAAAAGAACGAACCCTAAATCTTCTCAGAAAGTTAATTTGCTACTAAATATATGAAGTATTTGATTTTCTAAATCAAATCCAATTAATCATGTGTATAACAAGTCAAAAGACTAAGGAAAACGTGTTAAAGCTCCATAGAAGGTCAGATACATAAATATCGACGCATAGTTTTATAGTCCATTGAATACATCAAATGGGTAATGCCTACATGAATGGAAACTACAATTTGCATCAAGAAAGAAGCTATATTTAGAATTCTCTCAATTAGCTACTATTAGCCATCCCTAGTCTCTATCCCCTTGTGAGATAAGTCATATCAACAGAAAATACTATTATTTCATCAATTCCACTTTGTCTATCTAACAGCTCTGTTTCAGATTGATAAAATCAGAAACTGGTATGTTGTTCCTTCAAGACAAGACAATTAAGATTCAATTGACAGCCTCTGATGACGAACTTGTTACTTCAATTTAGATTAACTTCATTCCTGCACTTTACAGCAAGCCTTCAAACCAATCATCTGGTTCACTTAATCAGTGATAACTATCACACTTCCATACAGACAACCACCATCTGGGTCATAAATACTAAGAGAACTTAGTACTTAGCACAGGCAGCAAAGATTAACTGCTTCTATTACATAGTTGTTTATATCCTTTCTTCCACTTTCCCCAGCATAAGTCAACATAGTTTCATTCATTATGAGCAACAATTCTCAAATTCAAATACTTCAGATGCATAAATTACAGAAGAAAAGTAACAATATGCAGAATTTTTATTTTTAAATAATAACTGAAACACAAATGTAGGCAGAACTTACAGAGCACAAGTCCCAGCCAGGTAATTTTCCATACATGGAAGCTTTCCGTATCCTCTCTTTCTTTACCTCCCAAAGTTCGCCAGATAATGCATCAGTGGCCTTGGGCATACCACCATTAGTCTGTGGGAAAACTTTTGAGATAAAAAATTCAATCTCTTTAAAACAAAAAAAAAAAAAATAAAGATTTTAGTTTTAATGGCTACTCACCCTTGGTTGTGCATCTGATGAATCCTGACCAGCTACTTTCAGAGGGAGTCCAGGAGGTGCTTCTCCTTTTGCAGCAGCAGCCTGCAGGAGGACAGCAAAAGTTCAGATTCCAAAAAAATTACTCACGCCAACTGGTTTCACACACAGACCAATCTTTAAATACTTTAAACTAGATGCTTCAATGGAAGTGATACTTAGAATGTGAATGAAGCACATGATTATGGGGAAAAAAATATATATACAAGCAAACTGGTTTCATGTAGAGAACAATGACTGCTCAAGGTTATCCAAGCCAAAACATTGTTCAAGTAGCCGATTCAATTGGAGGGTACTTAAAATGTGCATAAAATCACATTGTATCTAGCTGATTCAAACTAGGTCATTATGCCGCTACAACAGAGGTGCATTTCTGTAAAAGCTAAAATCGGTATAGCATGCAGCCAAAGATGTGCTCAACAGAAGTCCAGATTATTAAAGATTATCAGATATATTGCCAATGCAAAAGAGGTTCCCAACCAGGTTCTGTCTCCTTCATGGTGTGTTATATGCAAGAATGGCAATGAGACTGCTAACTACCTCTCTTTCCAATGCAATATAGCTGCTAAACTGGAAAATTTTATTCAAGTTGCTAAAATTTTATGGGCTTTTCCATCCTCTTGTGTTTCTGTGCTTATTCAACATGTATCAGCTTTGGCTAAAGGAGAAAAAGAAAGAGCATTATGGAGATGTATTGTCTTGGCAATCTTATGGATTATTTGGCAAGAAACAAACAGAACTTTTCTAGAGACAGAGAGGAAATCTCTAGTATTTGTGGGACAGATGATCTTGGTTCCTAGCTTCTCTTTCAGTCTCTTAAAGAATTTCAAGATACTTCATTTTTCTTTGTTCATTTAACTTGGGAAGGAGTTTTAGGTTGATTATGTTAGTTTGGGAGGGCCTCACAAGGTAGATACTTGTTCACCTATTGTAAATCACCTATTCAATTAATGCAATCTTCTATTTTTTTTTTTTTTAATCTTTTTGTCAAAAATATTTCCAATGCCAAAAATTGTGTTTAGGCACAAAGTGTTGATATTGCCAGGAAAAAAAGACCGGATCCCTAAATACTGACAGGCACAAGAAAAATGGATGATAGTTTAGAACTTAAGAGTGAATGACTTTGCAAAAGGGGAGGGTAATGGAAATTAGTTTTAACCTATTAGGAGAATGCCATTGCCACCCTTTCCCCGGTTATTAGGAGGGACAAATGAAACATTGTAAAGGTTCTCTGAGCAGATAAACAAAAACTGTTAGCAAAGAAATATATTCAACTATTAGCATATCCCATATGCTAGCCTATATTTTTAAGCATCATACAAAAGTTTCCAAATTCATCTGCACAAGAAAAAAGAAAACAAAATCAAACAGTCTTTAGCCTAACAAAACAAAAAAATGTTACAATCTCTATCAAGGGTTAGAGGAATCCTCGAAAGAATTTACATATGCTAAATTTATGTACACTCAAACTTTAAAATACATTATTCAAATTGACAAACCAACCATCAACCAAGAAAGTACCTGAGGTAAGACAAAATCACACAGAACAAAGTCAAAAGTACTTGAAACTATCGTGTGGACTGCAGTTGAAAATTAACAGTAGTTCCAAATACAATGTGGAAGAATAACTCCACATATAGAAACTTCTTATACAAACTACACTATAAAAAATGATGCTTCATGAAATTAGTGAAGGATTGAAAATACACAAGTCAATGAAATAAATGCGAACAAATAATGCAGGCCATGTGGCAATGATATAACAGCAACAAAAGAAGTTTGTGTAGGTTGTTTGTATCCAGCAAACCTTCTACTCTGAATGGTGTAACAGATAAATTACTCGTGGTCTCCATCAGCAAAGGTCTTTTATCAATGAATAAAATGTAAAAAGTGGGTATAAGTACTTTGATTTGAAAATATTAAAAAATAACATAAAATTATAACAGCAGCAATAGTACTTAGTTTACCCAATCAAAAAACCCACCTTCACCTCCTCAAAGGCAACTGTACTTGGAACACGGCGGTGTTCCTTCCGACGTGACGGTCCTTGATCCTCAATGTCTCGCATTCTTAACCCAGGGTCTGCCATCAGCACAACCCTTACCCATTCCAAGTCATCTCCATCTGCTGCTTCCAATGTATGACTGACACCCTCTCCAGCTTGATTACCATTTGACATGGTACGAAATGCAGCAGGTTGCATACTGCTAAAATTCACACCAGACTGTGAATCAGACAATTTAGGTTTCTTGGATTGCCCATGCAATTGCTTCTCCACTGAAAGACTTGCGCTGACAAATTTCACTTTTGCCTCTGGCTTATGAGTCATTGCCTGATCAATTGCTTGAGCAGTAGATACCGACATCCTATCCGTACTATTGCGATATGCCTCCTGAGTAGTCCATAAAGGATAAGCCCATGGAGGTGGCTTTGGCAAAAATGCATCACCATTTGCTAGCGGAATTCCTCCTCTAGAAAGTTTTTGAGGACCAGATGTGTCCTTTGCATTGCTACATCATTTTTAAAGAAAAGAATCAGAAATATATATTTGTGTCAAAGATTTTAACAAAAATCTGTCATAATAAAGGATAAAATTTTGACCTTACTTGTGTAGAAAATGTATTCCACACTAACCTTGGTGTTTCACTTTTCAAAACTTCAACATAAATCAGATAAGGGGCCTTTTCCCTAGAATTCAAAAGAACAGCTTCATCTTCTGGAATATGAATCACTCGATACATCCCTTTTCCCATTGGAAAGCATACTCCTAAAAATATTATCAACAATATTCAAATAAAGAGTATGGATCCACACTGAAAAATTAGAAGTGCCAGATCACTGAACAAAACTACCTACAGAAAATAAAAGCGATCAGAATAATGAAGAACAAGTTATTTATTTATTTATTTCCAGGAGTACAGAATCTGCCAGTTTTTAATACTAAACCATCACTTTATTTTTAACAAGAAACTATAAATAATTATTAAAAGCTCACTTGTAAAACACAAACCCTGAAAGAAAAAGACTATGTATATGTATGTGCATGTGTACGTATATCTATAATCATCAAAGAAAAATGAAAAATTTGCAATAAAAAAAAAACAAAACAGAAATATAAAATCACACACATTAAAAAAAAAAAAAAGAGAGGTAAAACATGCAAAAATAAATAAACATAGTCAGAACGTTCAGTAAACAGAGAAAATATAAAAGTTCTCCAATAATACTACAAACATAAGAGTTTCTTTCTCCAAAATAAAATCTGACACACAAAACAGTGTTCATAGAACATTTTCTCATAGAAAGCAAAGGCCCTACCACCAAACATAAACCCGAGGACAATAATGCCCAACACAACTGATAATGCATTTTTCTTTTTTTTGCATTTCACAATATCATCCTCCAAACATTTGCAGGTTCACATATTCACTTCCAGCAACTTTGAAATATATAAAACAAAATAATTAATATGATAAGACATTTGTTTCCCAAATTTTTACCACTTTTGGTACATGAATATCATTTATTTCACATTCTGAGATCACATTTTATTAATGTACAACCAGAGCGTTTAACAACATAGAAGTTGGAATTATTTTCATCAAAATAACACATTTTTGGCAATAACTAGTCATCAAGAACTGTACAACAAAAAACTCATTCATCCATGACCAATTAAGTACCTCCGCTGTTTTGAGCCTCAGCTATGTGCAAATTGATCTCTGAGAGGGACTAGAAATGCAAGAATGACACGAACAACAGATGTTAGAAAATTTTGACAGCATATAATTAAAGCAGCAATGAAATTCAAAGAAAGCCTGACAAGGCATGAAAACCGTAAACAAACCTCACGAAGAGCAATTTTCCGATCTTCAACTGGAAAAATATCCACTAAACCATATGATGTCTCACACAATGACAGCACAAATTCCAATGATTCATGATATGTCCCCTTCCGAAATTGTGATGCTGTATGAACTGGAAGTGGGGGCTTGGAATTTGACTTCTCATTCTGTTGCTTAGGTGAACCAGGACGCTTCTGAAATAAATAAATAAATATAAGGCACACAACATGTGCAGTGAACATCCGTGAGAAAAGGATTTATCAGGCAGTGAATACAGAGAAAAGTCAAAACACATTAACTCCTGTGTGTCAACTCACTAGCTCCTCAATACTAGATCAGAAAAAAAAGTATTCCTTCCATGGATCATTCTCTTTAGCAGGTTTTCCTTATTCAATACATTATTTTCATCTTGACAGTTTTAAGCTAAAAGATAAGTCAAGAGATTCAATAGGATTTCTCTTACTCTCTTTTGACCAAATATCCTAGCTAAATTTTTTTTAAAAAAAAATCAAGTTGCTAATCTATCACTACTTATCATATGCTAACTTCTAGTGCTTCAGCATTTGACATATAAACTATAAGCAGCATGCATTCAAATTAAAATGGAGACTTTGTAAAATGAAATGCTAATTATGTAGAGCAGACAATTTTTCTTCATATTTTCCATCAAAATAATTTCCTAAAAGATTGAAAAAGGATAGTTCCATATCAGAATTCTGGCTAATACACACTTGATGGTAGAAGAGATTAATACAGACAATTCTCAAAAATTTAAGAAATTCATAAATTGTAGACATATATTAAATAGCACAAGACATTACTAAATATCAAAATTTAGAATTGCAAAAATTAAAAAAAAAAAATGGAAGAAATCCTACATCATTTGCAAAAAAAACATTCACTGGAAATGTTACAGCAATACTATACGGTTATAGCTCATGCACTTAAGAGTGCTCAAGCAGAAGAAATTCATTTTAGAGAAATTTTAAATAATTAAGTATCAGCACATATATTTCGAAGAAGTACAAGCAACATAAAAGGAAATCTTAAAAGATCAACACACCAACACACGCGCGCGCACAAACACACAAAAAAGACTAAATAAGAGCGGACCTCTCTTTGCCTCTTTGAACCAAACAGCTCTGAGTCTTCAACCGATCGATCGCGATCTCTAAAGAGTTTGCGGAAAAAGTTCTCAGTCCCCGGACTGCTTTCAAACAATCCACCACTGTTGCTGTTTTCATTTGCAGCAGTTGATTTAGAATCTTCAGGATGCACACGAAACAATCTCCGAAACAATGAAAAATCTGAGGATTCTTCTTCCTCAATACTTGCATTTCTCTCATCGTTTTTATCATTCCCATCTTTCTTGTCCTCAAATTTTTCCTTAAAGAATTTCCTAAAAAACCCTTCTTTTTCATCATCTTCAGTGGATTTTGAACACTTTTGTTCAGAGTTCACAACTTCTTCATCCTCAGTCCTATCATTCCCGTCCTTCTTGTCCTCAAATTTTTCTTTAAAAAACTTCTTAAAGAACCCTTCCTTTTCATCATCTTCCAATGATTTCGATACTGACTTATCATCATAATCGGTCTTGCTATCACGAAACAATCTCTTAAAAAACCCTTCAGAACTTGTTGTCAATTCATCATCCTCAACCTTACTGTCCCTCAAAAATCGCTTGAAAAACCCCTCTGAACTTGATGTTATCTCCTCTTCCTCACTTCTACTGTCTCTCAAAAGCCTCTTAAAAAAACCATCCTTTTCATTCTCTTCCTCGTCCTTCTCAACCGACTTCCTAAACAGTAATGCATCTCTCATTTTTGGCCCTGGAATGAATTTCTTAAAAATCTTGTTGTCCTCAGGGGTTGACTGAGCATCCTCTAGCGTGTTATTCCCTGGTGATGGTGAAAAAGATAAAGACCTCGGGGTAGGTGGGGACGATGTCAATGACAACAATCGCTGTTTCGACGACAATAACTTGCTTAACATCTGGTTCTTACTCCCTGGGCTCGAACTTGAATTATGTACCCACATAAGCGGTGGCCACTCACCCATCAAAGTGGCTGCTATTTGACACTTCTCCTGGATCCTACTGATACCCTCATTGTCATCAGAATCCTCCAACTCCGCCAACAAGAACCAATGCACTTTCAAAGCAATCTTAAGCGACTTCGAACACACATCAATAACAAACTTATCCAAAGAGGGGCTTGGTTTATGAATCATCATATAACAAATTTGAAACAGATAACCCTCAATACCCGTTAATGGAAGCGAGTACATTCTATTACATAAATAATCACGCACACCAGCGTGATCATGCTTGTAAAGGTAACTAACAGCAATCCACTCACAAAAAAAGGACGAGTCAAAGAACCGCATGAGCCACCCGCTCTCACCGGAATTACTCGTGAGGTGAGACCGTGGCGCGATTTCACGAGGTGACTCATCTGATTCTCGGATACTCAGTCCTAAAAACCGCACCATTTGGACAGTATCTATCAATCTCCTATCAAACACTTGTCACGCCTCATAATATAATCAAACAGACCCTAAATTTATTACAATCCAAACAAAGTAATCAAAATCAAATCATAGCAGCAAGTAGAGTGTTCTTCTAATATAAAACCACAAAAATCTCTAAAACCTTCATTAAAAACCCTAATTTTTTCACCAAATCAGTTAGCCACAGCTCCTCAGTAATTCAATGCAAATGACAGTTGCGAAGCCCTCTACAATCACACTTCTCGATCAGAAAACCTAAAGTGCGGACACACAAGACAACCAAGTAAATTTTAATCCCGTTGTTTATCGGGAAAATTAAACAGAAAACAAAATTGGACGAAAGGAATTAAATGATCGCGGATATTGTTCTGTCGAGGAAGTAAATGGAAATTATTGAATGATAAAAGAGAAAATGAATTATGCAGCAGAAGATAAAAGAAAATGCAAGAAAAGCTAAAACGGCTCGTCTGATGGTAACGTCGTCGTTTTCGGTGCAACGAAGGTTGCTCAAGGTGGTGGTGATGGTGGTCTTCTCTTCAACGGTGTTGGCGAGAGAGAAAACGAAAGCACGGTAATAATAATAATTATTTATTTACATATTTAATTATTTATAATTTTTTAAATTATTTTAAGTTTAAATATGTGACATATGAGTTATGCTAACGTGCGCTGTGGGATTGACGGATACGCCACATGCGGGTGGATTTTCTTTTTCGTTTTTCCCTCCAAAGTAACGCAGGAAAATGCATTATTGTTCAATTTTGAAATTTTTAAATATTATATTTTAAAAAATACCCTTAAAAAATAAAAAAATATATTAATTAATTATAATAATATTATTCGTAATTACATAATTTTTATACCACCAAAAGTACGTAAAATATACTAAATAAATAAATAAAAACAAACTCAATTTTTAATTGTTAATTATATTTTAGTAACACGTTCTTAACTTATGCATAAAATTTTATATTTTAATTGATTCAATTAAAAAATATATTTTAAAATATTATAAAAAATTTGATTATAATTTTTTTTATATTTAATTTATATTTTAATAATAATTTTGTATTAAAATAATTATTTTTATTAAAAATTAATTCAAAAGTTGTGAGAATTTTGATTTGGTGGCTCGCCAAGTAACTTGAAAAGTTAGGAAAGGCTTCTTTGCTTTGAATCTATTTCCAAAACGATCCGTGGACCATCTATGTAATCTTCCCACCGAAGGTAGCACATGATCTTACCAATACTTTACCCCTAAGGTCCAAATGAATCAATAAAGACATATAAAATCTATTATCTTTGAAATTATGGTACACTTCATTATTATGCACTGAAATTGGGTAATAACATAACATAATATGCCATTTATTTTTAAAAGGTTTTTATTACCAATTGAAGTGTCCAATTTAATATAATATGATATTATTGTAATTTAGAACAGTGTATGTAGATGAGATTAAATTAGATTATGTTAAATTCTAAGTAGATTTTATCAAAATAAGATAATTGGTACTTTTATGCCTTACAAAATCCTATATTTCTATATTTGTAAAATATCAAATTAATACAAAAATATCTTATAATTTAACATATATTTATTATTTTTATGTTGAAAAAAATTTTAAAATTAATAAATTTTTATATTTTTATTCAATTATTACTTTATTATAAGTTAATTTATATCGTATAATTTATGTGAAGAGCTCATATTTGTAGCGTTATTTATTGGCTTATATAATGGATTTAATTTTATTATTTTATTGATAAAAAAAATATATTCGTTATATATGTATATATATTTTAAATTTATATAATTTTTATACTATTTTTTAATTATTAAATTAATATAATTTTAATTGTTAAAATTAAATTAAATTTATATAATTAATATATATATAATAAATTTAATCATAATTATTAAAAATATATTAATTTAAGAATTAAAAAATTAATATAAAATTAAAAATTTCTTTTAAGTTTTATGATTAATAAAATTCAGGCAGCTACCATCAGTAGTACAAGCTTCCTTCAATCAAACAGCAGTAGAATTAAGCAAGAAATCCTGAGATTTCCTCTCATAAACATATCCACTGGAAGCAGACGCATCAGCAGAAAATATCATCACACCATTAACTTCAGAACCATTTGCCTGCAACAGCTTCAAAGCGTCAAAAAATGCTTCCCCTTGTATCCCTCTCCCATTCACTTCATAACTTGGAAGTACTTTTGTTTTATTAAATTGACTTGCCCTAAGCTTAAACGCTTCCAAATACCCTCTAGGATTCTTCACCTTGTCTGTGTAAAACTGATAGTTGACGTAGTCGATAACGTCGCCGTATTGCTCGAAAAGCTCGGTGTAGGGCAAAACTGTGCTGTAAAATGGTGCAATTGTGGCGAGGGAGACGACCGATTGGTTTTTAAGCAAAGTGACGAGCTCGCCAATGCAGTAAGTGAAAGACGGAGTTGATGCGTTGCGTTTTGGAAAGTTTTCGTAGTCTATGTCAATGCCGTCGAGATGGTATTCATTGACGATGGATTTTAGGGACGAAAATGCATTGGAAATCCACAGCTCAGGGTCCTTTGGATGGTACCTGTGACGGATTATTTTTTGTAGATGTGAGCAGCATTTTCCATTAATAAAAAATAAAAATTAAGTCATACCAGCTGAGGACTTTATTGCCTAAGCTCCAGCCGCAGAGACTGGCGAGAGCTTTGACGTTGGGATGCTGAGCTTTGACGGCTGCAACAGAAGCAGGGGTCAGGGTTTCAGCCCAGTACGGTGAGAAGTTTCCATTTTGATAGTTGCCAGAAGGGTCTGCATCAATCGCGAAGCTCAGTAAGAAATGAAAATCAATCCCGTCTTCTATTGGCACTCCATCAAATGTCACTTGAACTCCTGTTGCTCCTATGTATTCCATCATCACCTTCCCACCATCTGAATTCATAAGAAGAAAACTGCAGCTTGGTCATATTTTTCTACTGTTTCTGGAATGTTACTTAAAATATAGGTTAGTTGAATGATATTACTTACCACAGAATCGTACTAAAAAGATTGCAATTCCTGCAAGAAAGGGAAGAAATTGCTGAAGCTTGATCATATTTTTCTACTGTTTCTGGTATTACCGGATGGCAAATGGCAAGATCCAATCGTTGGCGCTCGCTTATAATGTTTTCTTTTTTTTTTTTTTCTTAGGAAAAGGAAATTAGGCCGGCAAAAATGAGGCATTATTCTCTAGTATGGTAGCCGGCTAGAACTATGCTTGTACAATTTTGGCTCTTATTTTTTTTTTTTGGTGACAATTTCAAGGTTTATTTAGTAAATTGCACAAGGAAAAATAAGGGGTAGTTTTCTGAATTTTTATGAAATAATTAATAAAAATGTACTTTAATTATTATTAACAAATATATCCCTAACGTTTTTAAATGTTAATAGTTTCTAAAGCTTTAAGGGTATAGATGAGATTTTATTATTAAAATTTTAAAATATATTCAAATTGAGATATTCAATTTTTATCTTTGTTCTTTTATGTAAATTTTTTTTAAAATATATGACACCCTTAAAACTTTTAACTGTTATTAGTGTTTAATACATTAATAAGGGTAATAATTTAGATCACGACACAATTATATAATATCATCTTATTCTAATAAATGGGTTTAAATTGAGAAAAAAAATGATATGAATATTAGACAAAGAAATGGATAAGATTAATAATCTTATAGTGTATTGGTTTAGTATTTCTTTTAATACAATTAACTAGTTGAGTAATTATATTATGTTAACTTTTTTATAATTTAATTGATTTATTTTATATTTTAAAAATTATTTATTTGTATTTATTATATTTTTAAAATATATTTAGTAATATTTAGAATAACTATTTTAGGAATTATATTAAAATAAGAAAAAAAATATTAAGTAAGTAATAGAATTACAACTCATTTAATTCATTTTTATAATTATGTTGATAAAGTTTAGTATTTTATAATGTGAATTTGTTTATAATATAATTATATAAAAATTTAAAAAAGTTTTTGAACAAAACTAAAAAAAATTTAAGTTTGCTAAAATAATTACAATCTAATTTATTTATTTAATAAGTATTTTATAAACTAGTATCTCCTATTCTTTAAAAGATGGTTAAATGAGTTAGATTTACTTAAATTTTGTTTGACATGGCGCACATATTTTTATTTAATATAATATAAATATTATACACATATATATTTATTTGACATAATGTAAATATTATACCCTGATTCATGTTGCCATCCTTAAATGCTAGGGTCCTTAGGGACTTGTATGTCTAAAATTATAAAAAAAAAATATTTTTAATATTTTATTAAATTATAAGAATCTATTTGTTAATATTCCAAATACAGAACAATGATTCCAGTGAACCGCGTGGGTTTTACTGGAACGCCGCCGCGTTTGAATAGGCACAACTCCATGCACATAAACTGCAGTCTCAGAGAAGTTGCTGCTGGATCAGGATGAAGACATACGGTACGTTGAAGTCGAAGAAGATTATTTATATCTGTTGTCCTTTCTAGTTATTCGACTGTGTTGTATCCCTTGCTTATTTTATTATGGTATACGGAATTGGACGCAGTAACCTAAGTTAGATTTTATTGTGTTATATTATGATTAATAGAATATTGTACTATGAGTTATCAAACATTTAATATGTATTACTTCTTATTATTTTTATTTTATAATATGATCTTAGTTACAATGGACACTACGGCAGTGATTTAAAATTTTATTTTACTTTTTATTACTTCATGTCTTGTATTTGTTATTGATTGGCATCTCCATACTTTTCCTGTAAAATTTATGGATAAGGAGTGGGAAAAGTCAAAAGAATGGAAACAAGAAAATTCTAAGTGTGATTGATTGTTAATTATGGAAGAAACTATATATTTTGTATAGTTATTTAATCAAGAAATACTAATTTATATATAATTATATATATAAATTTACGTAATAAAATTATATTATTATCACACATTTTATGAATTAATTTATAAAAGAATTTGTTTGTTAAAAGATATATAATAAAAGATTTATTCTCTGTGCGTGTGTTTGTATGTATATATATTGATTATGATCATATTTTATTCTTTTTTCCTCTTTAGTTTAAGTAAAAGTTGACACATGACATAGTTAATACTGAACGGTTTGAATTGTGTATTGAATTTTTTAATTTATTAATTTATATCAAAAAATGTGAAAATAATTTTTAAAATTTATTAAGATATAATATAAACCGTTTATTATTAATTGTGCTTACGTGTTATTGTTTTATTAAAAATCAAGGAGAGTAAAAACTAAAAGAAGATTCCAATCCTCTTTTTATATATAAAGGATTGAGATTTTTTCCTATTCTTTTTTTATCTTTTATTTTTAACAAATTATTGATACACAATATAATTAATAATGAATAGTTCATGTTATATTTTAGTTTTTTTAATTTATATTCTAAAATATAAAATTAATTTATAAATTTTATTAATATACAATTTGAATTGTTCATTATTAATTATGTCATATATTAATATTTCGTTAAAAATTAAGAATAGAAAAAATTAATAAAGAATTTTAACTTATAAAAAAAATTGAACAGGAGTAATTAAAAAAATAACCTTCAAAATAGTTGAACAAATTTTGTGTGAATGAGCGTGATCAAAACCAAGCAAACATGGGGCGTAACGTCCAGCACAAGTGCAACCACCTCAAGCATGGATGCTAAACAAATCATTGAACAATGTTGCAACAAATTGTTAATTGAATATACAAGGAACAACAAGATAGCTTGTCTTTTAGTGTTTGTATTTATATTTCCTAAAATCTCCATGTATTGATATGGAGCAAGTTTTTGTATTGCCATTTTGTATGTAGATTTCTTCATGTTTCTTGATCGCTTTGTAGCCAAAGTATTCTTTAATCCAAAGAGCCAATGTTGCTCTAATTGTTTAGATTATTTGAGGAGTATCTCCATTTTCTCTTTCTTTTTTCTCTTCCAAGTACAATGTGCTCAGTAATTAATTATTCACTAATGTATTCTTAAGTTTTGTCGACACAATGAAATCATAATCAATTTAAGATTTTGATATTACAATAGCACAATTGTTTAATAAAATTGAAAAGAGAAGAAAGAGTGCGTGTGTGTCTCTTTTAATTGAAGCTATTGATATAATTAACAATTCTTTTATATCGGATTTTCAATAGAAAGGGTGTGTGTATTTTCATAAAAGATATAAATTTTTGAATTGAATTAAAAGAGAAACTATATATTGGCACCTCTTATACAAGAGGTTGAATACAATAATAATAAATTAGTACTAATTTATAGTTTAACTTTCTTATTGGAGATTATTAACTAAATCTATATTTGTTGCTTAGAATATTTATAAAATTAGAAAACAATCACTAATTACAATAATAAGAGATTCAACAATTACTCTTAAATAATCTCATATCTTTGACTAAGGATCCAAATATGGAAGAAATCTCTACACTCCTCAAATTGGTGCATAAATGTCAAACATGCCCAACTTGCTTAAAAAATTTAAAAATACTCAATTTGAGACTATTTTAATAAGAATGTTGACCAGTTGGTTCTCAGATCGAATTTTAGGTAACTTTACAATTTTTTAGTCCAACTTTTTATTAACAAAGAATTTGTTTACCTTGACATATTTTGTACAATCATGTTGAACTATGTTACATGTTACTTTATTATTATAGTATAATCAAATTGGTTGGCTAGACGGATAACTTAAATCCTACAAGAGAAGTCTTAGCCATAATGCCTCACATAAACTAAGGGCCATATTTCTTAATTCAACTTTTGCACTTGAGCAAGTAATAACAATCTATTTCTTGAAGTAACTTGAAGTAGATCTTTTATTGTCTATAACTCTAGCTCAATTAGCATTAGTATATGCATTTATATATTGATAATTTGTATTTTTTATAAACATAATTCCTTTTCAAGAGTGACTTTCAGATACCTCAAGATTCATGTAATTGCATTCATATGTTGCCTTTTAGAATTATACATAAATTGACTAATAATACTTAATGCATAGGTTAGATATGATCTTGTGTGCGCTAAGTACATCAATCTTCCAATAAGTCTTTGGTATCTTCTTTTGTCAGTTGATACTTGAAATTTCATGATGTATAAAACAATTGATAAATTTTTTTTATTTATTGAATAATTCTTTTGAGCACCTAACCATATACCTAAATGGTATCTAACAATTGACTCTTTTGATCATTCCATTTTTTGTTTGCGAATACCCTTGTATCCTAAATTTGAAGTATCTATTTCTACTATTAAATTAGCATTAGGGTTTGGCAGGCTTAAACAAGAAATAATTTTGACTTTAGTTTTGATCATTTTGACTACTTGAGTATGTTGATCCGACCATGTTGGTGGGTTCTTCTAGAGCCTATTGTACAGAGGTTGACATAAAGTCCTAAGATTGAGAAAGAAATCAGCTACATAATTAAGAGATCTTAAGAATCTTTGTAATTGAGTTTTGTCTTTAATTTCATCTGAAAATTTTGAAACAAATTCTATTGATCTATTGATAGGTTGAATAGTACCTTGATAGATTTCATGACCTAAAAACCTAATTTTGGTGGTCGACACAATTAAGCCATTCTTTTTGATAATTTGTAAGAATATTTGTAAATGTTTAAAGTGTTGATCAATATATTTTGAATAAATTAATACATCATCAATGTATACTATTGAAAAATGTGAATAAGGGTTGAAAATATCATTCATGATGTTTTGAAATTCAGATGGAGTTTTTTTTAATCCAAATGGTATTACGTTCCATTCATAATGTTCAAAAGGTACTACAAAAACTGTTTTGTATCTATCTTAATTACTAATTTGGATTTACCAAAATCTTCATTTCATATCAAACTTAGAAAATATAGTAGAGTTATATAATTTATTGAGTAAATCCTTTTTATTTGGAATAGGATACCTAATCCATTGGAACACTTTATTGAGTGGTTTGTAGTTGATCACTAATCGGGGCATACCACGTTTTATTTCATAATTTTTATTGATATAAAAAGCCGAACAACTCCAAGGTGATTTAGATGGTTGGATAAGTTTTTTTGAAAGTAAATCATTGATTTCATTTTTGCAATGTTCAAGGAGATTATGATTCATTTGAATGGGCCTAGTCTTAATTAGAATATCTCTTTCCTTGAAATTTTTTTTTCATAAGATAATTGAATTATATGCTTTTTTCTTTCCTAAAAAGCATTGGGTAGATCCGAGCATATTTTCTTTTGAAAAAGTTTGTGGAGCTCATTGATTTTTATTTGAACAAGTGGACTACCTAACATACTTTCTATCTTGGTATAATTAATTTCCTTTTGTAAAGTAAGCACGTGATATTCCTTATGTTAGATAAAATTGATCTGTTGGCTTATGGAGTTTTGTTGGAGTATGTGAATTTTCTTTTTATTAATAGCCGATAAAAATTTAAAAGTAACTATGGTGCCCAACACCTCAGTATTGATTCCTTTGTCGTCTACTTGAAAAGGATAGATTTGAATTAGGAATGGGGTTCCTAAAATAATGTTTTAAGACAAATTTTTAATAAGAATAAAATTATTACGAAAACAATAATTTTGATTACAGATATGAGCATTAGATAATTTATACCTAATATTCAAATTTGAACTGTTGGTACTACTAAAACGTTCATAAGTCTTTTCGTAGTATTGAGTTGAGATTATACCTTCTCTAATACAATTTTGATCTCCACCTGAATTAACTAATACAGTTGTATTAATTGAGAATTTATTCCTATACGTAAGAAAATATTGATATACCATTTTTTAAAATTAATTCTAGTAATTAATTGAACAAAATTGACATCATCAATGACTGGGTCATGCAATGGTAAAGGTGATTGAAAGCTACTTTCAGTTTGTTGATTTGTAGTTTGAGCAGGGAATGTTATTTTAAAATTTTTTAATAATTCTATCATAACATTAGTTTAAAGTTGTTGTAGTTGTTGATCATTGACTTGTTTATTCAAATCTTTGATTTGGGATTGAAGAGATCTAACCTCTTCTTGAAGTTCTCCTATGGTAACCTATTTGAAAAGGTTTTGAGTATGGTGTTTTTCAAATATTTTGTTAATATTATAAGGTTCTAGATTACTAGCCTTTTGTTCACTGGTAATGATTTCTCTAAGATCGAGCAAATATTTTTTCTTGAGCTCTGGATTATCTATCTTCTCAATGATGTATAGTAAAAATTATTTATCAACTTTATTTCTACTAATCATATTGATGTGGGGACAGTTACAAATATTTTCAGAATAATTACAATTTTGAACACAATCACTATCACTAATTGATTGATCTATTTGTTGGATGAGTTCATCAGATGACTCAATTGATTGAACACTAGATTCTTCACTAAGAAGGAGTTGAGTAATTTAGATCTAAGATTTTCTTGATCTTTAAAAATTTGATTAATCTTATTCTTGATTCTATAATTATTAGATGTATGGCCTGATTTCTTACAAGTCCAATAAACAATATTTTTGTTTTTGGGTTTATAAATTTTTCTATGTTTTTTGGGTCTTGAATAGTATTGATCATGGTTTTGAGCTTTTTGTTTTCTGAGCTTTGGGTAGTAAGAAATTTGTTTAAGCCTAAATTTCTTTCTACGGGACGGAGCTTGGATTTGTTCATAACTATATTGAGCATAAAAGTTTCTTACAGTTTGACTAAAAGAAAACTTATTAGTTTTTCTTTTTTCTTTTTATTCTTGACAAAGGGCTAATCCTTCCTTTTTGACAAAAGTAAAAAGTTGACCATAAGTGATTGTGTTCTATGGTATTGATCCTCCTCCTGTTAAACACTCTATCAGAGAAGAATTTGGGTAATCCTGTAATGAATCTTTCTTTCTAAAAATAAATATTACAGTCTTGTTATTGGAATATATGTGTGATAAACACATCTTTATACCAACAAAAATCACCTAAGGTTGGATACTTGAGGTTGGTCAAAATAATTTTTGAACTTTGTAATTCTTCTTGAGTATTGCCTATGAAGTGTACACCTATGGTATGTATAAGTACTTCTACGGTATTTTGAACTTCTTGTTCATTTGTAAAACTTTTTTCATCTTCTACTTGATATCTTTTTACATGATTGAGAATATTATCCTGATCTAGTTACTTAAGCTATTGTCCCATCAATATTTTAAGAAACCTGTAAATCCTACAACAACATACTTTGTTGCAACATGATCAGAATATTTGAGGGCTTGATAGGCTAAAGTAGCCATACCAATTTTTGGGGCAAATTCATAATTTCATATTTAGATCTACCATTTATGTTCCATTCATAAATGGCTTCTCCTGTATATTGAGTACTTATGAATTTTGAGCGTTCTTCATACTAAAGATTGGGTGGAGTTGGTCTAGGATAATAATTCATAGTATTGGATTCTTAGTTGAACTTGGGTTTAGATCTATGTTGAATTTTATCTATTTGGATAGACTCATCAGAACTAGATTGAACAATATTGGATTCATGGATAACATTTATATTGGGTTTAGATGATCCTGGCAATTGGGCCAATTGTTTATTGATTTGATCAAGTAATTCTACCTTCCTGAAGGTAATTGGTTCTTTTGATGTTGATGACAAATTGTAGGGTTTGAACAAAGGTGGTAAAATATTTGATGGAAATTGGGCCAACTGTTTGAGCTGAAAGTTGTCTATTTTGTCTTCTATGCGACTAACCTGATTGGCTAATGTATGAAGAATTTGGCTTTGAAAATTATTTTGTTCATAAATTTTCTTAACATTACCTAAAGTAGATGCATCAAAATTGGGCTTATTTTCAGCAATTTTGAAAGGAGATGCAGGGATACTGGTTTCTCCGATTTTGAGATTAATTGATTTTAAAAGTAGATGAACAGATTAGACTAAGCCATGGGACTTTGTATCCCATTTCCTAAGTTGAATATTTTGAACTTGAACTTCTGCAAAGGGATAATGAATCTTATGATTTTTAAGATACATTTTAAACCGAACAAAGAAAAGAATATTGACTTTAAGTCAATTCATTTTTTCATACCATTTTATATCTTATTTTGGCACGTTTAGAGTCATTAAAATTGGCAAAAAATCATTAAACTTTAGCTTGATTTGTTTGACATTTAAAATCTTGATGCATAAAGTCTTTATTAATTTGAAAATTATTAGACATAATCATATTGACAGATTGAAAGTCAGATAGAGTTGGAGATCCAAGGACTGACATGTGTGTGACTAGTTCAGCTACAGGATTGGAATAATTAATAGATCCTTGAACATTATGAGCACTTTGGGTTTCTACTTCATCTACATGATATGGTTTAGATGAAGATGGAATTGAAAAGGAAGTTCTAACTGTTTAGTAATCATTGAGTGATGGAGGTGGTCGTGGTTGTCTAAAATAATCAAACCTAAGTAAAATATTTCCATCATTGGTTTCTTTTACTTCTTTGAGTCTATGATTGTTCATGTTTCTAGGAGGTTGTTGATTCCTAATTTTCATTTCATTGAAACAATTTTGGCGTAAAGGTTGATGTTGATGTATTGTGTCTTTGAGTATAGATGGTAATCATTGTTGTTTCACCTTTATTATCAGTTAAAAGATACTTGTCATCAAATTGAGAAGTAAATTGTCTAAAATACACCCTATACAAAAGCATGTATCATTGACGATATTCTACAAACTTTGAGTTTGGAGCATGTATATTAAGCACTAATATGTCTAATATAGTTAGATCATACAAATTAACAGGAAAATTTGGCGCACAATTAAAATACACAGATTCATTGCACATATTTATTTGTACTATTCTTAAAATGGAATCTTCAAAATTAAGTAAAGTCTTATCTCTAAGTATAAGTAAGATTGAAGTATTTAAGCCTATTCTAGAGAGAGGTTTGATAACTATTTGGATTAAACCATAATGAATATAATTAAATCCTTATTCTTTATAGTTTTGAATAGATTCGGGTTTGAGCAATTGAATTTCTTCATATTCATTTTGGAGAGAGAGGACTTGTTCATATTCTTTTATTGGTTTTTTTTATTTTATTGAACATGTAATTGGGTGTTGAGTAAATTATATTATGTAAAATATTGGGCAAAGTTTCACTACTAAGTTTTTGAGAAAAATTAGAAACTTTGGTCATAATTTCTCTAGATTTTACTACCTTAGGATCTTTTTTGGATTTTGAGTTAAAAAATATTCTAAATAAATTAGACATGATTTAAACTAAAATTGAACAATAACCTCAAAATAATATCTTAAATTATTATTGGACAAATAATTTAAAACACAAATACCTTATATTCAAGGGAGCTATTGGAACACTTAGGTAATCCAACAGTCTAACTGTCATTCTCTTGGGTCTTACTACCTGGTCCCCCTGGTTTGCCAACGTATAAACAGCTCTCACTGCTACCATCTTGACTCCTTGGCACTTGTATTCTAAAATACTTGTACAGAATAATTCTTGATATTTTTTCAAATTATTGAATAACAATAATTTATCTCACAGCTAAAATAAAGAAATATAATGGCTCTGATACTAAATTGTAGTCAAGATTGTTGAAAATATTTAATACAAATAATAATTGATTATATGTTGAGTAATTGGTCGAAAAGTGACTGTTCCTTTGATAATTTTGAAAGAATCTGTATGAACAGTTTTGTAAGAGATTTTGTAATATACTTTTTCTTGAACAATATCATCTTCAAAAATAAAATGATCATTAACATTAGTATATGCATTTATATATTGATAATTTGTATTTTTCATAAACATAATTCCTTTTCAAGAGTGACTTAGCGATACCTCAAGATTCATATAATTGCATTCATACATTGCCTTTTAGAATTATACATAAATTGACTAGTAATACTTAATGCATAGGTTAGATATGATCTTGTGTGCGCTAAGTACATCAATCTTTCAACAAGTCTTTGGTATCTTCTTTTGTCAGTTGGTACTTGATTAGATTCAACTTTATTGCTGTATCCGTTGGTTGACATGTTCACATACCAATTTTTTGTAATAAATCTAAGGCATATTTTCTTTGAGACAGAAAAATTCTTTTATTAGATCCAAATGTCTTTATCCCAAGAAAATATTTTAAATTACCTAGATTTTTTATTTCAAACTTTTTAGACAAGTTATTTTGAAGAGTTTTCCTTTCTTCGAGATCATTTCCTGTAACTACCATGTCATTTATATAAACAATGAGAGTCGTGATCCTATCCTATTGCTTTTTCAAGAATAAAGTACAGTTTGAATTGGTCTTATGATAACCAAAACCTATCATTGATTTTGTAAACTTTCCAAACCACACCCTTAAAAATTGTTTCAACCCATACAATAATTTTTTAACTTATAAACTTTTTAACTTTGCATTTATTATATAATACAACTAGGTGAGAGATTTATATGGACTTCTTTGACTAATTCACCACGTAAAAAAGTATTTTTTTTACGTCGAATTGTTGTAATGGCGAATCCAAGTTTGCAACTAATGATAACAATACTTGAATTGTATTAATTTTGGCAACAGGTACATACATATCTATATAATCGATCTCATAAGTTTGAGTGTAGCTTTTTGCCACTAATCTTGCTTTAAAGCATTCACATGTGCCATCAACTTTGTATTTCACAGTAAAAATCCATTAACACACAATAGTTTTTTTTCCTAATTGAAAATCAATTGGTTTTCACGTTTCATTCTTTTTGTAAGGCTTTCATCTCTGTATTTATAGTAGCTTTTTTACTTGGGATTAGCTAAGACTTCTTGCACACTATTAAGAATAAATACAGTAAATAATTGATCCATAAATGATGTATTTAATTCTGACAATTGATGGTTAGACATATAATGACTCATGAGATATTTGACTTTACTAAGAAAGTCATGTTCATATTTTGGTTTAGGAATACATCTAGTATGATGATTTAGCAACTGTTTCTTAATGACGCAATGATTACGTTAGGAACATTCTTAAAATGTGATTGGTTAGGTATTTTGATGGTGGGAGGCTTAATCTTCGATGCAACTACATCTTTAAAATCTGGCATTTCGTCACTATTTTGATCCAAGGTTACATCTGTTAAATCTAATTCACCCACTACCTGATTGATTGGTAAGTTGCTTGAATCTTGGATACGGTGTTCAGAGGATTCACTTTCTATAACAAGATGATAATCATAATCAAGAGTTTAACTTTCCTTTTGCTGGTACTCCCCCTGAAGTTTAAGCTCAAGGGAAAAATATATTGAGTCTTCATGGAAAATAATATTCATTACGTTAAACATTCATCGAGTTAAAGGATGATAACATTAATAACCCTTTTGATGAGAGGTGTTCTTGATAAATATGCATTTCAAAGCTTGAAGAGTTAATTTGTTCCATTGATGTTTATGAAGGTGTATAAAAGTTACACATTCAAAGACACAAGGATGAAGATTTGGGATATTTGGAGCAACAATTGCACTACTAAAGGCTTGGAATAGTGTTTGGAAGCCAATAGAACTAGAGGTACCCAATTGATTACATATATTGCAAAATTAAGTGAGATAATGTATATGAGCTTCTATTAATGAAGCACAAACAACGTCCAATAATGTCAATTTTTTCGTTTTGTAACTTTATTTTATTGAGATATATTTGAGCACATTGTTTGATAAATAATTTCATGTTCTTCCAAATATTATTGAAGTTCAAACTCTAATATTCTCCACTATTGTCACTACGAAGTACCTTGTGCATTATATTAAGTTTCAACTATTTTATGAAATTTTTGAAACAATCATGCATACTGAAGTCATCCTTGTACAATTATCAAAAAAAGTAATAAACCAACATGATATGTCCAAAGTTGTAACTTTAAATATACTCTAGACATTAAATGTATTTCCATAAAAAGATGCGGGCTTTTATTTAAAACTAATGGAAACGAAGTACAATGGCTTTTGGTCAATTTACAAACATCACACCGGAAATTAGAAACATTAAACTTTTTAAATAAATTAAGAAATAGCTTTTTCAAACAACCATAGGAAGCATGCCCCTAACGTCAATGCCACAGCCTAATTTCAATTTTATTTTTCTTCCCTCCAAAACCATTCACTGTTAAAGCTTTGTGTAACTTTTCTGAACATATTGGTACCAAGTCTAAGTAATATAGCTTTTCCCGTCTAATACCATAATCAATTGTCTGGTGTGTTTGGATGTCCTTGAACACACAAAAATTAGGCCAAAAAATTACAACAGAAGATAAATTTGTAGTTATTTGTTAAATAGAGAAAATGTTATAATCTAAAGATGGAACAACTAAAATAAAATCTAAATTTAAAGTTTCAGTAAGTGTTATAAATCCTTCCCCAGTAATTGGGTTTAAAGTACCATTAGCTGTAGAGACAAATTTTGTGAGGATGGATTACGTTTCGAAACTTATCTAGAAATAGATGTCATGTGATCTGTAGTATCAGAACCAATTATCCATGTATTATTAGAAATATGTGTAGAAATATTTAACACTTTACCACCATTATTTGCAACTATGAATAATGCTAAGGCATTGCTAGCATTATTATCTTCTATCTTCGTTTTTACAATTGTTGCGGGCGAGGTCTTCTTAAATTTCTTCTTTCGTGGATCACGACTGTAGTCCTACCATTCTGGAAATCCCATAAGTTCATGACAACAATTTTTGGTATGACCAGTCTGACTGTAATGGGTACATTTGTAGGTAAACTTGTTGGCACTATTAGTGGTCTAAGATTAGTCTTGCCTATTTTGATTGGATCAATTTTGAGCTATCATAGCTAAAACTTCAGTATTCCCATATTCTCCTTTTAGAATTGTATGTCGATTTGGCTCTCGTTAAATCAAATAGTAGCATCCTTCTAAATTTGGAATTGGGTCCTTTTATAAAATCTCTCCACGAACTTATTCAAAATCACCATCTAATTCGGTAAGAGAAATGTATACCTTAAGTCGATCAATGGACTTTCGATATATAGAAATATCATCAATATTTTTCATAATCACTTTGTCATGGTGGTCCAATTTCTTGAAGATTTCAATTAACTCTCCGTAATATTCAGATAGAGATTTTTCACTTTGTTTGGCAGTAAAGGCCTTCTGGTTTAAAGCAAAAACTTGTAGTTTGTCATTTCCATCGTAGAAGGCTTTTGACAACCATTCTAGATTTCATGCACGTTGGGTAGTCGTAAATATCGCTTTAAAATTTCTAGAGAGATGGACATTAACAGCCACCTTTTTACTTTTCGACATACCACTTTTCACATTCATTATTCGTTTCCACGAGTGGCTTCGTCTTGCCATGGATATAAGAAAGTTTGCCTCTTTTGACAATATTCATCATCATCAATTGAGACCAAATATAATAATTGGACTCAGTGAGTGATCCTTGCATTAAAATTTTTTTTGAATTGATTAACAATCGGAACTAATTTATTCCTAAATAATTCACTATTTTTTTAATCATTATTTTTTTTTTCAAACTAAGATGCCGAAGGAGCAGAACAAGTTGATTGATGCAAGATCTTTCTCGTCGTCGACAACAGTGTTGGTGAAGAACAATAGAGGTTCAATGATGGGTTCAATGATAGAGGCTTCAAATGGAAAAAGAAAATTCAGAAAAAGGAGATCCAATTTCAGAGGCTTCAAACGTGAAAAAGCAAAAGAAAAAAACTAGTTGCAAGTATTAACTTGACTTTGATATCATGTAAAAGGGTATGAATTCTTCAATTACGATTAAGTTGAAAGAGAAATTTTATATTAGCACCTCTTATAGAAGAGGTTGAATACAAGAATAAGAAACTAGTATTCATTTATAGTTTAACTTTCCTATTGGAGAATATTGACTATATCTTTATTTATTGCCTAAAATAATTACAAAATTAGGAAACAGTCACTAATTATAATCACAAGAGATTTGGCAATCACTCTGAATTGATCTCATATCTTTGACCAAGGATTCGAATATGGAAGAAGTCTCTACAGTGCCGGCTCCACTAGTTGGCAGAGTAGAAGAACCTAGCTGATAAAGAGCCTCGGTCATCAGAAGAACATCGGGAGATCCTGGCCCACCTAGAAACTTCCGTGGGCTCAGTCTTTTTTCGCATAAATAGACGTCTATTTCACTTGATCTCATCTCAATCTTCACATAAGGGCCACTATCATCACAATAATTTAAAGCCATAAATGATGGAATTTAAACCCATGGGAAAAATGATACAAGTGGGTTAAACTTCTGTGTTCCTTGCAGCAAAATCAAAGCATGCAAAGTTTCCATGGACAAAATTTCTTCTCTATTCTTTTCAATCCTTAATTTTTAATAATTTTAATAATACGTAAGTATAAAAAAAAAAAAAAAATTAAAATTTTATTTTAACTTAATTTTTTTATTTTTTTAAAAAATAAAAATTAATAAAAAAAAAAAATTAAAAGAGATTCTTGTCCATCCTCGACAAAGAAGTCTACCAATTGGCCCTGTATTAGAATAAATTCCCGTCACGTTACTACAAGCTAAAAAAAAACCTAGTATTGGTCTGTTTGCATGTTTATACAACTCAAAGTTTTGATCTCAGATCTTCAATATCTAACGATCCATCATCATCCAAACCAATCTCTACAACTTCAGCTAAACTCTGACGCCATGAAAGCAGATTCGAATGGTGCTCATATGGCCCACCGACAACTGCCATCTCTCGTCGTTGCTCAGATATTTTATCACCGTCTCTCTCAGAATTGATAGCACTGCGATTCCCATAACTTCCTGGAGCCTTTCAATGACTGCCGTCGTGCCCGACCCACAGATTTTATTGCATTTTCTTGCGTACTTCCTAAGGATTTCATAGTGTAATTCGATGCTTCATGCAACATTTTCGTCGTCTCATGTCCCACGTTACTATCACAAGTGTGAGTGTTTACCGTACACAAATTAAATAAAATGAAGTAAATATTTTTCCAATAGTTGAAAAATTAAAAAGCCAAACAATAATTAATAACTGATCTTGCCATAAAAGGGAGGAACGTTGTTCATGATATTTTATTCGATGTAGCGAAGAGAACGGCCAGAAGCAGTATGATCCGCATACGTGAGTCTTCGTTTTCCAAACTGGGAATCAAATTCTACGTCGTTTCCGATCCTCTGAGACTGCAGCCATGAAAGTTCGTTGTCTGTTGACGAACTGCTTCTGGGCAAGCCATAGTCAACATCCTGGAGTGCTCGAAATGATTCTGAGTGATGGCAGATATCATCTTTCATTAATTCTGACCAAGTTTCTGTGGAAGAATTTCTGCTTCTGCAGTTTCTAGCTTTGCCACCAGATGTTTCTCTGATCAACATGAACTACTTGAGTTTCATGACTAAACAAGAAAATATGGAAGAAAATTAGAGAACAATTAATGAATTGAGAAAAAATTAGATGAGATTTGGTTATAAGGAAGTGATCATCTATAGGAGTGGGTGTAATTGACAACAATTGGCAGCAAAAACATCAGGCGGATCTTTTATTTAATTTTTCCTGGTAGCTTCTTGACTTTGCTTTCTAATTTCAGGGTGTGTACAAAGTTTATATTTTATTTCGGTGGCTTCTCTCCGTTAAAATTTTTTCAGCTGGGGTCGGACCAGCTGTTTGATTTCCAAGCATGCTTTATAATCTGTTAAACACATTAAAAACTGAAAAGACATTATTATTTTTCTTGTTAACGCACTTAACTTAAATTTGATTAATAATTTTTTTTTAAAAAAATTTCGTTATTGCTTATTATCTTACTAAATTTCAATCCAATTAATTTAAAAATTTTTTGTCTAATGATGGATTAGATGTACTTTTTATCAAAACCATCAAAACACCTTACTTGTGATTGTGAAGAAATATATAATTTTTATGAATTTTTCAAATCTTATCATTTTGGGATTTTTTTTTTCTGTTTAATATTAATTTTAGAAAATTAATTTTTTTTTCTAAAATGATTATATATTTTTTTCATTATTAAACTTTGTGCCTTCTTTGTTTTGTTTTGTTTTATTTTATTTTATGAAGCATGCTTCATCAATTTCTATTTGTTTTACCCTTCACCACATTCTGTCCCTTGCCCAACAGCAGCGTTTAAACTCAGGAATTGAGTTTTCGTTCTACTTAGGCTGGTAAACAGATTTAGTTCTACTTATATAGTGTAATTGCGTCTATATTTCTGCTTAATTCTGAAACTACTGATATATTCTATTCCATCTATAGCAACTGTGAATTTCAATCCTAAACGGACTCACTCTCAGACTAAAAAGAAATTAACTAGAGTTGAGTTATTTACAGAAGGAAAGCTGGAACTATCTAGCTCTAGAACTTGAAGATATATGTACATGTGAAACAAGCTGCATATAATTAATTACAAAATAGACATACATAAAAGATAAAACAGAAACTCTCTATATATCAATAGAAAAAATTTTAAGTAAAATAGTTCTATTACATTAGTATAAGTGATATGATAAATGTTACGATGAAATTATTCAATTTAATTAATAAAAAAAAGATTTATTTAGTAATGACAGATAAAAAAAAGTTAAAAGTGAATTATATTTTTAATTAATATAGTGAAAAAAATTTATAAAATTTATTTTTAATTTTTTTTATTTAATACCAATAAATAAATTTTTATATTTTTATTGATTAGATAATTTTACAATATTATTTATATTAACATAATAAAATTATTTCACTTAAAATTTTTTCATATTAACGTGAGTGAAATTAAATGTGACAAACAAACAACAAACAATTAATTTTCAGGAAAAGTTTTAATGAGTTTTATTTCAGATATAATATCATCTATTGGCTTGGCTTGCGGTCTGGTTCGGCACACAGCCCTGGTTGGTACATATTTCAATCAAATAATAGAGGTTTCAAAATCGCACCAAATATTTTCAACGAGTGTTACAATATATTCTCCACATGATTGGTTTGTGATGATTCAATTAAAAATTAATTAATATCAAGTAAAACCAACTTGCACGAGACAGATATGTGTTATTATTAATTAAAAAGATTGTATATAATACGGTCAAAGCTTAATTAAGATTAGGTGCAAATAATTTTATAATTCTCCAAGGATATCATATTATATAATTACTTAAATAATTGATCGATGCTACAAAAGCTATATTGTAGTAGAAATGTATGTGTTGTTAATGTTGCTAATTTGAAAATCAATTTTATTTTTATTGTATTTCTCTAATTTTAATACAAAACTTGAGAAATTAAAATGTAATGCCCAATTTGCTAAAATGTAACATACAACTTGAGAGATATAATCATTTATCATGGATTTTGTGCTCTATTTCAATTCTGTTTTTATTAGTTTTGAAAAATCTCTTAGGGGTAAAAAAAAATTTGAACAAATTTTAGTGCAATTCTTTATAAATTTAAAGAAAAATTTAAATAATTTTTGAAATTTTACAATTGTTTTTTTTTGTTTACATAAATTCAATCAAATATTGATGTATTATACAAATATATTTATATTTTATTTAAGAATAGGGTTACAATGAATTTTATTGGACTTGCTATACAAATTTAAAAATCTTTGATTATATTTAGAAATTTTGAAAAATGCAATAGACACTTAAAAATTATAATCACAGTTGGAATAGATGGATCAATTCTTACTTTTATTTTTTTATAACTGAACTTGAGCATTTTTCTCAAATTCAAGAATTAGATGATACAATTGAATGTATTACAATACTATCCTTGAATGTAATAGAGGTAAACAAAATATACTTCACAATTCTACTACTATTACTACTAAAAGTAAGAGACTTTTTGTATATAAAAAATATTAGAGATACAAATTTATATATAATTTTTTTTTTATATAAATTGACTTAATAAAATTATATTATTATTTTATATTAGATATAAATTATTTTTCTTTTTACTCATGTAGCGATAATCTACACTATTGTATTAATTTATATGCATGAGTTTGTATAAGTAAAAGTTCTCGGTTAAAACTATAAAGTTATTAAGGTAAATAAAATATAATTGACAATTTTGCTGCTAATATTATAGATTTCAGGAGCCTCATGGGGCCAAAGTAATTGGTGGTCCATATCCTTTCATTTTCTGCGCAAAAGTGTCCAGAATTTGTGGTTTTGCTGTATGAAAACAAGACAATTCAGCCTCAAAACCAAACATTGATTTGAGAGTCTTGAGTCTATACATGCTTGTGGCGTTCATATGAAAACCCGTGACCCTTTATTTTTGGCTTTTGCCTTGCTTCCAAAATTTTGCCTTACGAATTCCATGCTACTTGTTCAAGTATTGCCTTACTTTGAATAAAGTATGTACAACAAAAACAACTCATCATATATAGTCATCATTTTTTTTAATATAAAATCAAGAATTATTAACTGAAAGAAAGAGAATATTTACTTCACCCCATGTATAACTTCTCTTCTCTGAACAAACTTCTCCATTAGAAAACTGAAGCCATACTCAAATTTGCAACATTTTGATCATCTTCTCTCAAATGGCTTCTTCCATCTTCTTCATCTTCTTCCTCTTCCTAGCATTCCCTCTTTCCCTCCTTCAACAACCCTTCATCCTCTTCACTGCTGCCGACGCAAATTTAATCCAGAAAACATGCAAGAATACCAAGTACTATAATCTCTGTGTCTCATCTCTGAAATCAAATACAACAAGCAGCAATGTGGACACAAAGGGACTTGCAATTATCATGATTGGAATTGGCATCACAAATGCCACAGCCACATCTTCATTTTTGTCATTTCAGCTTCTTAGTACAACAACAAATGACACAATTTTAAAGAAAGTTTTAAAAGAATGTGCTGATAAATATACTTATGCTGCTGATTCTCTTCAAGCTTCAGCTAAAGATTTGGCCGTGGAGGAATATGACTATGCTTATATGCACATCTCTGCCGCCGCCGATTATCCGAATTCTTGCCACAATGGGTTTAGACGGTTACCGGGATTGGCTTATCCGCCGGAGCTTGCAAGAAGAGAGGCTGGTTTGAAGAAAATTTGTGATGTGGTTCTTGGAATTGTTGATCATATGGTCTCCACTTGATGAAAAATGTGCTATGAATTTCTTTGTTTTGTGTCTTTTTTTTTTGTTAGTTTAATTTCTAGTAAATGATTTTTGTGTGTTAAAGTCTATACATATTTTAGAAAGGAAAATGCTTTGCTTTATTAGTTTAGTGCTATCAAAAAGTTATGCAAGATCTTGAATCTAGAGAGATTTCCCACTATTTACAGTGTTTGATCTTTTGTTTTGTTTGTATTTTTGTTTTTTCTTCAAATTAATCTTCTTTACTATGTTTATATATATGAGCTTGCAAGAAGAGAGGATGGTTTGAAGCAAATTTGTGATGTGGTGCTTGGAATTATTGATCATATTGTCTTCTCGATGAAAAATGTCATGAATTTCGTTAATTGTGTCGCTTTCATTGGGTTTTATTTTTTAATGTTTACTAGAGGACTTTTGTGGGTTAAAGGCTACGTATATTTTGCTTATCAAAAGGAAAATGCTTTGCTTTAGGCTTTAGTTGGTTTAGTGCTATCAAAAAGTTATGCAAGATCTTGGACCTTGAGAGAGTTCCCATTATCTACATTGTTTTATCTTCTGTTT
This sequence comes from Khaya senegalensis, assembly GCA_032402905.1. Taxonomy (NCBI): domain Eukaryota; kingdom Viridiplantae; phylum Streptophyta; class Magnoliopsida; order Sapindales; family Meliaceae; genus Khaya; species Khaya senegalensis. The sequence continues at coordinate 6,687,060 of CP135536.1, forward strand.
TTTGTTTACTGTTATTTGTTTTTTATCCCTTAAAATGAGCTCAAATTTTTCAATTTTATTTGGGATAATAATTTATTAGTGCTTGAGTTATAATGAAATCACAAATTAGAACATAGTTTACAATATTTTTATAGGTTTCTGTCCTTTTAGAACATTAATTGGCCATTTAAATAGGGGGACAAAATAGAACTTCTCATCTTAGAGATTAAGCAAAACACCCTAACCCTCTCAGATTGATATTGATTTCCTCTTTTGAACTTGTTTTCTGCATATAGAACTCAAATGGTTTTAAAACCAAATATAGAACTAAAGCAAAACAAGATGTTAACAAGCAACCATTGGAAGACAACATTAGAAACACTACTCAGTGGTACCAGAAAACAAACAGATCAATAACACAAGAAAACTTTATGTGGTTCAGCCACCAAGGATCTACATCCATAACCCAAGAACAGCTCAGAGATTACTGATCAGGAAGGCAAGCAAGAAACCACAGAGATATCAGACTTTTCTCACTTCGAACCTACTCTCTTCTTCACAGCTGTTCTCGCTTAAACAAGAAAGCTCACATACAAGCTACACACAACTTGAATTACACACATGTTTATTTGTATACTGTGAGGGAACAAAGAAATCAAGAAACAGAATGTAACCAATTCTGTTTTCTAGTTGAGATGACAATAGCTTAACTAATTTCCTAAAACTAATTTTTAACCACCTAACCTTTACAATATTCATCTTCTTCCCAAATAAAAGAGCTTCAACTAATAAGAATAGAGAGTTATGAGAGACTGAAGGATTTAAGATTTAATATGAAAAAGGATCGTTAATGTGGTCAATGTAGTGTTTTTGTTGATAACGTGTCATATCCAATGATGGTTTAATTGACATTGTTAGGTTTGAAGATTTGGAGAGACATATTTGGTAATTAGTAGAGATAAATTAGAGATTTGGATAGAAAGTTTTCTTAGTGTACATGCAAAGATGTTTTTTTTTTTCAAAAAAAAAAAAAAATCTTAAGTGGAACTATCTCGTTATATCAACCATGATAATATGACAAAACTATTTAATTAATAACGAAAGAGAATTTATTTTCTCAGTAAAATTTTAAATAATTTAAGGTGAGTTTCATTTAAGTGAAAAAATAAAAAAAAAATAAATAGTGATATTCATATCGACTTTTTAAAATTTTTATCAATAAAATTTTTTTTTTATTATTAATTAAGTAGTCTCATATGGTGGGATAGTTTGATCTAAAATTCTCTCTTAAAAAAATAAAAATTTGGGGGATTTTTTTTAAATATTTTTAACTTATTAATACAGAGAGACCTTTACAAATTAGAAATATAAGCACTAGATTTTGATGCAGTATTTTAAGTTTCATCCTTCAAGTGAATGTGATCTTTACTATGTTCCTACAATAAAGATTGCAAGTTATTTTGCAGGTGATTAGAGCATAATTTGATATTTATTCATTTAATTTTGTCTTAACATAAACTCGGTGCTTTTATGTCCCTATTATTTGCAGAGGATGATGGCCCTGTATGTCTCTTCTCATTATGAAAATTCTCCAAATGATCTACAATTAATGGCTGATGCCTTAGCTCATTACATTCCGGTCCCATTAATGAGTCAAAAAAACAACTTCTTCATATTCTGTGTTATCCAAGTTTGCTACTTTTCATGTAAACAAAATTGTACCATTCTTTAAAGTTCCATTGTAGTGTTCAATGGTCTTTTGAACCAAATAATAACATGTTCTTGAGAAAAATTGGTTTTTTACAAAAGTAAATAAAGAAAAGAAAAGAATATGTTGTCAAGTGTCACATGCCAATGCATTTGAATTATTTATATGTAGTTGCCCAATTTAATATGGTACAATACTACCACCAACTTTAATAATTTTAGCGTTGTGGTGTTATCAATATTATTTTTGAATTTAACTAATTTGCAGTTTATATGAAAATTATATTTCCATTAAAATTACTGCTAATTCATATGAAAATTATACTTCCATTAAAATTACTGCTGATTCATATGAAAATTATATTTCTATTTAAATTACTACAAATTCATATGAAAATTAAAATCAAATGAACAAAAGTGTTTAGAAAAAGATCAATAAACATAATAGAATCCACAAAGCCAAGCATCTAAAAAGTAATTGCATTGAAGAGAAAGGGAAACAGAAGAACCTATTCCAAGAGGGGAAGTATTGATATAAGAAACAGTCTAGGCAGAAAACAAAAGGGTTACGTCCCAAACAATCAGATGATAACAAGAGAAAGAAGAAAGATAAGAGCGAAGAAAACTAGAGAGCATTCGATCCTTCTTTCTCTAAAAAGAGAAACTTTAAACAAATTTGGTAACATCAACTTTTAATGTTATTCATTTATTTGTTTTAATAATATTTAACATATGGAGTTTTCATTTTATAGAACAGTCGTAATCATTACTTCTTACTACCAAATTAACCTTAAGTAATTCATGAATATTTCATTATAGCTATGATACGTTATTAATTATTGAGATAGAAATTTAAAGACAGTTTGCTATTATAACACCTAAAGATGAGAAATAGAAAACTTAAAGATGAAATTTTCTTCAACTAAGATAATGAGCTTTTCTATATTGCGATTTTTGCCCAATTTACAATGTTACTCTATATTCATACATGTTTTAAGCCAGAGGGTAAAACTCTAAAGTGTACTATACAATGAACTATCAAAAGTTACAAAATAAGGGAGCAAATGTTGTTGTCTTCGATAGCATTTTAGTAAGATAATGGCAAGGAGCAAATTTGTAAGTCTGTAAGCTGTGGTGTGTGCCTTAACTGAATTATGAAAACATGCTAGAGTGGATATATATGGACTCTTTCATTTTCCAACACTTCCTATTGAGGACCTAAGTACGTAGGACAAGCACAAGAGGCAACAAAGATATGAAGCGCAGCGACAACCAACACGCTTAGCTACAGAGGCTATCATGTGCAGAGAAAGTATACCAGCAAGGAGAGGTTTAGCATGCAAAGATCATGCCACACATATAGGGGCTACGCAGACAACATAAGATATTGAGTGTAATATCGTGTAAGCAGTGCACGATAGACCACAAGCTAAGCGCACCAACTCGTAGAGAGCATGCAACAATCCATAGGCAGCGCGTACCAACATGCAGGGAGCCTGTAATAGCATGCATACAGCACACACAAGCACACAGCAAGCAATGCCCTCCTTGCATGCCATTATACAAGAGATTGCAAGTTGCAACACAAGCAGCGCACATGAGAGATGCTAAGCAGCACATGCGAGGTGTCAAGCAGCATGTGAGAAAGACCATGTAACACGCACGAGTTGCCATAAAGCATAATCGATAATATGCGCGAGATATTGCAAGGAGTAGTCAACATCATAAGCACAGGCCCATTCAACACATGCCATCAGTATAGTTCGCCGTACATCATCAACGATCATTTGCCATAGGCTAGTAGAACGCACATTCAGTAGCCAGCACGAGTCTTGCGAGAGAATAAACACTCCAAACGCTACACTAGCTCGCAATCCAACCAATAAAAAGGCCTATCAAAGCCTTATCATTCTCTCTAAAGGCAAAGAAATTTTGCATCACATACAATTTTAGCAATAACAAGAAGCATTGCCAGTAAAAGAGTTCGATATCAAATAGAATACTAAAAGCCGACAATTTGAATTTAAGTAGAACTAAGAAACTAGTAGGTTTAGAAAACAATAAGATTAATGTTAAGATTATCCTTGTTTAATTATAAATAACTTAAGAATCCTTGTCATAAATAAATTAGGAGTTTATCTTAGAATCGAATAAGGACTTTAAGGCATGATATCACCAAAAATATAACTATACATCATGTAAACAAGATATTCTCTGATCATTCAATAATACAGTAGATTTCTTAGCAAATTGCTAGTATTCTCTATATTTTTGGTTACTTTTTAAGAGTTGTCTTAGGATAACTTAGGTTTAGGCCAAAGTTAAGAGTTGTCTTCCTTGTCTAAAAGTTGCAGTCAAGATCAAAAGTTATCTTTTCTAACCAAGGCGAGTTGTAGAAGATTTAAGAGTTGTTTTGCTTTTTTAACATATTCATTTGTAAGCAACTGAGTGCAAAAGAGAGTTTAGAGGCCAAGAAACACGAGGAACTCAAGTAACACGAATCTGAACAACAAGTTGAGAGTGTTTTGCGTGATCACCGACACCCCTAAATCTCTAAAAATTTAGGGCCTAATTTTTGGTTGCCAACAACTAGTGTTTTCGTTGAGAAATTTAGCATGATTACAATGTCATCCTAGCAACAACAACCTCATTAAGAACCATCATAGCAAGAATTCCCCGGCGAGAATTTTTTGTAACTAACTGAGGAAGGATTTTGGCCTTAAAAAGGGACCAACGTGCCCTCAATGAGCAAGTGGGCAATTTGGGATAGCAACTTACTTCTGTAATCGAAAATAAAACTAAAAAGATACAACAAAGAATGTCATACTGCCTCAACCACCTAGACGACTGCAATCCAAAATTGTAAGACACTATGAATGCGAAGAGGAAATTGACCGTGAGCAATTTCCTTTGCAAGAAAGGGGAAATTAGTAGATAAGTTTAGGAAGGAGAAGAGATGCATTGCTTATCTTCAACCAACTACCTAACCACTATGAGCTAAACCGCGATGAAGACATCATGGATGAAGGGCCATTATTGTGGCAGCCAAGGAGACCACAAGGTTACTATAAGGCAAAGTATTGGTAGCCATCAAGAAAAGACGTTAGGTAGCAAAATTATGGCCATGGAAACTACATTAAACTGAAAGTAAAAATTGACTTTCCCATTTTTGAGAAGGGAGATCCAACCGAATGAATTTCTATAGTCAAATTTTATTTTGAGAAGTATGGTATAGAAAGGGAAGAACAAATTGATTTTGCCTCATATCATCTTTATGGGTGAGCCAACTAATGGTGGCGATGGCTTAGGTCCACTTATATTTATGATGGGAGGAGGTTGGGGTGGACTAGATTTACTCAAGAACTAATATACCGATTTAACTTATCTAGCATGAAAAATTTCAAGGGACAATTAGCCAAGATGGATCCATTGACAGCTAACTTGAAGAGTTTGAATGTCTAGTTGAACTTGTAGAAAATTAATCGGACAATGCACTTATAAGCACTTTTATTGATAGTATTGCATATTGGTTAAGCAGAGAAGTGAAGATGAGAGACCCATCTTCGCTTGCACAATATATTTGACTAGTAAGACTCATCAACGATGGGAGAAACTTTAATAAAGTTGCCCCAAAGTCAGTAAAGTATTCTAAAGAATCTTGGAAACCATCATCCAACAATGACGTTGCAACACTAAGATCAAGCGAGCCCATCAAATTATCCAACGATAAAGTAAAGAAAAGAATTGAAAATGGACTTTGCCTTAGGTGCAATGAGTGGTGATAACTGGCCCATAAGCGCAAAAAAGGACAATTTAATCTCATAGAGTTTGTAAGTGATGAAGAGCATGATGTTAGCAGCGAAGAGGAACAAGTAATTTTTACGGACAGTGAGGGAGATGCAAATGAAGTGAACTCCCTAAAATATGTGACAAAAGGAATAATCACCTTTAATGTAGAAGAGGCAGCAACTAAGTCCACAACCAAACTTTTGGCAGCTATTGGCAGAAAAGAAACACTTGTGTTGATAGATAATGGAGCCACCCACAACTATATCAACAACAAATTTATCAAAAAATTTAAGTTGACACCCAAGAGAATTGCGCCATTTAAGGTACAAGTCGCTAATGGATAGAAACTTATGTACTTTCAAGTAATTAAAGTAGTGAAAATAAAGATTCAAAGTGTCAATATTAAGGCAAAATTGCACGTTCTAGCCTTAGCTGGCGTTAACATTGTGTTAAGCAATACTTGGCTTAAATCTATGAAAAAAATCACACACAATTATAGTGCAATGACCATGCATTTCTATTGGGACAACAAAAAGTACACATGGAAAGCTTTAGTTCCAACAACAAAACATCATTGGAAGCCAATATCATCAAGCACTCTTATAACAAAATAGCACAATATTACTTAATGAATCACTTTGAAGATAAGACGATTCTTCAAAAAAAGAGGATTATTGAGGATTTAAGTACGCAGGACGAACGCAAGAGGCAACGAAGATACGAAGCATAGTGACAAACAGCAAACATAACTATAAAGGCTCGCATGTGTGGGGGAAGTACGCCAGCAAGAAAAGGTTTAGCACGCAAAGATCATGCCACATATACAGGCGCTATGCAAGCAACATAAAACATTGCACGTAGCAGCGCATAATAGGTTACAAGTAGTACGTAACAATTCAGAGAAAGTATGTAATAATCCACAGGTAGTGCACACCAGCGCATAAACAATGCACGCCAGCACACAGGGAGCCTAAATAGCATGCATACAGCACGCGCAAGCATACAGCAAACAATGCTCTCTTTGCACGCCATCATGTAGGAGATCACAAGTTATAACATAAGCAACACACGAGGTACCTAATTTTTGGTCGCCAACATTTTCCTTCAAACTCAATTGTTTGGGATGACATTCAGTTTATTTTTAAGGAATTTGAACATTTTTACTGACAGTGGTTTTGTTAGAATGTTAACTAACTCATTTTTAGTTTGAACGTGTAAAATTTCTAGTTCTTTTCTTGCCATTTTTTCTCTGATAAAATGCATATCTATCTTAGTATGCTTTGATCTTCCATATAAAATGGGATTTACAACCAATTATGCTACACTAGTGTTATCACACCATAAAATTGGATAGTTCTAGAGTTTGATATCTAGCTCACTTAACAAGGAACATACCTAAATCAATTTAACATCTAGGAGTGCTAGTGACATGTATTCAGATTTGGTGCTTAATCTAGCAACCACCCTTTACTTCTTCAAACACCAGGAGATGAGGTTACCTGCAAGATAAATTTCATAGCCACTATTAGATCGTTGATCATTTGTATTAGCTCCCTAACTAGCATATGCAAAACCTGTAAGCTCAATTCTTCCATTTGTAGTGAAGTAGAGATCGAGTGTGGATGTTCCTTAAAGATATTTTAGGATCTTTTTGCATGCAAGCTAATGAGTTTGTCTTGGAGATTTAATAAATTAGCTTAATTTATTAACTGAGAAAGCTATTTCAGGTTTAGTTAATGTGGCATATTCTAAGGCATCAATTAAACTTTGATAAAATATAGTATCCTTAAATTCAACCCTATCATCTTTTGTATATCTGTCACACGTGTTCATGGGAATTTCGCTACTTTTGAATTTCAACATTCTAGTTTTCTTTAAAAGTTCTTATATGCACTTGAATTGGCTAAGATGTATCTCTTAATTATTTTTTTTGACCTCAATTCTAAAGAAGCAGTTAAAGGAACCCAAAACTTTCCAAAAGAATGTGTTACTTAGCTTATGAATTATTTTGTCAATAAGTTTAATTTAACTTTCTATGATTAGAATATCACATATATATACAAGCAACATTACTATCTCATTATCTTTGTTCAATGTAAATAGTAATGTGCCAAATTTAAGGTCTACAAACCTCTATTCTAGTTTTCCTCAATCTTTCATGCCAGGCATTGGGAGTTTATTTTGGTTCATACAATGCTCTTTCTAGCCTGCAAATGTGAGATGGTTTATTTGATCTTCAAATCCTTCAAAATAGGGGCATAAACATTTCTTCACATAAATTACAATGTAGGAATGCATTGTTTATGTTGACTAGCTTGGCATACTAGTTTTGATTCACTGTTAAGCTCATTATGACTTTTACTGTGGATGACTTAACCACAGGACTAAATATTTCTGTATAGTTAACTTTAGCTTTTTAGTGGTATTCCTTTACCACCAATCTAGCTTTATGTTGAGCAATTGATCCAGGTAGATGCTATTTGACTTTGAAGATCCATATATTTTTGACCAATTTCATCTCAGGTTTGAATGAAACTAATTCCTAGATTTAGTTCTTTATGAGTGCATCAAACTCATCCGTTATGGCTTTTCTCCACTCAAGATCTTTTATGGCTTTTTTTGTTGAGTTTGGTAATTTGATCTCATCTTTTATAATTCTTTCCACTAGATATACTTGGATTTATAAATACCATCCTTTGACTTTGTAATCATTGAATGAATATTTTAAATTTTCTATATGTTCTCCAACTTTTGTTTGATCTACATGCAAATTTGGTATTAGTGATTGAGTGGCATTAGGTTGGCCAGAAGAGCTATGGTTTTCTGGCATAGGTGTGGTTTTAAGTTCAAAAAGATTGGAAACTATTCTATTTTGTTTTAATTTAAAAATTAGATTGATTGTTGTGTTGTTATTGTTAGAGAGACTTAGGATGATCTTTCATTTACTCTCTGTGAAGGAACTGAAACTAGGGAAATTGATAAGAATTGAGCATAATTAATATACTTTTGTAAAGATTGAGAGCTTTTAAAACGTAAGAATAATTTGTCAGTTTAGAAAGAAATGTTATTCTTGTTAAAGATAACATATCTAAAGATAAAAATTTTTCCTAAATTATTTATGCATTTATATCTCTATGTTCAGAGCTAAACCCTATGAATATGCATTTTTATGTGTGATATTAAAGTTTATATTTGTTTTATAGTCTAAGATGGGAAAAACAAGTATAACTAAAAGTTTTGATAAATGAGTAATCGTGCAATTTGCCCAAGAGCTTTTCATTAGGTAATTTATCATTGAAAATTTGAGTAGACTTTCTATTTATCAAGAAAGTAAAGCTTTCAAAAACTTCTCACCATAATTTCAATGGTAAACCAATTTAAGATAAGAATGATAAAGTTGTCTCCACGAGGTGTAAGTGTTTTCTTTCAACTCTCCTATTTTGGTGAGAAGTTTTAGGACATGAATGTCTAATGGTTACATCCAGGTTTCTAAGGTTGGTTACTAATGGTAGAAACTTACCTCCCATGCCTAGTTAAAGTGTGATTATATTCCTTTCTAGTAATTTTTCAATTTGTTTTTTAAATTCCAAAATGTCTGAGTTGTTTAAGATTTGCATTAAAGAAGGAAGATCCATAAGTATCGGCTAAAGTTATCAACGATGCTAAAATAATATCTAAAGTTGTTCCCTAAGGTCATAGGTGCAAGTAGCCACACATCGAAGAATATTAATTTTAATAGTTGTGATGAACAAGATTCATTTGTTTCAAATGATAGTTTATGGTTCTTACTAAGTTGACAAGTTATGCATAAATTTGGGAACTGAATTTTATTTGTTGAATTACTTTTACAAAAACAAAATATCTTTTAAAGAGTTTGGTTATTGAGGTAACCAAACCTCCCATGAAGAATGTAAAGTATGTTTTGAGACTCTAGGCTATAAACATTGACGTTTTTACTTGATTGATCTTTTACAATCTCTAAAATGATGTCCATTGAATTATCATGAATTGAAGCAAGTAAAGAAACAGTTGAAAACTGACTCTTTTAATCTACTTCAACTTTTACCTAGATTAATTTCAATTCTTTTTCCTTCTTTGAGTAGATGGAGTCTATCCTTAAATAGTCCTAGTAGCGCTGCTTTCTATTTCAGGTTATTCACTACATATCCAATATTATCAAATTCAATCACAAGATTATTATTTAAGGCAAGCTTTTGAGCTTAAGAGTAAGGGAGTTATTTGTATGCAAGTTGTTGTGTCTAACATGAGAAATTTTTAATTTCTTACCATTGCCTTTGGTCAAGCACTGTTTACTTTTGTATTTTACCTTCAAGTTAAAATTATTGATGTTATTGGTGATATGATTAGTTGCATTATTGTCTAAGTACTACTTATTTTCGTTGGAAACTTTTTGAGTGGTGATGTAAGCTGAGAATTGATTCTGATTGTTTTAATTTTAAACCTTAAAGTCTTAGTCGAACTTATACCAACAAGTTGTTGTTGAGTGTTTGACTTTGTTGTAGATTTGACATGTTACTTTGCTTTTACCTTTGCCTAAAGTATTTCGTCCGTTTCCTTTCTAGTCTTTCCCCTTCCAATGCCATAAGGCTATCATTTTCCTTGTTGACTTTTTTTCTTTTAATTCTAGTTGTTGCAGTTGCTACCAGTGGTAATGTTGGTCTTGATGTTAATACGGCCATTTACAATGTTGTTTTCGAGTATGATTTCAAAATGAGCAGTTTTACGTATATGTCTTCAAGAGATAAGAGTTATGATTTTATATACTATGTTGACTACTGTATCATTATATTTAGATGGTAGGCTATTCAGAATGTGTCCCTTAAGGTCCTTTTCATCCATCATTTTTCCTAAAACCGTAAGTGCATTAGCAAGGCCATGAATTTTGGTGAATAATATGAAATATTCATAGAACTTTTTCTAGTGTTTTGTAATTGACTTTTTAGATACATTATCCTGGATTATGATTATGATGAAAACATTCTTATAATTGCATCCTTTAACTCTTTCGATGTCGTACAACTTGTAAAGAATGTCAGGGTATTTTTACTCATGGCTAAGAGAAGCCATGATAAAAGTAAATGGTCTTGTTTTTGCCATTTATGGAAAGCCTGTTGGGGATGATTTTTGAACGATCAATATATCCTTTTAGGTCGTTTCCTCTTATGGTAGCAAAATATGAGTTTTTTACACAAGGTAATTATTCCTGTCCAGCTTCAAAAGGACACTAAAAGAGAGTTATATGCTTTAATTAGGAACTAAGTTAACATTTTGGTTATTTTTAGGATTGAGTTGAAGGATTGGAGCCACAAGAGGTGTTGCCATGGCTTTGATACCAAGATGAGAATTAGAAAACCTAAAGACAAACTTTGCTTCAACTAAGATAATGAATTTTTTTGTATTGCTATTTATACCTAATTTACAATGTTACTCTATATTTCTATATGTTCTAAGTTAGAGAGCAAAACCCTAAAGTGTACTATACAATTTAAAATGTACTATACAATGAATTGTCAAAAGTTACAAAATAATGGAGCAAATGTTATTGTCTTTAACATCTTTTTAGTGAAATAACAACAAAAAGCAAATTTATAGGTCTGCAAGTTATAGTGTATTCCTTAACTAAATTCTAAAAACATGCGAGAGTGGATAGATATAGACTCCTTCATTTTCCAACACCAGAATGAGTTTGATGGCAGTGCATTTTTGGGCAACTTGTATGTTTAAAACAAATAATCAAAACTTTTAAAGATTATATATCTAAAGAACTAATAAGACTTCCTAATGCACAACAAAGAGAAAAAAGCAAACTAATTATCGTATTGCCAACATATTATCACAAGCACAATTTTTGGCACACCATAACGGTCCATGGAACACCCTTAAATAATGCTTTTCGAAGGTAAACCTTTGGTAACACATATACTAACTAATTTTGACATGTACTAATCACATTAGGAGAATAATCTAGTCCACTTTTATATTAATGCACATGAAACTAGAGCTGCTTATGTTGATTTCACTACATTTAGCATACTTGAAAATTGGGATGTAACATTCTCACCCACCATATTTCATGCACACCATCATGCAAGGTTACTCTTTGTTGTGTCTTAATATATACTTATGGAGATATTTTACTAAATGGGAAGATTGTTAAAATTTAAAATATTGTCATTTTTTGAAAAATTATTTTTGTTAATTGTTTTGTTGCAACATATTGAATTTGTGAGTTGGTTACTATTTATTTAACATGATACTGATCATCTATGTTTTTATGATGAGAGAATTTTTAGGTTTTTTAATTATATCAGACAATGTTAATCTTTACACATATTTAGAAACTTATTATGAGATATATTTTACAAATAAATAGAAAGGAGATTATTGAGAAAATAAAAATTCTATTTAGAAAAAACTTCTTCCTATTTAGAAAGATACATTTATTTTTATTTTAGAAACAAAATTACACAAAATAATGGTTAGGTTTTTGTCTTATATATGTGTATTATTTCTTTTATGCAACAGCATTGAAAAAAGTCGAAATAGAGAATATGTGTCTTGAATTTTGTTTCTTTTTTTTGTGTTTTTATTTTTCAAGTTGTTTATGGTTTTCTTTGTGGTTTAAAATAAAAAAAAAATGATAGAAATTATGAGTATGTATCTTTTAGTTTTATTAACTTTAAAAGCATTTTTTTAAATACTATTAAGATATTTTTACATTGTTTTTCTAAAGAAGATTTATACTTGTTAAAAGAAGTTCAATATAACTAATAAGGGGATCTTATTAGATCAAGTTAAAAGGATTTTGATGCATTAAAGTAAGGGGATCTCACTAATAAAGCTAACAAAGAAGATTCAACATAGTGGTGACAAAAGTAAAAGGAAAATTTTATTTTATTTAAGTTTATTAGTGTATATAATCTTCAATTTTCTTAGTAAATTATTTTTCTTTATGTGTGACTTCATGAATATAGGATTAGAAAATTCAAACTACATTAAAATTATGTATCCTCTTTATTTATTTATTTGCATTGTGGTATATTCATCTTAATTAATTGATTAAATTAATTAAATTTAATAATAATTACTAAAACAAATCTTTCAAACATGATTTGAAGCTCCATATTAATAGATATTCAAAACGCGAAGAAAATCCATCAGTATGAATGGATTTTCAATCTTAGTGCTGCTGTTTCTATCATATTTAGTGTTGATTACAACAACAATATATGATATTACGTTTAGAATAAATACAACTATTTGTTTCCATACCATGTAGTAAGGCACATCATAACAAACCCACGTAAATATAAACCAAAAGTTAATTGAACAAATAATAAATTTTTAATTATTAATTAATAACCAGCCAACCTTCCTAGATTCTCTGCCTCCTCTAATTGGACAAGGAGGATTGATAAGATTCTCTCATCACCGTATTGTAGAAGAAGAAGAGGAAGAAGTTATGAATAAGATAGAATAATATTAGTCTTAATTTGTTAATTCAAAATTGTACCTGAATTAAATGTTTAAAGTAATTGTTCCACTGTGATTGGATGGGTAATAGCACGGTTAATGTCGAGAAAAATGCGAGGAACATGTAGCAATATGCAACGAAAATCTTCTTCTCAATGGTGAAAACGAGTTCATGGCATAACCAAATAAATATAAAATAATACACGACCCAAAACAAAGGTAAAACAACCACCAAGAAGAACTGTAAATTAAACAAAAACTTAAGGATGAAAATGAGAATAGGAATGGTAATGGATCAGGTTTTGGACGGATATTATCAAAAAGGCATCCAGTTAAAAAGTTTAATACTAAATTAATAGTTAATTTGACATTAACTTTATAAACTATCTAATTAAAATTATAAATTTTAATATTAATTTAAAATAAAATATATCAATTATATAAAATATTAAATACATTAAATATAAAATAAACTGATCACAATATTTTCATAAAAAAGTACATATTCATACATAAGGCTACCATCAGAGAAGTCCCCGTATATGTCACTACAAAAGGCTACTTGGAGTCTAAAAATACTCTATTGAATGCATATCAGCCAATTTAAACCAAACAAAAGTCACAGTTATGCACTGCATACTTGTACATCTGGCAAGAAATTCTACAATTTGGGTGAAAATAAATAAATGAACAAAAGTTTCTTTTAATAATTTGCAAAAATTATCTATATCTCCATATGGAAAAATGGATAGCACAAGGAATACATCTTACAAGATAACTTTTATAGAGTTAGAATAATAAATTTAAAATCATATGAAACTATGGTAGATGCATGTAAAAATTTTTTACTTGGAGGTTCCAAATTAGAGTTACTTACAACACCTTCTAGTAAAAAGGCATTCCAGTAACATAACTTTTGTGGCAGTATGTCTTAATAGTAATAACTATTGTGAGGAAGATTGGATTACTACGACAGTATTCTACTAGACGATTTTGTAACTAGGCAATCCATAAATTTGCTTAAATAAGAATAATCAATTTTGACCATGTCTACTCAGTTAAGCACTTTCCATTCTAAGTGCAAGGAAGAAACATATAAAATTAGTTGTGAGTAAAAAGATTCATTTTAGTAAAAGCTAATATTCTCTGATGATATAGCTGACTCCTAAGTCAATGTATTGCTTTTGCCAATACAACCTGATCTTCTCTGGCAATCCAACAAAGAATATCCATTTCTCTGTATTTTCCTGTTATACACAATAAGCAGATATAATTCAGCCTCGTTCGTGATAAGGTTTTTAAGTTTAAACTAAATTATAGTCTCTTAGTAGGTTGACAATCCAAGATTATGAAATATTCAAGAAATGGGTGTTGTAAATCCAATTCCAACTTGAATAATATCTACATAATTCAAATACAAGCATTACCAAATATAATATAGTTGAAGATTTCACAAAAAAGAAAAGAAAAACAAACCAGGGTAACTTTTACAAAAGTAACCTAGATAACAGCAACAATAGCTATCAAGAACAAACCAGAGGACAAAACCTAAAAGTAAAAATTACAAACGGCTTCATGTTCAATTTGAAAATGCAAGTGCGCAACTAAATTGTGCCTTTTGGTTTTTTTCTGGATTGAATAAATGATGGTAACCAACAGAGGCAATAGTAGCAGCGGCGGCGACAGGCTAAGGGGAGGCAATAGTGGTGACGAGGGGTAGAGGCGACGAGGCTGTATGACGGTGATAGAGGGGAGAGGCCAAGAGGTTGTGCATTTTGTGCGACATCTGCATAGCCGGTATATAATCATGTTGAAAATATGTTACTTTGATGTAAAAAAAAAAAAAATCAAAACGCCTGTCTTTTTATGTTTACATGGAAAAAAATATATATATGTGAGTACTAATTGTGAATATTCATAAATATTTATTCACATTTTATTTATTTTAAATATATTATAAATTTTAATTTTTTTTTCTTAAATCCATATCAACTCTCGTAAAGAAGCATATTAAATTTATCCTATATCAGTTGTATATTAATGAATTAACAGATAAAATTATAATCATTAAATAAGATTATTATTAATAAATAAATAAATTATAATTATTTATAATCATTTATTTACCACTTAATACTTTGCCCCCTAACCCAGATGATTTAAGTTTTTCTTCCTCCAAATTAACTTCTTGCGAGTGGAGGAATATCTCCCCATCTTTAAATCCCATGACATGGCCTAACTAAAACTAAACTAAAAAATAGTAGTGAAAGATAATAAGTAAGATCTTGAACTCCAAATAAAATAAATTTTATATATAGTATAAAATTTCTATATTTAAACTCTAACTACATCTGAGGGGGTTAAATGTATAATTTTACAAAAAAATAAGTCTCTAATCAGCATCTTAAAGTACATTAAAATAGTTTTTAAGTTACTTTTGTTTGTTATTTTTGTAAAACTACAAAAAGAAAGTATAATCCCCAAAGATAAATTATATATTTTGTTATAATTGAAATCTTTTTATCTTTATTTATAATATTTTAAAATTATTTTTACCCTTATTGAAAGCACTCAATTTTTTTGTCTTGAATTTTTTTTTATATATTTAAATATAGTATAAAAATGATAAATATTATTTGAAATTATTTAAAATTTTTTTTATTGAAAATTGATAGACATACTTTTAAATATACTTTTGATATTTTTTGTGAAATTTTATATTTTTAATAAAAATTTGGTTAAAATAACAGTATTGATTAAAATTTGAGTTTAACACTTTATAGAAGTAGAGGTGTCAAAAAAATTAGGATGACATAACACGAGTACATTATGAAAGATAGTGATTCGACACGGCATGTGAGCTAACATGAACTCAGGCAAGATTCATGGTTTAGACACAAAAGCCCAATGAACTAGCACATGGAGCGACATGAAAATATAGATAATTAATTAAAATATTTACAATAATTTAAAAATGAAAGAAATAACAATACATATAGCAATAGTTGTACATAGGGTAAATATAGTGATATTTTTATAATTTTAGGTAATTAATTTAAAAAATATATATATTTAAAATTAAAAATAAAGAAAAGACATGGGCCAACATGACATGAATTTAATAAGCATATGGGTGGGCCAAGCCAACTTTTTAAAAATTAGGCACAGCATAGACATGGCATAAAGCACAAATGAGCTTGAGTTTCATAGCCGACATGAGACCATGTGTTTATCACTTTTATACAGAGAGGTGTAAATTTATGATAAAACTCATCAACTAATACACACACAAGATAAAGTTATCAAATTTGTGCTAATCTAAACTACTATGATGATTAAATATGTGATACCAAATATAATATGATTAATAATTAATTAATTATATCATATTACATTATTTATAATTTAATAAATCTATTATATTTAATATATTGTAAAAAATATTTAATTATTAAATAAAATTGCTGAGGATTTAACTGTATAGCAATATAAACATTGTAAAAAATATATTAGACTATGTTCAAAATTTATTAATAGGTTGCAATAAACATATAAAATTAATAATTTTAAATTTTGACATAATTATTAAACAAATTACGTTCCATTCCAATCTAAATTTATTAAACTTTTTTTAATATCAAATTCAAACTTTAAAAGTTGTAGAGGTTAGCATTAAATAAGAACCCTTTAAACATACATCTCAAGCAAACTATTGTCAAAGAAGGAAAACCCTTGCCTCTAAATAATAAACTCTTTCCAATATTTTTTTACTTAATTTGTTACAAAATTTACTAGTTAATTTGCTACAAAATTAATTTATTTTGTACAGAAATATAAATAAAAAAATTAAATTATTTCAATAACACCAAACTTTTGTCCTATCAATTTTCTTTTCTTCTTTCCTTTGTTATTTTTTACATTTTATTTTATTCTGTTCAGAGAGAGGCTGCAATTACCATTTTGGCCCTCAATTTCCCGCCAATTGTAATCAGCGCGCTAAATGTCCCCTTCTTCTGTTTCTCTCTCACCCTTTCTTTCCCCCAAACAGACCCTAGAAAATTTTTCCATCAGTTTCCCAAGAAAAATTCAGGCGAGAAATTGAAACAAAAATACTTTAAATTACAAGCACAGATAAGAAAATGAAAGGAGGCACAGTTCAGATTAATTGGCACGACACAAAACCAGTCCTAACCCTGGACTTTCACCCGGTTTCCGGTCTCCTCGCCACTGGCGGCGCCGATTACGACATCAAGGTTTTTAATTATGCATCCAAGTTTCGTTCTTTAATTTTTTTTTTGGATTCCATTTTAATCTAAACTAGGTTTTGCTGATTAATTTTTATGAACTGATGTGATTCTTTAGTGCTTCATTTGATTTATTTTGATTTGTTCATCTAAGCTAGTTTTTTGTTCATTCATTTAAAAATTTTGATATTGTTGATGTTGTTGACTCATTGTCAGTTTGGCTGATTAGTAATGTTAGGCAATCTAAGATGCAAATGAAAATTATGTGTTTCTAGTTTAATTTTTTATTTTATTTTTTGAATTTGAGACATTTATTAGGAGTAGTTGTCCGGATTTTCTAATCTTCGTGTTGAGAAATGTTGGGGGATTTGCAATGTGAGAAAAAAAAAAAAATCTTTTCATTTTTTTAATGAATTACAGCCATTTACTAGGAGTATGGGGCATTTTTTTTTCTTCTAATTTATGTATTCTGTTTTAGAACATATGATGCTGTGTTTGGCCACGGAAAAATGAGGGAAGCAAAAGGTAGAGAGGAAGAAAGAAAATTTATCCTTCATTTTGTTTGCTTGTTTAGAAGATAGAAAGAAAGAAAGAACATTGTTGTCATTTCTCATTATTTGATAGGAGAAGAGGGTAGATGAACCATTATAGGGTATTGATTGTCCCACTCCTATTATTTGAAATTTTAACTCTTTATGAATTTATACTTAGGACAGGACAAATTAAAGAAAAGGTAGTTGTTTCCTGCAAATGGCTTTATACTTTTGATTTCACTTTCACCATTTATAGAAATACTTTATTTTTGGGTTTAGGGAGATGGTGCATCTTTTCCCATTCGATTGTGATCATTGTTTTCTTCAAACCAAAAAGAGAAATGGAAAATGCCCTTTAAATTGAGTTGGCACAAGTGAAAAATTTGGTTTAGTTCTTATCCTTATCAGGACATTAGGGATGAAAGCAAGAAAAGATTTTTCACCGGAGTGAAACTAATTAGTCTAATTCCATTCTGTTGAATTGATGTTCTCAGTGCATTAAAAATCAAAATCATGTTGATTAGTTTCTGATTGCAAAATTTTATTTTATATCTCTGGTTTGCATGTCAGATTTCATAGCAGCCAGATAGTTGTTAGGTAAGATCTGAAATAGTTCTCTGACTTGTTAAGTCTTGCTCAAGCTGGACTAATTATATCTATTAAATTTTCAGCTTTGGTTAATAAATTCAAGTGAAGAACAAAAGAAAATTCCAAAAGCTTCTTATCAAAATAGTCTTTCGTATCATGGTTCTGCTGTAAATATCCTTCGCTTCTCTCCTTCTGGTAAGGACATACTTCTCTTCCTCAAAGTTGCTTGCTTTTTTGATGAAAGTGGCTACATTCATATTGCATTGTTAAATCAATGGGAACAGATCTATCTGTAAAAAAAATATGGTATCATCAAACATAGTTGCAAGATTATCACGAAATATATGAATTTTCTACGTGTTTTCATTTATTGTTTTCATATAATCTATTTTGTATTTTCTGCTATACTGATAGCATTCTTGCATGGGGAAGGTATTTCCATTTGAAAAAGGTGGCCTTGGATACTTATTTATTTATTTTTTATTAGAAGTACGGATTTATGGTAGTCGACAACATTATCAATAGGAGAACTTATTGGTAAAGGATTTTGGTGTTGGTTAGCTCATGTTATACTTAAATTTATAGGAGATTACATGCTTTTATTTGTGTATTGTGTTGGTTTCACAAAGTATACTTGAGGGTCATCTTGTTTCATTTATTTCCATTAGTTATATAGTTATAATTAAAATAAATCAAGTTTAAGTGGATATTTTCCTATAAGCTTCTTCCTCTCTTGCATATTGGATATAATCTTCTATATCCTGCATTAACTTGATATGTTGTTTTGATGACTACAACTTACATGTTGTTCCGACAACTGAGTATAATCTTCTGTTATATATCATGACTACATTTTACTGCCACATCTTTAACCTGGTGTGTTGTTAGTGCTGTATGCATTGCTTTGTAAGAATGATTTTCTTCCTGATGATGGAATCAATTTTGTGATATCTTGCAGGAGAACAACTTGCCTCTGGTGCTGATGGTATGACTTTAGTTGCTTTCATCAATTTGTTCTTGTACTTATGATCTAAACCAGTTATATTGTTGTATAGATAGGCTGTTTAACTTGGCAATATCTTAATTTAAGTTTCCATCTGCAGGAGGTGAGTTAATCATATGGAAGTTACACTCAATAGAAACTACACAAGTGTGGAAAGTTCTCAAGAATTTATCGTAAGGCCTTTTATCTACTTGATTGATTATGCTTCTCCATGCAGTTATGCATCAAAGTGTTTTTTATTTTTTTCTACAGAACTGCCAACATCCAAAGTTTGGGTCATTTGGTTCTTCTTGGACCTTGATTTGGTTGATGAATGTTGGATCACAAGGCTTTGTTTATAGTTTGGTGGCAAATATTGTAGAATTTTCCATCTTTCATGTCCAGATCAAAATTAAATGTCAGACTCATTTAGATTTTAAAATAAAGATATAAAAATCAGCACAACAGTATAACTTCTGCCAAATATGCTGATTAATGGATCTTTGGGTCATAGATTTCACCGCAAGGATGTTTTGGACCTGCAGTGGTCTACTGATGGTGCATTTCTCATCTCAGGATCTGTTGATAATTCTTGCATCATCTGGGACGTTAACAAAGGTATGAAAACAACACATAACGCATACACTTGAGGTGATTTGTTATTTTTTATCCTTAATGGTCCTTGTTTCTGATTGTCAGGTTCTGTTCTTCAGATATTGGATGCCCATTTCCATTATGTTCAGGGTGTGGCATGGGATCCATTGTCCAAGTATGTTGCTTCTCTTAGTTCTGATAGAACATGCCGAATTTATTCCAATAAGCCTCGAGCAAAATCCAAAAGTGTTGAGAAGATGAACTATGTTTGTCAGCATATCATCACAAAGGCGGGACAGCAATCAGTTGATGATTCTAAGGTAAGCGATGGTTAATAATCTTTATTTGTTGTAGATAATGAATGGGCTGTAACAAATGTCTTGCTTGGTTGAGATGCAGTCAGCAAAAATTCATCTATTTCATGATGAAACATTGCCATCATTTTTCCGAAGATTAGCCTGGTCACCTGACGGATCATTTTTGCTTGTGCCAGCCGGTATGAATCTAGAAAGTTTTACAATCTAATGCAATATTGATGCACGCAGTGAGTTAATTCTGTCTGGTTGTTGGTTTTCTGAAAAAAAGTTTGTTTTATAACATTTATATCCCTGATTGTGTAATGCTTTTGTCATTACACTCTTTATCTACTCCTGTAAATGTATTGTATCAGACTTGATGCATTTATTTTGCTAGAGGCTATACTTAACAGAAAGTACACTTTTTTCCTTGTGAAATAGGTTTGGTGAAATTCTCATATGTTTCAGGTCCTGGGGACAACATTGCATGGTTTAGAACCCACAGCGCGGGCTAATAGATTAGAATTAATATAATCGTCATTGAAATCCTGTGGATTTCACTATGAAATATGCTTTTTGCTGGACTGGACAGTTAGGACTAAAATCTGGAAGTATTGCCTTAATGGTGCTTCTTTTATATTGATAACTATTTGAGCATATGCTCCTTTTCGTTATCTCTCACTGCACACTTGTGTGTAGATGAGCTTAGTGAAGTTTCATAATATCGGCTTACAATAATCTAGCATACTTTATCTGTGATAATGAGATGCAACTTAAGTCCAGTGGTTCTTATGCTGTATTTTTATTAAAATATCTTTGACTTGTCTGATTCTTCAGAGGACAATTGTAACTTATCACATCTGGAAACTGTTCATTTCCTTCATTGATTGCATTAGTAGCAATATATTCATGAAAGTTTGCATTCATCTGTTGGCATTTGCAGGTTCTTACAAAATTTCATCTACAACTGAAATGGTGAATTCGGCTTATATATTTTCAAGAAAGGATCTTTCAAGGTAGTACACTTAAACTGTATTATTTTTGAACACAAATCCTATTTACTTGAGCTTCTTGGTTTATTATCTAATAGATGAGAATCAAGCCTGGTTGCCTTTAACTCAAAGTTGGGCTATATTAACTTGTTGCTCTTCAGGCCTGCTCTACAGCTCCCAGGTGCTAGCAAACCTGTTGTAGCAGTTCGATTCTGTCCTCTGGCTTTTAGTCTTCGGGGATCAAACTCCGGTATTTCTATGCTGATACATTCAACTATTTTGGTCATATCTTAGCTTGCAATTATTTTATGATAATCGGGGTCCTTGCTCACTTGTGCTGCAGTGTTCTTCAAGCTTCCTTACCGTCTCGTCTTTGCTGTTGCAACATTAAATTCATTATATATCTATGACACAGAATGTGTTGCACCCATAGCAATCTTGGCTGGTCTCCACTATGCAGCCATAACTGACATTGCATGGTAAATTTGTTTTCTTTGTCCTGCAATATAATTTTGATAGATATCTACAACTTCTTGTGATTGCAGTTGATAACATTTTTTGCTATTCTGAATTGCTTCCTTTATTTCCCCTTTGAAGGTCATCTAATGCTCGATATTTAGCTTTATCATCTCAAGATGGTTATTGTACTTTAGTGGAATTTGAAAACAACGAACTGGGAATGCCCGTCTCTTTGTCAGGTTTGGTGTCATCTCTTCATTTTCTTCTACTTATCTAATAATTTTCTTATAGTTTTTGCCCCATTTCTTAAAGATTTAGTTTAAATCTGCTGTAGGAAATAAAGTCACTCAAGATGCAAATAAGAGCCCTCTGGTCAAGAAATCTGAGGACACGATTATTGAAACAACTACAAAAGATAATGTCATGACAGCGGATACCGGACCAATGAAATCAGATAGTAACGAGGCTGCAAACAGGAAAACAGAATCAGAAGGGAAAAGAAGTACGAATGATGGTTTCATTGCAGCAGAAAGCAGACCAATGGAAGTCGAGAGGAATGAAGAAGCAGGCAGCAGGAAAACAGAAACAGAAAGAAAAGAAGAGAAAACAACTACAAATGATGATTTTGTTGCAGAAGAAAGCAGACCAGAGGAAGTAGACAGTAGGAAAACAGAAGCAGAAAAAACAGAAGGGAAACAGGCCTCCGCTAGCTCAAAGAGTATTACTGTGCAAAATAAGCCAGCGAAGAGGCGCATTACTCCCGTGGCTATTGATCCATAACAACTGTTCTGTAAATTTTCGTAGTCTGACAGTTTTTTTTTTTTTTTTATTTGGCAAGAAGTTGATTCCTATTAATTGTGTATAATAATATAGAGATTTAGACAAATCTTATTTACTCATGCTGGAAACAATCAGATCACAAAATGATTTCATTTATTACTGTGTCAATAAAACTTTTCAACCATACATTAGACTATATACATGTTTTTTGATATATTTCTCAAGAAGAAAGCATAGAAATATAATTCTTCTATTTTGTTTACCCTAGTGAACGTGCAATGTTTGTCAAACTTTCATCTATAAGAAGGTCATGGAAATTAGCTTTTAGAGAACAGCTTATGGATTCAATTTTTCAGAATACTGTCAACTTTCCATAATATCTAATCAAGATATGCTTCTTGCTATTGCCGATAAATTGTTCTCTGTCATGCCAATTTGTATCAAGTTCAAATTCTTTGTATAATTTAGTTTGGAATTTATATAAAGGAATACAAAAGTATCATCCAATAAGTTTACAGCTTTCATTGGAAACAATTTACTTTTGAAGAAAATATCTCAAGAGTAATAGATGTTGCATATTATTTTTACCGGGTTTTAAATAAATGGTCTCTTTGCGGCTTATGCCTTCCATTTGCATGTCAGGTCTTGTGCTCAAGATGGTGATGGCTGGAACCCGACGAGGAAGCTGCCATATCAAAATTAGCTTGAGGAAGATCTTGTGAAGGTGTAGAGTAAGAGCTTTTACTTATCATATCATTTTCCTTGATTTCTTCCTGAACATGAACATCTTCTTCAACGGAGAATACCACAGCTTGTTGATGGTGTGGGCCTGGCATGATTGCTTCTTGGATTTTCACATGTTCATCCATCTTTATAACTTCAGTCTTTTGAACCATTCTCTTCTTTCTCTTTTTGATAAAGCAACATAGAGCAACTGATAGAAATGCAAGGAAGAATAGACCTCCGAGTGAGACAAAGACAACAATGATAACTGTTGAATGATGGCCTGGTGTTGGTGCTGGAGGTGGAACAAAATGCGCTGGTGATGGTGGAGGAATTGGATGAGGTGGTGGTGGTCTCACAGTAGGTGATGGGGGTGAAAATGAATGACTAGGAGGAGTTGCCGGCACTGGAAAAGGCGGCACTTTTGGAGGAGGTGAAGCACTATGAGGTGGTGCTACTTTTGGAGGGGATGGAGAGTTGTGGGGTGGTGTTGGTTTTGGAGGAGATGGAACATTATGTGGTGGCGCCGGGAGTGGAGGGGATGGAGAGTTGTGGGGTGGTGATGGTTTTGGAGGAGATGGAACAGTATGAGGTGGCGCCGGGTTTGGAGGGGATGGAGAGTTGTGGGGTGGTGCTGGTTTTGGAGGAGAACGAGGAATATGAGGTGGAGGTAGAGGAAAGTATGGAAAATAGTAGTCAGAATTTTCAATGGAAGCCATTCTGATAAGACAATTGTGCTGCTGCTGCTGCCGCTGGAGGTTACTGGTGAGTGAATTTTCGGTTATGTTTATGCCTATATGTAGTAGTTTCAAATGTTTTGACGTTATGGGAATGCTTCTAAGGTTCCAGTAACTTGACTCTGAGGCTAAGCTTTTGAAGAGTCGTCATTGATTGCATTAAAAAACACTTATTGTATTATTCTGCTGCCCTGGTTTCAAACAATAGGTTTGTTTTCTCATTTCTCAGCATTTGTTTTATTCTGAAAGTAAGGTTGATTGCGATTTGATGTGAGGGAGTTTGTCTTCTGCAATTGACCGATTGATGCAACCTTAAATTCTTCCTGAAGGTAGTTAGCAGTGACAAATGTATGCAGTCAATTTTCCTTTTCACATGGGACAACAGAGGCTCAGCTACTACAAGTTTCCACCAATACAGTTGCTTCCATTCCTAGTCTCCACAGGTTTCCTTTTATGGGTGAATGATGCTTAAATTTTGGAGCATTATGTGGATTAGTTCTAATGATTTTAAATATACTTAAAAATATCTTGATTCATTAATTTTACAATTTTTTTAAATAAAATTATAAAATTATCACTAAAATATATAATATATCATATTATTTTTCTTTATCCAAACAAACACTGTCAACTAAAAGATTAAATTATTTTAGAATATTTTTATAATTACTAAAACTAATTAATATAATGTATTAAAATCTTAACAACTTAATAATGTTTTATTTTTATTTTGAATTATATTAAAATTTATTATCTAAACTTTTAAATTTAAGATTTATTTAGTGTTTGAGGCAATATGACTTTAAATTGGATGGTATAATTATTATAAGACGAAAATATTAGATATTAAACATTAATAGAAAAATAAATAACTTTAAAAATTCTTGAAATTAAGTTGAAAACACTTTTTTAAAATATTTAATTGACCAAAACTTAATTATATTATGTGTTCAGTTTAAGATACAACCTATAAATATTATTTATAATTAAAGATTATATGAAACATATTTTTTTTAATAATGTAAAATACAGATTTGAATATTTATAATTAAATAAAAAAAATTCAAATTTCAAATTGGTTATCAGTTGATCTAATTTAATTAAATTAATGACTAAAAAATAAATAAACAAATTATTTAATTATTTAATCATTCTTTATTTTGCTGTATTAAGCCAAAACAACACAAGTCGTTACTCTAATCAAATCTAGTCAAATTGAATTCAATATAGTCAGGCCTTAATGAACTTCGTACTTTTCTTTCATTTTGTTTCCTGGTAAAAGACTGACTGCATCTTCATAAACAAAACTTTGCTTACACAACAGATGGAGCAAAAATCTTACATTCTTCCGGACCAAATTTGAGTCTCTTATGACGGACTAAATAAAGGCAAAAGAATGAAAAAAATCACTTGTCAGTGTAACTCTATATTTTCTCTGGAAAACAGGGTGCTAATTCATTGAGTTGCATCCACTATCTTGCCATAGTTCCACTGGTGTTCCTAAATGTCTGTTGGCACAATCTGCATTGAGGAAGAAAACCCAAAAAGGGATAAAAGCTCCCCGGAAGCGAATTATCAGAGAGGAAGTCCGTGATCACTGAAGAGGTATGAGAAGAAAATTTCATTCCATACATCGGGTACTCCGGGCAGACACCAGTGGCTACAATCAGGTACAGATGGATTGTCACTCCACATACCGACATGTGCATCACTCCGAAAAGCAGACATTGATGTTATTTGCAGAACCGTTATTGGAATTGTCATATTATTTACCACCTCCAGTACAGTGTCTGAAAATATGTTGCTGTCCCTCCCTTTGGATTTTGTAATGGGGTGGCGGGTCACATTGCACAACTTATGAGATTGATCACTGATCAGAAACAAACAATGTTAATTAATTCATATCAAAGGAGGATGCAGATAAAATCACTATCAATAGTCAATGTTGAGGATGGCAATATGCAGAAATAGTAGAATCAATCAGCAAAGAGATTTCATGAATAAAATAAAGGAAAATTTCTCAGACCTTGCTGTTTCCATACATACACTAAGATCTAGGAGTTTTAGCAAAGAGATTTAAATATGTAAAATAAGAGTAGTGGCAACCTAGCACCTTTCTTGGTGAATAACGGCAACACTTGGCTTTATAGTGGCATGGACTTGCATTGCAAACAATTTAAAAGACAAGTTTTTATGAGAATGAAGAAATATATTTAGTTCCACACTTTTAGAACAGACCAGTTTGGAGCATTTATATTAAGTGGCAAGATGAACATCTTCAAGGTTTTAGATTCAAGATATCAAACATTGAAGGTATACCTCCAGTGAGATGGCTCGAATGTCCGAAAAAAGACGCGTGTTCTCTTTGTGTCTATTGTTTTCTCAACCCATGATGCCCATGTGCCTAGTGCTAATCTGAAGGCAGTTGGAATAGACATTCCGAGCTTCATTGAATTTCCAACCCTGAAATAGCAACCCCTGTCCAAAACAGTAGGAGTACACTTTATACTTGAACACACAGAAATCTCAAATCATGGAACAATATGCAAGATCATATGGCAATCACATTTTCTATGTGTGTATTAGGTAAGCTTGCACAATGAATGCCCACAAGATTGGAAAATATGACGATGCCCATGCAACTGCAATATATGCAATGGGGAAAAAGATTCATTAAAGATGTATGTCCTTCAAAGGACACAAATGCTTTTACGGATTACTTATATTTAAAAAATAAGCAGTTTGTCTTTTATTTTCTCTTTCACAGGTCAACAGATAATAAAGAGTTTCTCTTCCCATCATAGGCTGAAAAAGAAGATAGGTAATAAAACTGCTTTTTATGTAATTATTTGTCCAGTGATTTGTTTCTAGATAATTTGAGACATAAACAAAAACTTTTAGAGAACTTAACTATGAAATCTGGAGACTTGCTTTCTACAGCAGTTCAGGAATATTGCTTTACTTCCTGGCAGGATCTTGCATCAAACTAAAAAAGTAGCTTCCTTTTTATCATTAGCATGGATCTAACTATGCGAATGCAAGAGACAGTCAATCATAATTTGCATTAATAATACGAAAGAAACCAATAACATTACAAATCCATTCAAAGAGGATGGCAGATACAAGAGGGTCGAAGAATAAAAATCAACTCAAAGATTTGTCCAATGCTGGAGGTTCCTTTAAGCCACACAGAAACTCTTCAATAATATAGAAGTGTGACACAGATTCTAAATATGTTGATTCCAAAAAGATGAACAAAGTGCTGATCTGATTCATGGAACCTAGCCAACAATTAATGTTGTCCATCAAGCATGGAAAGTTTTGGATGTGATAAAAAGGAATGGCATCCGTGTCCAGCAAATCAGAATGTATTCTTAAACATCAAACATTGTAAACTCATACACAAGTGACTATGCGCCAAGGAAACTTGCATAGAGAAACAAGGAACTTACATGTGAAAAAGCTTCCCTGGCACCCACCATTGCCCGCTGTTGAATATGAGAATGTCTGCATTGATCCACTCATTGCTGATTTTATCCAACTTGTCCAAGTTAAGAGTTGATGTTACCCTCTTTGGGGCATGTCTGGGACTCAAACCATTTTGTACCAAGAAAACTGAGCGAAAGAACTCAACAGTGAAATTGAAGGAACTAAACCGCACGCCTAAAAATCTAATCTGTTTTGTTATCTTATTCCCGTTAATTTCATAAACACTCTTCTTATCCTCCACCCCAGTCATAAGAAAACATATCAAAGATTCCCATTGAGTTCTACCCATGGAATCACCAACAAAAACAATCCTCTTATTTTGAAACCTTTCCAATATATTGTGCACATCAAACCTTGGTATATCACAATTTTTTGGTTTCCACCTCCATTTCAGATAATCATTATCACTCCTCCCATTTCCTAAGCAATTGAATCCCTGCTCTGCAAATGGACATTCCGAAGCATTGTACAATGGATAAGCATCATCTAAAATCCAACTTCCATCAAATATATCACAACTAACTGTTGAATTGTTAAATTTGGGCATACTATAACCAAGGAATTCTTGACTCAAACTTGGAAGAACGTACACATAACCACCA
Organism: Khaya senegalensis; assembly: GCA_032402905.1. NCBI lineage: Eukaryota > Viridiplantae > Streptophyta > Magnoliopsida > Sapindales > Meliaceae > Khaya > Khaya senegalensis. The sequence continues at coordinate 6,715,048 of CP135536.1, forward strand.
CTAATAACTATAGTAAAGGAAACAAAAAATGCAATCACAATAAACACATGAAACCATTGTGTTACCCAGTTCGACTTACATCTTGGACTTCCCAAACTCGAGACCTTAGGACTTCGAACACTCAGGGAGCTCAAGATCCTTGAATTGAACGACGTGCTCCTGTTCAATGATGTATTTCTATTGAGTGACGAGCTTCTATTGAATGATTTACTCCTATTGTAGTTACTCATTATCTCAATCATTCACATTGCCAAGATTCAATATAACACTATCCAAACTATGCATCATCATCTTATCACCAGTGTTCCACAAACACAATTCCAAGAGTAGAACAATTATTACTTAAAGATCCATAACAATCCATCTTTCCGCATGAGAATTCAAACCCATTACAGTACAGATCATGGAGCTATCGACGAAGATATTATTCTATCAAAACAATTTCAGACCAACAACCTCATCATCTTAAAGAATCAAAAGAGTTCCAAAGTACAACATCAACAATATCCTTTCAATATTTAACATAAATCTACATTCAATCCAAGTATTCAAAATTCACGAGCTCATAATTCATAACCACTTTTTATTAACAACACATCAAAGAACTGATCAAATGACCAAATGGGCATCCTTCAAATCTCAAAAGAAATCAAACCCAGATGCAAAACGAATACCTTTCAACAATACATGATAAATTTCCAAAGAAAATGCGAGGACAACTAGTAGCTCATCGTTTAATGCAGCGTTCAAGAGAATTTACCACTGACTCATGGAGAAATTTCCAAACTGATTCAGAGATGGAGAGATCGATATGAAAAACCTCTGAAGAGAAGAGTTGAATGGAGATAAATAAGGAATTTGAAGTGGTCACCGAGACAAGAAAGAGAGAAAAAGAAAGCCAAAAAAAAATGAAGGAAGACTGAAGCCCGGAGTGCACATAAAAATTTCAGTGGTTGGAGGTTCGGTAAAAGGGGAGAATATTTTTGTCATTTCATATTTGTTTTTTAAATTTACGCTAAAGGCGTCGGTCTTCGTTGCCCTTCCTTGATTGCTTCCTTGGAATATTTTCAACTTTCATTGTCACCAAGGCTTTCAATTTTTAAATATTTCTTAAATTTAACTCAATTCTAGATAGGCCCACACTGTTATATATACATCATATAATATATTTTCTTTATTTTTACCATAATTTTTATTTTTTTATGTATTTTTTTTATAATTTTAAACTTATAAAAATGAGGTGCATAATATTGTAATACTTTTTTGTTATAATTTTAAATATTTTTATTATAATTTAAATTTAAAAAGTATATTTAAAAAAAATAAATAAATAATAAAAAATTAAAAATTACATTAAAAGAATTACAATTATAAAATTAACAAAAAAATTAAAAATTGTATGATATAAGTTGAGACAGGGTAACATAACCCCTACATTACTGCTTTTTAAAATCTTGGAGGTGCAAAGTCATGTCAGCCATTTGTTTTACGCAAGTTAGTGCAGTACACAAGACACCAGTCAAACATAAATTTTCTGTTGGGTTAATAACACTTGAGTCCCTAATTTTATATATATATATTTTTAAAATTTTAATTTTTTTTTATTTAAAACTCAATTTTCTCCTGAGTGAGTAGATGCCAACCTCATACATCTTATAGTATTCTGAACTCTTATATTATTTTAAAAAATTTTATCAATTAAACTAATGAAAAATAATTTTTTTAAAATATTTTTTGTTGACGTAACTTACATCCTTATATAAATAAATTTGTGACCTTTGTTGAAATGATCAAAGTATTATATACTATGTAATATTTAGTTACACTTTTAAATATCTTTTTTTTTGGGTGAATAGTTAATACTATAAAGCTGCATGTATAAAGATTTTAATATTAATTAGAGACCTATTTGATATAAATAGAAAGATTATATTCTTATTTATGAAAATTAAAATCTAAGGGATCTAAGTATATTATTATCTCATTTTCTATCATTAAGACATTAGAATATGATTAAATATTGTCATCCAAACCACTAAGACCAAACATAAAATACTCAC
>CP135536.1:6721747-6838253 GCA_032402905.1 Khaya senegalensis
CTACACTCGCGCATGCACATAAGTAATCATTCTAGGGTTTCATTTGGGTGTGTTTCCATAACTTACATGACGTAACATACAGAGTATGGTTTTGCATGAATAAGTTTATATTTTAAGAAATTTAAATTATTAATAATAATAATAATAATAATAATAATAATAATAATAATAATAATAATAATAATAATAATAATAAAGAATACCCAATTAGTTTACTTATTTTGATCATTGATTTATGCATACACATTTCTAAACATGCACACCATTACAAACTTAGGTATACACATGCATTTTGCAGCATAACAAAGCTCTACAAAAGAATATATATATATATATATATATATTATTTCTTTTTTAAAATTATTCACACTCTTAAAAGAGAAATTTAAATAAAATAACGTTAATTTAGTAAAAAAAAAAAAATACTCTTTTAGTATAATTTAATATTAAATTACATAAATTCAACATTGATTCGATTAAATTCATATGTTAGGAAAAATTAAGAGTATAGTAAAGATTATCTTGTAATTTTAAAACAGCTATTAATTGCACATAATTTTAGCAAATTAAATTAATCACATATGAAAAATCTGAACTCTTAATGAATGAATATTAAAGACAATGAAAATGTCTAGCACATGCATATAGAAGTACTTTTTTATTTATAAATGGGAGACAAAGTGCTCGGAAAGTCATAAATAAAGAGTATGGCAAATCGGCAATTGTATTTACAGTGAATACCCTATCACTTACGAAAACCAAGCAAGGTGAAGAATCATCTAAAAACCTTCCCGGCTCAAATTTCGAAAAACGAAATTCTTATAATTGTAGTAAAAAGATGTATGAATTTCATTAAATTATAATATAATTTACCATATTATTTGCTTACATTGTAATATTCTTCAGTTATTTTAGTAAGAGTTTGATACTTGTTTAATATAAATAGATAAATTATATTTATTTATTATAAAAAAAAAAGAGAGATATGATTATTATTATTATTTGAATTCTGCTTTGTATTTTTTAATATTAAGAAAAAATTAAAAAAATTTTATATGGATAAAATATAGGATAATCGTACGTACGGTAATTACTTTTTTATTATAATTTTTATTTTTTTAATTTTTATATTTAATTTTTTTTTTAATTTATAAATTTTTTATTCTAATATTTTTTCAATTAAAAAATAATAATAAAATAAGTAAAAAAATAATAATAACTGAAGATAATAAATGGTTTAACGTGTGAAAAAAAGATAGTGTTGGGTACTATAAAAAGAGAGAGATGCTTTATCAAAATAGTTAGTAAAAAGGGAAAAACATGTTGCCGAGAGGGATTTGAATTCATTAATTTCAATTGATTTCATCACTATACACACACACAAATAAAAATAAATAAATAAAGAAGTAAAAGTAGGGTGATGAAATTCAAGCAACGCATGATGCCATGGCTGCTGATTTTGATAAGAGTGGAGGACAATTGCATCATGCAAAGAAGAAGAAGAAGAAGGAGATATTAATATCAACTTTCCAAATTTGGAAAAAGAAAACAAAAAGTGAAAATGATTCTTGTTGGGTACTAAAATAGATACTTGATAGCTCATCAATTCAATATCACAATATGTATTTATACATTTCTTCAACCTCTGCCAAGATGTACTAAATTTTATAGATTCTCAATCATCCACATTTAATTTAATTTATTTTTTACACTTGAATTTTTAAAAACTATCCAAAAATTTAAAAACTTACATTCACGTTTAAATGATTTTAACTCTTACTCACAATACGTGGTAATTATTTTTACTCTTGCTAACATTATATTAGAATTAAAAATCTGTAAGGTTACATGCTTATGCTAATATAGCATTGCCAGAAACTCTAGGACAATTTTTATTAATATTAATGAATAAACCTGCCTCTAAAATTTAGGAGAAAATTGAATGTAGGACTCCTATTTGGAGGTGAGAATTAAAATACAAACATATAGAAACCGAAGGTAACATCAAAATAATTAAAAAGTAAAAACAAATAAATAAAATGGAATGGAATGCAATGCAATAAATGAATGCAACAAAAGCCATAAATTTGTATTGTAATCAACGTGCATAACATCAAGGACAAAGACGGCCACGTTTAAGGCACGCGAGATCACGAGAGCCCATTTCTCCCACCAATCCAAATTGCATGTAAATGTTATTCCAAGAGAGGATATTGGAAGACGATTAAACAATGCAAGTAGAGGAAATATTACAAATTTTGTTAGGTGGGAGGGGGCATGGGTTAATTAATTATTAATATAATTTTTTTTAAAAAATAATACAATTATAAATTGGCATATTATAATTCCTTTCTATAAAAGATTAATCACTTGATTTTGGTTCGAAGTGTTCTTATTCATGATCCTATTAATCTATTTATTAGTGTTCATTCATTTTAAATAATGTGATAAGATCATTTAACTAATAAAAAAAATTTTATTTATTAATAATAAATAAAAAATAAAAAATAAATACTATTTTTAATTAATATAATAAAAAAATTTATAAGATTTATTTTTAATTTTTTTTATTCACTATTAATAAATAACTTTCTCCTTATTCATAAATTGAATAATTCTACTGAATTACTTATATTAACGTGGTAGAATTATTTTACTTAAATTTTTTTTTTATATGATTAATGTTGAATCCAAAAAATATGTGGACATATGGTAAGATTAAGATGCGTCCAAATTCTTGAATGAGCTAAGAGTAATGAGAGGGTTTCCTTTTACAGTGAGGTAACATACTAATTAAGTGACAGTCACCTATAAAGTAACGAGGTGACATGTTACCATCCACGAAGAAAATAAAGGTGACATGATACATAAGTGACAACAGGGAGTCCTATTTTTACAGTAGTAAATATTTATTAAAAATACTATTAGATGCAATTGAAATAACACATTATAAAATTTCTCTTAAAAAACAAATGTCACTACAACAACATTGTTTGCAAGATATAGTGACAATGTAGGTAGGTGGCACAAAAAGAAAAAAAAAAAAAAAAGAGTTAAATCCTAAAAATGGTGTCAAAAAATGTACCAAAGAGTTAAGAGGGAACAACATATCACACTTTAATTTTTCTATATTAGTGTAGATCGTTGTTTTTAGTTGAATGGATTTACATTCCATTTTCTAGTCGAGTAATGGGTAGTCCACTCGCGACGCAACATCTCATATGAATTTGTAGAAATTCTGAGAGGTGCAAGATCAAGCGAATATAACATGCACGTCGCTTACCAACATCACATGCATCACTCTCGTTACAGAACTTGCAGATGCATCTTTCAATGCCACGAGTCTTCATTTTATTTACTTATTTATTTGTAATTCATGAATATATTAATACAAGTTTCACATTTGATATCATGGTAGGGATTAGTCAATTTAGGGTAAAATGTCACCATTCCTCAATTCAATAAAGTTTTCATTTCATTTCATGAATTTTTTATCATAAATTTGGAAAAAAAATTAATAAAAAAATGTTTTAGTAGAATTTACATACAATTTTAATCACTATATTCTATTTTTTTTTTCTTTTTCTTGAATACCAGAGGTGAGAAAAATGCCCAATGTTGATCCAATCCATAAAACTCGGTCAGTTGATTCATAAAACTCAAATTCATTTGTAATTTATATGAGTGCCTAATTTTTCAAATATTGATCAAATAAATTTGTCATACTAATTTGGGAACATTTTATGATTTTCATTTTTAAACATATATAAAAAAATTAATTAACTAAAATTGCCTATATCATTCCATCTATATTGTTAGTTCTTTCTAATTTTTAATATTTTTTTTAAGTATTTTAATTAATTACGTGTGCTTTCATATTGGTCCACATGCTGGTTCATTGAACTTTCTGTGTTTTCATATTCGTCGCATGCTGTTTAATTAAACTTTTGTGTCTAAAATATAAATATTATCTGCTATTTTTCATGCCGAACTCGTACAGTACCCTGCTGGCTCAACCCTTTTTGTCACCTCCATCCAATATTGTGGTCAGTCCCATGGACAAAGAAAAAATGTTTAATTAGCAAAAGAAATGAATGCTACATGAAAGTTTTGAATTGAAGAATACTTACCAGATCAAATGAAGGAGGGTAGGGTTGTGACAGTGGCATGCTTGTTTTCCATGATTGCCAAACGTGATATATTGAATTTGGATGCGAATCAAAATCGGTGGTACCTGTAAAGTTGATTAAATATTAGCCTACTAAAAGTACAACTCCAATTGAACCTTGCTTTCAAAACCACACCAACTGGGCATAATCATTTCACACTTCTAACAAAGAGGATATAAAGTACGAGTGTAAGATGATGTTTTCTTCTACCTGAAAAGAAAATATATAGTGATTAAATTTACATAATAATTTATGAAATAAGGCAAACTATTCCACATTTTTTACCAAATGCCACAGTTGTCAAAATGAATTCCCTATAGCCATGCAATTTCTTGTACCATATTCATAGCACCATAGGATTGTTGTACTCTATCCACATCACAAAAGATAATGCATGCAGTAAGAGTTAGCAAGAGACTAGAGGTTTTGTGTTGGGTCTATTATGAGCTTTCAAAAGACTTCAGCAAATCTGGACTCCAATAACTCGTGATGCATGGAAAATGTGGCAACAAATTTAAATACCAGCAACAGAAGATCTAGCTACCCTTCTGCTGAAAAGCATCATTGCTCTCCAACATCAGCACCAGCAGCATCACCTGCAGAAAACACAAATTCTCTTCCTTTTACAAGGAAACTATGCAGTTACAGCTTGCTGTTGAGTAATGAAACAAAGTACAAAATTTAGCAATCCTGAGAGCCCACATTGTGACAGAAGGCAAATGCCTGTCCTACAAGAAGACTAGGTCCGAATCATTTTCACAAAAGATAAAGTTGGGAGCAGAATGAAAGAAGAAAACGTAGCAGCTTCTATATCTGGAGTAGAAAATTGTAAGATGGTAACAATGATAAAAGCAAATCATGCAAAAGTTACATATTAATGGGGTTAAGTTCCAAGATATTAGAAATTACTGGTGGTTATGGAAAATATTTTGCATAGGAAGGATGCTGAATCCCAAAGTCAGAAGTTCAAAAATGAGAATGAAAGCCCACTGAAAAAAAAGCCCTAAAAGTATAAATGTCAAGATCTAATAGAAAATTATAGAGAACCGTCCTATCTACATGTTATGAGTTAAAAGTAGGCAAAACCTGTTTTAGAAAATGAAAATTCATATAAAGGGGAAACCAAATAACATTTCCAGGAGCTGCAGTAACATAAATACTTAACACCATGACAGCTTGTTTATAGAGACAGGAAAAATCATAAAACAAAGCATCCATAAAAGAATACATGCTCCATTTATCCCTTCCGAAATTTTTCGACATAGGCCTGCAATAAAAATGAAAATAGGAAAACAGTGAGCATAATTTACTTGCACCAAAAAAGCCAGCACATTATGCAAATACTTTGGTTAGAAAATAAGGATTCTCTGACTGAAAAATAAAATCCTGTTAAAAATTGCTGGAGCAATTGAAGTCCAATAATTTGTGATGATTTAGTAATTAATAAGGTAAAGGTTTGGTATACACAAGAGCCTGAAAGTTCAAAATGAAGAAAACAAATTAAGAAAAAGGGAAAAGGCTGTTGTTTCTGAATACCCATTTGCTTCAAAACTCATCAAGTAAGACTGAACTCACCTGAACAAGTTTGCTAAGCTTTGATTTCGAAAATGACAAATACTGATCAATCTTCTCCTGTGTTTGAGGAATATTACCAGCCCCCTGCATTGTACTAATAACTTTATCCACTACTTTCTTCACAATGTTTTTGTAAGCATCTTTGTTAATTTGACCTTCTTTCCATGCAGGTTTCAGAAGCTCCTTAACAAACTCTGCAAGCGCAAATTTAAATGAACGAAGACCCCTAGTATCCTTGCTTTTCTCAGCCTTGTCCTCATTGTTATCATTTTCATCTTCATCTGCTTTCTGCACCTTACTGTTTTCTTCTAAAATCTTCTTCTCTGCTTCGACCTTTTTATCTTCTTCAGCTTCCACTCCACTGCGAATCTCACTATCCTTACCATTTGCATCTGATTCCGGTTGTTTTGGTAGCTGGCTCTTGTCAATAGTTTTTCCTGAACCAACATTTGGTTTTCCATCAGCATTGCTTTTCTGTCCAGCAAGATTTATCGAAGACACTTGGATGTTGACAACATCTTGCTTCTTGGAATCGATGCTATCACACAAAGGATCATACTGCTTATGAGATTGAACAGCTTCATTTGGTTGATTGGTCACAGTAGAATTGGCTGCAATAAGTCCTTCAGAGTCAGCAGAGGAAGGCACCTGCATCACATTACGGGTATTAAGAGCAACACAAAGTTGTGGAAGCTGCTGCCTGTTTCCAAGATAGTGTACCAGAGAGGCAGAACGATTGGTCAATTGGGTGAGCTGTTCACTGCTTACCATGTTTTGAGTTGGCTGAACTCCAGAACTAAAGTGTGATGCACTCCCATCCCCAATGCCTGGTTTGTTGCTTGATTTTTCCATCTGAAAAACTGTGTGATTTTGGGGATTGTTTATACTTCCTCCTCTTGAAGGTTCAGAAGTGACTGCACCTTGACTTTGTCCAATGGAGTTTAAACTTGAGAAGGGTAAAGCACTTGAACTCTGGACATTCTGGTCAAAGCTTTGCGGTGGCAAAATGTTGGAAGCAAAATTTAGATCAATGGTTGAAATAACAGTGTTCCCAATAGCATTCTTGTCACCACAAGGCAATGCCACAGCACCACTGTCCCCCTGATTAATGTCCAGCTTTAAGTACGATTTATCCATTATCATTGGTTGCATAGTTGTAACTGGATCATGCAAAACAACTGAAGCTTCTTGTGGTATTCCCTGTTCACGAAGCAGAGAAGTATCAGCAATAGGCAGAGAGTGCGAACTCCTAGGAATATGATCATGATCTTTGTTCATGGCACAGTTGGTAGATTTCACTGTATAATTCCAATCAGGAGACATTTCCATATCACCAAACCAATTCTCCGTACCTCCTGATTCAGAAGTGCCCATACACACAGCAGCATTCTTTATCTTACACTGGAGGGTTTCCATCTTGTTGCTCTCTCCTTCATGACTAACCGATATCTGGATAGCATGGACAGCAGTCTTGTCAAAACTATGGGTCAATCTATCATCTCTAGACCAAGCACTGAACCTTGGTCCAGACACTCCCATTCTATCATTTTGATTCTCACTCAACTTTGCAGCATCTGCAAATCTATCTGTACCACTCCATGTTGGACCATCCCACAATTTCTCCACACTATCTGAATTGTGATTCTGCGCCAGCCTATCATCCTGCAACTTCCTGTTGGCACCCATCCTTTCATGTTTTTCCTCACTCAACTTTGCACCATCTGAAAAAGTATTTGCATCATCCCATTTTCGACCATTCCACAATTTATCTGTGTCATCTGAATTGTGGCCCCACACCAAGCTGTCATCCTGTGACCTTCTGTTGGGACTTGCAAGAGCCTGATCACTATGAGAAAACCTGCAATATTTCCCATTGCGACAATTTCCAGCAGCAAAAAATTTGCAGGGAATATCGCTGCTCTTACGGGATTCATGCTCACCTCTTCTTTCCAAAGACCCTTCTCTATTTCTTCTACTCCCCATAGGATACTCCCTAGATTCATGAGGAGTGGAATATTTTGTAGCTCCAGCTTCCCTATGTCTATTTTCCCAACTGTCCTCATAACTATGACTACTATGATGAGAAAAATGACAACGCCTGCCTCCCTTGCATCTCCCAGCTGCAAAATCTTTACATAATGGAGTTGTTATTCCTGGTTTTCCCCTGTTTCTGACATAGACATCTGATTCTCGCCTGAATCCACGGACCGGATTTCTACTCTGATTCCAACTGCAGCTGCGGCTGCGGCTGCCGCTGCTACTCCTGCTTCTGCTCCTACTTCTGCTCTGACTTCTGCACATATCATTCAAGGACAGAAAAAAATAAATAAATAAAAGACTGATTTGGTTTGCAGGAGCGACAAGCATACACCAATTCTCATACCAAATTTCATATAACACATTATTTATAAATAAAACTCCTGTAATATAACATTTAATGGAGTAAAGGATCAATGATGTACAAAATTCCAACAAACCAGAAGATATCATGGATAAGCTAATAGACCTTAATGGAGGAGGGGAAAAGTTTAACTCATAATGAATTTAAATCAAAGGAAAAGCACAGACTGAATGCAAATATTATGATTTATATCCAGGAACAATATGTGGGACAGTGGTAAATAATCACCTATTATTGAATATACATAATGATACCAGGTTAGAAACACAGTGAAAATCAAGTTAAGAATGAGCATATTTTGGAAAGATGGCTAATGTTGTCATGAACGATGTTGTTAATAAATAAAACCTCTGATGCCTGCCCCAGTCATTTTTTGGGGAGTGGTGATGAATTTGATGTCTATAATCATCAACATCAGGAGACATTCTCATGTTGCAATTCCTTTCCCCAACCCACGCAGCTGTGGCTTTTAAATTTTCCTGATAATCATTGATGCTATCATCCCTACGAGAACTTCTACTTCCAAGCAAAGGTTCCCCATATGAAGATTGCACATCATGCTTAGAGCTCAGGATATCATCAGCTTCCCTATCAGACCACCTGTGAACATTATTGTAGCCAGCAACCTTGGGAGAAAACCTTCCAGGATGTGATTCTTTCTCATGAAAAGATATACCCGCTTTTCCAGGCCAAGCACTGTCTCGTACCTTTTTGTGTGAAAGTTGGGAGTCTTCTTTCAAATCCCATTTAGAATTACGTTTTCTTCTACCTCCACTCATTTCTTAAAAGCAAGCTGAGTCCCACTTAGTCAAAAGCAGAATGATCTGGAGGAAGTAAAAAAGAAATATATCAACAAAGCTAAATGATAAAAATCTGCATTCACCTCTTTACTTTCTTTCTCTAAATTTTGTAGACCTTTTAATAGAGTGAAATTCTCATATGAGATTTTAATGCCAAAACACTTCCAAGATAAAAGCATAGCTCACACAATTTTAGAACTAGTAACAGATGTTATTTTAGATTTTTGGTCTCCTTATATGTTTTAGAATTTAATTATAGTCAAGATAAGTTTTCCTCCTATAACCATTCAGCGAAACTGCCATCAGCAATTTACCACCTTTGCTCTTTCTGCCATCCATCATCATTCATTTTGCATTTAATTTTACAAAAAAAGCATAACAACAAAACATATGAATATTTACTCAAGCCAAGAAAATAGAAAAGGGTTGAGAAGAAGGCATGCAATCATTGAAAATTGGAATGAGAAATATATATATATATATATATAAAACACAGAAAAAGACAAAATGTGCTAGCAAACAAAAGCTTATATCTGCCAAGCCAGACATTTTTTGTGACAAGAAACACCACAAATATTTATCAAACAACAAGAGGGATGTACGAGAAGTAAACAAGAGACCATAATGCATGTAAACAAGGAGTCACCTTGGGATATGCATGTGTGCTAAACAGCTCCAAAAAATCAAAACAAGGAGCCTCTTTGGGTACAATCCTGTACAGTAAACAATATCTCAGAATTTACAGTCATGCCATAAAGCAAGGAGCTCCACCATAATCCCTCAAAAAGAAAATCTTAAAACTAAAATCAGCCCATTAATATTGGTGAAGGTAACAATTGGCAAGTCAAATACCACAAATAATGACTCAATCCAGAAATGCAATATTAGATCTTTAAAAATTAAAAACTTATTCTTAAGAACAAAAGGAAAATTGCATATTGCAATGATAAAGAACTCATTGGTCAATAGCCCATGCATGGGATTTTCAATCGAAAAACACACAATGATACATGAATCCAATCATTATCAACATTCATTTTTCTATGTATAAAATCAGTTTTCCTCAATTGTACTTCCCCAATAACCAAGCAGAATATTCTGATATCTCATCTCAAAGCCAGCACATATATGATATATTTACACCCACTCCTCATATCTCCTTAAGAATTTTCATACATCCAATGAAGGATGCATGTTAGATGCTCTTTCCAATTTTTCTAACATGGTCTGTCATTTCACTTGTGCCGGTACTCTCTCGACATTCATTTAACTGTATGTATAAAACTAGATTATGATCAGCAGTCAATCCTAAGAATTGAACACAGCCCGTAGATTCATGTTCGCTGGCAAATCATGCTCTTACTTCAGGCTCAATCTTCACTTTACTATGACTGATTTAAATTAAGAATCAAAATTGCAGAAAGCGGTACACGGTCAGTTGCTGGATTCTCTTGTCTTGAACTATGGGGCAGATCTTAAATTGCTATTCAAAACTATTTGGCTTGTCTCCCCACTCTTAAAAAATATTATATATATCCACTACTTTGTGCTTATATTCAATAAGCTCTTGTGGAAGGATAGAATGCCATTGCAAAAGTTTGCATCAGTCACTTTGTTTAATATAGTTGGTAATCCCTCCATGAAATGAACTTGTTAAAATACTGCAGAAAAATTATATTTCATATTAGCACCCTTGGTAAATATACTCTAATTGAGATACATAGAGCTAAAGCACACATGGAACTACCTCATCTAAAATTTCCCGGTCTCCTGGTCTCTAAGCTAATTCACTTGCACAACTCAACCAGAGAGATGCAGCAAACTTATCCACTAAAAACTAGTAAGGAGGATGCAGCTCAACTGAATATCTAACATGTGTAACTATACCTCTATACCATACGGAAAAGCAAAAGGAACTATATGTGCTTCGTTGAAATGTTTAAATAAGAAAAGACAAAAATCAAATTCGATTTCATGTATATTAGCATACATATGCATATTAAAAAATTGAACTGTCAAGTATTAATATGTAAAAACAGCCATAAATGCATTAGTGCCAAGCTACAAATATATACCAACACCAGAAATGATTGTAAATTTGACTTTGACAATGAAAGAAAATTCAATTTGGGCATACGATTAATTTTAACAATATTTATTTCCGTACAAAAATCTCTAATTTGGATTTAAAAATGCATCTTTTAGCATACATCACTCCCAATTCAACCACTAATAGCACAAAATTCGTCGTTCCCATTTCAATTTTCTTTCTTCTTCTTCTTCTTCTTCTTTTTTTTTTTTTTACCCTAACCACACAAATATTCAGCAAATTTGTAAAATGACAGTCTCCACTACGGACAGTAAGTAAGATCAAAGAAGAAACACGTATTCTCTAACCGTAAAAAGGCCCTAATTTGGCGTTGGAGAACGTCATTGAAGTAGGTTCAATTCACGTAAAGAAAAGCGATGTGAAAAAAGAAAGAAAACCCGTAATAACAAATAAAGTGAATTGCTGTACAAGATCGAAGAGATAGAAAGGGAGAAAGAGAAGACTTACGCGGATTAGGTTCAGAGGGAGAAACGCGTGGAATTAGAAAGTGCGAAGATTGAAGAAGCTGACTAAGAAAAACTTTCGCATTGTTTTAGTGTTCACTGAACAAAACAGTGCGAAACGAGCTAGAAGACGACTTCGACAACTACTCTTTTCCATTAGGTCTGATAAAATAAAAAAATAAAAATAAAAAATAAAAAAACCTTTCCTAGATTTCGCTCTTTGTTGAACTCCGTGGGTCCCACTCTCTTACTATTTTTCTTTTTTTATAATAAGTTAATTTGACTTATTTATTTAGTTATTTACAAATATTTATATTACAAGTAAAAATTATTTATCTGAGTTACAAACACCTAAATTAGATTAAATAACAACAACAATAAAATTGTCAGATAATAGTAGGGATAGATACTTTTGAACCTTTGAAAAATCATTGGTTTGATTTTGGTTTTAAAAAAGATAAAATGAACAAGTATTGATTCAAATTTTTTGTTTTATTCTAATTCAAACTAAAAAAATCAAACCAATTTAATTATTTTAAAATTCTATTTTTTATTTTATTTTTATTATTTTAATTAATAAATAATGATTCTTTTAAATTTATAAAATTAAAAAATAAATTTAAATTTTATAATTAAATTAATTTTTTAAATTTAGACTTAACCGATTAAATAAACTAATCTAAATCAACATAATCGATTTAGATTAGTTCATTTCGTCTTCTCTGTCAATTTAAATTGGTTTGATTCAAATTAAATTCCATCCAAACTAAATTTGATATTTTTAGATAATAATTATAATTTTATAGTATAAAATAAATAAAAATTAATCTATTAATCCATCTTTAAAATTTAAAGAGCAATAGCAATTTCTTCTACTCATATTATTACCCATATGTTATGACTTCTCTTCTAGCCAAAATAATTTTTTNATATTAAAAAGAAATCTATGTAAGACTAAAAGAAATAAAGGAAAATAAAAACCTATATAAATGGTTACTTACTTTAATTTTTAGAATATATAGAAAAGTATTAAAAAAAAAAAAGAACTACAAAGAGTTGTTGGAGATATATCTTAGAACCAATTGTGTCATAAAGTTTAAGAATATCATTATTTTATATATATACTTTTATAATTGGTTTTAAAAATATTTACAATTAATATGATGGTAATTATTTCATTTTACATTTATTTAGTTGTTATTCTTTAATTTTTGCAAAAAGATATTTTGTGATATATTATGTATTAAAACTCTATCTGCAAAAAGTTACAAATATGAGTATAGAGTTTTTGATTTAAATATATTCAAAATTATTTCTGGTTAAAGTGATATTATTGAGAATAATGACATTGTATGACTGATATGTTTTGTTACTGCCACTGATTAGTATACAATACTAATAGTTTGGGTGATAAGTCTCATATTATAAAAATATAAATATGGGTAATACGTAAGAAAATATACTATTAAATGTGACCAAATGTGATGAATTACATGGGTAATTATCCATAATCAATTATTCATCACATAACTGTACTAATGTACCACTAGACCTTTGACTTGAGATATTATAGTTACCTTCTGCATTGAGACACATTATTCACTTGTGTTATATAGCATTGGGTTAGCTATGTTTGGTAAAAGAAGTTTGATGACAATATGTTCTTATTGTTTGAAGATATGTAATGATCAATATAGAATCTGCTAACTCAGATATTTGAATTTAAAATCCTAAGTAAAAATGTCATACGTAGGAATAAAATTTCTAATCAGAATACGTAGTTTTTGAAAATAAAATTTATAGATACGTGAATCCCATATATGATTGAGTTTTTGATCCTATGATTGAGTTAAGAGTTTAACGATACTATAATCCACACTCGATCAAAAGTTGAAAGTAGAGAAATTTTACTTCACATAAGTGCGACTATAACAAATTCATTCAAAATTATATTTTTCATATCTAGAGTTCATGATATTTTATTAAATGTTACTTATAATCATTGAGAATTTAGGCTATAATAAGTTATACTAAAATAATGCGAATGAGTTCGTATATACTCATGTTCAATTCGTAATGAATCTAGGAGGAAACATACAATAGTTGATAAGTTGATGATAGATAAAATATATTATTAAATTAATTAATTTTTTTTGTATTAACAAAAATTAATATAGCTATGATATTTTGATCAAATAGCTATTATATTATTTTGAATAAATTTTTCTATAAATACATGCTGGCACCTGAAACGTTAGAAAATTTTTTGTTAATTTAAAGTATAACGCAAATATGTTTGGCAGATTAAAGGAAGATGGTTAGGGGTTATTTTTTGTATTAATTAATTAATAGATAAATTATTTATTTATTTATTAATTGAATCCTTATTTGACAAGTGGATGGTTGTGTTTTAATTTTTCTTTAATATATAAGTGCCTTAGATTATCCCAAGTGTCAAAATTTATACTAAATAAATGTGTAATATATGAATGGTGAAGATTAACACACATTGCATACACAATGAGGTTAGAGATTAATTCACTTTCATAATTTTGATGATTCACCTATGTGATTAAAATAAATAGATGTTATTTTGTCAAATGTAGATTAATTAATTAATGTAATTAATTGGTTTTATGAAATGAATAAAAATTATTTTATTTTGGATTTGATGAGCTTGAAAAATTCAGCATATTAAGAAAGAAAGCTATCTAAAATTTTGGTTAAGTGTGTTGGTAAGAAAGAGATAAAAGAGAGAGAAAAAAAATGAAAATTTCTAATAAATTTTCATTCTAATCAAATATAATTAGAATTAGTTTATGAAATTAAATATGAGCTCTAAAGAGAGTTATTTTTTTAAGAGCGATATCGAAATCATTATTAAGTTATTGGTGTGTGGATACGCCAAAAGGCAAGTCAGAGATGGCAAACTATTTTGGATCAAAAGAAATTGGGGTATAATTTCTTTTACCTTTATCCTTGTTGTATAATTTATTTAAAGAAAATTTTAAAATTTATATAATTTTAATTTTGTTCCTCTGAAAATATTTTCACGCATAACGTATGACAATTGTTATTTCCGGTAGAAAAAATCATTGCATTACAAAAGTAAGTGAAAAGAAAAGAAAGAGATTAGAAGAGAGGATAAATTATAAGAGCAACAAGTGACTATCCTCTTCTTTTACCTTTCTTTTATAACTCACAAGGAAAAACCCTTTATTTTGCTTTTCTTTATAAAGAGTTAAGAATTTTCTCTCTTAATGTTGTGAGCCTTTAATATTAATATAAAGAATATATTTAATTGTAATCCTATTATTTAATATAATGAAAACTAATTTTGGTATACTAACCTATGATTTTTTTCATTGTTATTTTTTTTTTTCATTATTTAACCAATTCAAGTGATACCTATTCTTTGTCTTTAAGCAAATCAATAATGCCACTTAAAGTTAATACACAACTCAATTAATCAAAAATATTCACATTTATTTGTATAAAATGAAAGAATTAACCTCAATTAGAAGCAAAAAGATCTTGTAAAATGGTTACATGACACTTATTGTCTTAAGGTATCATAAGTAATAATATTTAAGACACTCAAATGATTAGTTGACCTTCCTTATAAAGAAGTACTATTAAACTCAAACACAAAATGTTTAAAAATGGTGAAGTACCTAGTAATGGGAGTTTGCTCTCTATAGATGATTGGTATGTTATCAAGAACATGTCAACACGAATGGTGAATTGCTAAAAGAGAAGGAAAATAACTTTTTAAGGTAACTCTATCTTGAAAATACGTCTTTTGAATTTTCAAATAATTGGTTAAAAAGTTCAAATAATGTAATTCATTCCTTTTGTCATTTTGGGGAGAGTAACCTAGTTAATATGGGCAAAATTGAAGTTAGGTTGCCAATAATAAGAGAGAAATTAAACAAATGGACTTGGAAGACCATTTATAATATGGATAAAATTAGCTTATTTTATCGAATGCAAGCCGATAACTCTTTGGCAACAAATTAATTGGAGGGTCAAAAGCAAAATAAAGAGAGGATTACAATTATTATTTGTTGCAAAAGTGATGGCTCTGACAAACTTTTACTTTAGGTCATCAATAAGATTTTTAATTCAAAATACTTTAAGAATGTCAACCGTGATAATTTCAAATATAGGTATCAAGTGAATTCAAACACTTGGATGACATTTTTAACTTTTATGGAATGACTAAAGTAGTTCAATGGCTATTTAATATAAAAAATTTTGTACCAAAAACTTTAAATATACTTGAAAAATTAGAAACATTAATGTGCTCATATTGATGAATTATCACATATTTATAAGTTCAAAAATATGGTAAGAACTCTAAAGAATAAATTATTATTCTAAATAATTTTTGAAAAATACTTTTCTTTCTTTAATGTAATATAGTATAATTTTTTTTAATATGCATACAATTATTATTAAGTAGTGGCAAATTCTTTAAAAGAGGATTTAAAAAATTTATAATTTATTTTATTATAGAGTTTATATTTATTTATAATTGGTCCAAATTTAGGTTGAAATTTTATATAATTTTATAGAAGTTATTCTTCCATAGAATATCACTATAAAGGGGTTTTAGTGTAAATATATTTATTTGAGTAGGATTTATTTTTCTTGTTAAGTCAAAATTTTAATAATGGCTGAATTTATATTTAATTTTTTAAAAAATAATTTTTTATTGGGGGTTGGATTTATATTTGATATGTATTTTGTTCAATATATATATATATATATATATATTTATTTTATATTTGGGTATGATATATATTACTTATTAAGAAATTTATTTCCTTATTGCAAATACTTTTCCTATTTGGATAGGATTTATACTACTTATTATTGGGAAATTTCTTTCCTTATTATAAATAAATTTCTTTTTTGAGTAGGATTTATAATGAATTTTTTTTTTGGTTAAAAACAATTAAACATAATAAGTATTATTCAAGTTAAATCCTAAATAAATTAAATGATAATTTTTATAATTTAAAAAATAACTAACTAATTATCCTATCTCATTATGTAGAGGAGATGTCATACCATACTATTTGTATAACTATTTAATAAATTTTTATTGTATGCACTTTTATTTTAAAATAAATCAATAATAAAATAATAATAAGATAAGTTTTTTTTAAAAAATAGCATAATTCTATTACATGATCTTATTAGCACGGTTGCTGGTTGGTTGCTGTCTCTGTCTGAATCTTTATTTTGAAATTAATCAATCATAAATTTAATTATGATAGGAGAAAAAAATTAATATATATGTCATAAAATTAGTTGCCTCATGGCATATTTATTAATAAAATATAAATTTTTATAATTTTTAAAATTAATTTTTTAATTAATTAATGATATATTTTTTATATCTTTCAAATTTACCCTTGTCTTCCGAAAATTTTAAAGATAATTTCCAAAATGTTCAATTGAATTAAGCGATAGATTTTCGTCCCATGATATAACTTTTATTAATTGGTATCAGTTATTTTGATTTTAATTTTTGGTTTCATATGAGATCACTTTTTAAACGACACGTCGGCAGCTTGCTTCCCTGACCTCTCCTCCGTCACTTCCTAAGCAAAGCGTAGCTTTCAAATTCGTTAGCGTAGGAAAATCTGCTATCTGGTTTGTTCAGATCCTCAGTATCAGAATTGAATTTGAGGTCACACATGGCCACCATTTGCACCTAAACCCACCAAAATCCAAACAACCTACTTACCCGTGACTCTTTCCTTTTTCTCTCTCGTGAAATTTCTGGTAACTCATTTATTAAAAGAATCTTCTCTCTTCGTTGTAAATTTTAACACAGACAACCCATTACATTCCAAAAATCCCCCACCATCAATCTCTATAAATAAACTCCTCAAAATGTTATCCAATTCCAAATCACATTGCAAAAAACCCACTTCCTTTTCTAAATCTACCTTCTCTTTCTTCTTCATGGCTTCTGTTTTGCTCCTCTCTGTTTTCTCTCTTTTCCTCTTCTTCTCCCTTTCTTCTTCCTCTCATCACAAACACGTCCTTCGTCCTCCCACAAGTTCTAAACCGTTCCAGTCCCAGGAGGATATCCCAGAAATCCAGCTTGCATGCAAGGCCACTCGATACCCAGAAATCTGTCAGTCTTCTCTATCGGAGTCTCGTAATGTTCCTCAGAATCCGACCCCTGTGCAAATGATTCAATCCTCCATCTGGGTTTCTTCTGAAAAGCTTAAAACTGCGCAATCCATGGTGAAATCCATCCTCGACGCCTCCGCGGACAGTCCGATCCGTTCGAATGCTGCCAAGTCGTGTTTACGGATCCTGGATTATTCTCATTCCAGGGTGGAGTCCGCGTCTGACGCATTGCCACGTGGCAAGATCAAGGACGCTCGTGCTTGGTACAGTGCGGCTTTGGCGTACCAGTACGATTGCTGGTCTGGGTTGAAGTACGTTAACGATACGAAGCTGGTGAATGAAACGATGGCGTTTTTGGATTCTTTGGTCGGGTTGACGAGTAATGCGTTGAGCATGATGATGTCGTTTGATAACTTTGGTGAAGATTTTAACACGTGGCGGGCTCCCGGGACCGAGCGGACCGGGTTTTGGGAGAAGGACGGGTCTGGCGGGACCCAGTTGGGTTTTAGTGGTGGGTTTCCATCGAACTTAACTGCGGACGTGACGGTGTGCAAAGACGGAAGCTGCAATTACCAGACGGTGCAGGAAGCCGTTAATGCGGCACCGGATAATGTGATGACCCGGAGGTTCGTGATTAATATAAAGGAAGGTGTATATGAGGAGATCGTCCGGGTTCCGTTTGAGAAGAAGAACGTAGTGTTCTTAGGGGACGGGATGGGCAAAACGGTCATTACAGGAGCTTTGAATGTGGGTCAACCCGGTATGACCACCTACGAGTCTGCCACAGTGGGTAAGCACTAAGTACTGTTATTATTATTATTATTTTCTTAAAAATTCAACCTAATAAAAAAAAATGAGTACTCGAAATTATTGGAGGAGACTGGCTTACTGTCGGACGACTGATTAGAAACGATGTAAATGATGTCCATTATTGAAGGAGAAAGGAATTCAAGAAACATTTTTTGTTTCCATACACAGCAACAACTGTCTTTTTTGTTGTTGTCTTAATGTGTTCTGCGGTTCTGTTTGCAGGAGTTCTTGGTGATGGGTTCATGGCCAGTGGTCTCACAATACAGAATACAGCAGGTCCCGATACCCACCAAGCGGTCGCCTTCAGATCAGATAGCGATCTGTCCGTTGTCGAGAACTGTGAATTCTTAGGCAATCAAGACACTCTTTATGCTCACAGTCTTCGTCAATTCTACAAAAATTGTCGCATTCAGGGCAACGTGGACTTCATTTTTGGAAATTCACCTGCAATTTTCCAGGATTGCCAGATCTTAATTGCTCCCCGGCAAGTAAATCCGGAAAAAGGCGAGACCAATGCTGTTGCTGCTCATGGCAGAACGGACCCTGCCCAATGGTCAGGTTTCGTTTTCCAGAACTGTTCAATCAATGGAACTGAAGATTACATGAAATTATATAATAGTAATCCTGGTGTACACAAGAACTTCTTGGGAAGGCCATGGAAGGAATACTCAAGAACTGTTTTTATTCATTGCAACTTAGAAGCTCTTATACACCCGGACGGGTGGATGCCTTGGAGTGGCGATTTTGCTTTGAAAACACTTTACTACGGGGAATTTGAGAATTCCGGACCTGGGTCTGATACATCTAAAAGAGTTCCTTGGAGCAGCCAGATTCCTGCAGATCATGTTGTTGCATATTCAGTGCAGAATTTCATTCAAGGAAATGAACTGATTTCAACATTGTCTTGATTATCATAATTATGGTGCAAATGATTGGGGTATCCCCTCATTGTATCTTTTAGCTCAATAAACATCATGGCAGTAGTATGTTGTGGGCCACATATTTTGCTCGACCTATAGGCAAAGATGCCATGCCGGCAAGGCATTAAAGAAAGAATGTCCAATTCTTAGACTTCTAGCTCATGATGTGTAGAGATTGTTGTCACTGTTGATGGGCCAATTTTTGCTTCCTGAAATGGTGATAAAAAACTTACAAGATTAAGACTCTGCAATAATGGAAAGGATAGAGTGGGAAGCAACTTGTGCATTTTCTTCTCCATATCATGATTCTTGGAGATTTTGTTTACGGTACTTGAAAAATTCAAGCATGACTAATTGTTCAATCACTTCCAACTAATGCGTGATTTTTCTGCGATGCTCAGGTTCAAGGTATGGGCCAAATAAAAGAAGAATGGACTCATCCTCCTATCACATGGTGCTGGAAAGGTCAATTTCATCCCCATTAATGCGTATTAGGTTAGATATCGTTCTTGTTTTAGACTTCACGTACACGTCTTTCATATTCACAATTTTGTTTTCGAGTTTATCGCAAGCATCATTTGTCAAAATAGTCTACTTAAGATAACTTGATGTTTACGAACTACATCTGATTCGGTTTTTGCTGGTGACATGGGAAATTCAACTGCTTGATTGCTGCCCATATCCAATTTCTGGTTCTAGAAGGACTACATCCCTGGCTGACTGGATTCCCCTCTTCACAATGTCAATATTGAGGGGTACTTTTCAAATCCACAGGATCATTGCTTGTGTACTTGTTATTTATTTTAGTATTAACATGTTAAGTTAGGACTCTGCGGAGAAATTTGTACCCATACTAGACGGTTTCTACTCCCAAATAAATTAAAGGGAGAAATCTGCCCCATCTACACGCTTAAATGAGGGAACCTAAAATATAAAAAAGAATAAACCACTCATTCAAGAACGTGTTCATAATTAATTAGATCATGTCTATGATTCCATATTAATTGCTGGTAACTTCCTGCGTTATGCTATAATTTTTTGTGATTTGTAGTCGACTGTTTTCTCTTTGTTACTTGTACTCTATGCTCTGTATATCAATAACACATAAACAACTATATTACATTACAAAATCCACTGCCAGTGAGTGAAACCAATAATGGTTGAGTGTCCACTATCTATCCACATTGCAAAAGAGTCCTGGCCGGTTTCTTCGGTTGCTCTTTATCTCTCTGCTTCTTCAACTAAAAACCCTTTGTTTAATGTATCACTTTGTACATAGAAACATTGTGGCTGAAAGACAAGAAATCAAATTTAAGCCACATATTTTCCACAAACTCACATCAATCTACAGTGGATGTTAAAGTTTGATTGGTGAAGTATATAAAAATTCACGATGCGTTGAAGAAGGCAAAAGGAGTGGCATGCCCTATGGCCTAACATGCCCTCTGTTGTGAAAGCAACCCATCCCAGTGATAGCCGGCCAATTTTTTTGGACGAGTCAAAATGTGACTCAGAAAAATGTCCCTTATTTATTGTCAGAAAGAAAGAACAAGAATTATGAATAGACTGCAATCTAATTTTTCCAATATATATCAGGGCAGGGCACGTCATCTTCGCTAGGGAGACGTGATCATTCCGTTTGCCTGTCACCAACGTTGATGTTAGACCAGCCTTCTAAATTGGCTGGTGGGTCATGGTGTAGCATCGTGGTACCCCTTCATATATACATTTATAGATGTGTCTACATGTATACGACCTCAGGTGAATGTCATGGTACATGTATACCCAACCCTAATTCGTGATTGTTTAATGTATGTGTATATTCACACAAGACGCGTAATTATATATGCAACCTCAGGTGAATGAATTTTAGATAATTAAATGATTTTAAACAATGTCACTACTTGTTATATCATTAAATTTTTAATTCACGCCCATTATTTATGTATAATTAAATTTTTATCCAAATTTTCTATTTTTAAATTATGTCACATTCATCAAATAAATGGTAAAATGGTGTCATAAATAATTTAAAAAATTTCTACTTGATAAATGAAACATTATTTGAAATGAAAAATATGAGATGTCTAATATTATTCATAAAATAATTATACAGTGTATTCTATTTTTTCTTTTTGAAAAAAAATTATTTTCTATACTTTTGTTATTTAAAGTTGATTAACTTATATTAATCAAGTTTCAATTCTGTCAACAAATATATGTGTATTGATATTAAATAAGTTGTTACTTATTTAATAGTTGAGTTATTTTATATTAATTTAAACTCATAAATTTTGTGTTAATTTAATAAATTGTATCAAAAATTACTACCTTTACCTACATTAAAAATAGTCAATTGATAATAATAATTTTAAGTTGTACAAAATTACTTTTTAATGAATGCTAAACACAATCGCTTGATTGCTTGATTTTGTCAATCATTTTTTTTTTCAAGGAACATGTTTCACTTTTTTAAAATCAATTTATTATTCTAAATTAATGAAACAAAGAAATTTTTTCTGTTATTTAATTAAGAAATTTTTTCTGTTATTTAATTACAAACATGCTATCATTTATTAATCTAATAATTTTTTAGATAAAGAAAGAAATTTATAACAAATGAAGTGAATACTTTGAGTATTATTTCTTAATTTATCTTATAAAAATTAGATTTAAAAGTTTTGTTTCATCTTCTATTTTTTTTCTAATTTCATAATGTAACATCTTAAAATTTTTATACTCGTAAAACCCTATCATGGAGTTATAATATAGTATTTTTGAGAGTTTTGATAAGAGAGAGAGTTGACCGGTATTCGGGACAGCGTACTGTATGAGCAAAAAATACAGTATTTCATTACTGGTATCAGAAATTTGACGACGGAAGCGAAAAACTGTAATTTTCGTCGTGCGTGCACGACTATATAAGCGAGATGGGGTCAAAAAACCTGAAAAACCAATTTCACTTTTTTCCTCCCTTTTCTCTCTCTTCTCTCTCTCCTCCCCACGGTTCTCTCTCCTGTAAACAGTAACTTTCGTCACCGGACCTCGGATCACCTCACCACCGGCGAGTGGAGGACCGCCGGACCGTCGCGAGTGCAATGCCGCCAACCCAGCCCCGATCGCCGCTGCCACACGCCACCCGAAGCTTCGCCGACGTGAACTTTGACTGGCGATTCACGGCGGTCCATGGCGAGTTGACCGACACCTTCGGCACGTCTGGCACCGTCTCGCCGCCCTCTTCAAAGTAGTGTGCCCCGTTCCAGCATTTGGTCACCGGATTCCGGCGTGGGAAGGCTGATCGGGAAGGGGTGTTTCCGACAAGATTTTCGACAATTGGTGTAGCTTCAGTGGAATCTGAACCGACCAGTGTGCTCTCCGACACTCGTACTCCAACGCGGTATGTTTAGATCTCAATTTAGAATGAGTTTCGATGATTATTTTAGGGTCCAAAGTAGGTACCTTAAAATCTGAAATTTTATGATGATTGGTGATTTTGAAGGCTTTAATTTGTGTTTTATGGCATATGGACACCATGAACAGCATCCTCACATCGCAAGGGTCACGATGGTATGTTCCGTTCATGAAATGGAAACTGAAATTTTGTGAGTTGAATAGTGACTGTAAATAGTGCTCGTGAATAGTATTGGTGAACAGTAACTTACACGTTTTTCGAGAAAAAATTCGTAGCGTACGGAGGAGTATTTCGAACGCGTATACCCTCTCCGGGATAGCTTTTCATCATTCGTATAGGCACTGGGTGCCCGGAGGTAAGATAATATAATATTTAAATTGAGAAAAAATAGATTTTTAATATTTATAATATTTATAATTGCATGAATGTACATCATAATAATGGGTTAAATTGTAGAAAAGTCCTATTGATGGGGAATGAGCATGTTTGTGCAATTAAAAGTGTTAATATCCGTTTGTTATATATATATATATATATATAGTTATAAGCGTAATACCATTACCGTCGACCTGCAGTGCTAGATTAGATATTCTAAAATACCTATACGACATTGTATATCCCATATTTGTATTTACATATATTTATATGGTAGGAACGCTTGTATATACATACGTAATTATGCCCTTATGATGGAATGATTGAGTAAATGCTGCATTCGATGTTTTGCAATGCTATTCGAATTAATATGTGTGCATACGTTAGTATATTATAATTACTGTGCTGTAGTAAGGTAATGAGTATATTTTTACTTGTGATGACGTGTTGGGATTGCGTGTAATGACGCAATATATGATAACCGAATAAAATATGTTCTGCGAATTTATATTAATAGTGATATAGGGTATCCATGTGTTTGAATTGTAATATATTTTTGTGTTTTATCTTGATTGTCTTATGGTTTATTTATATGCCAGAGTGGAATATGTTTTTATAACTAAGCACTACTAGCCTTACGACAAATCCATACGTATGAAGTCCTTTTAGAATATAAGGACTAATAAATGTGTTGCATAGGTAATTATATTACCTATCATGAAATTACTAAAATACTGCTTGATTAATGTAGGCAAAATGGTCATATTGTTATGACTGAGTCGACTATGAATAAATTTGTGTGGATAACTAGTATAATTGAGATAATTATGGATTGGTAGTTTTTCCGTTACCCTAGTAAAGCCGCTCAGGACGGAGCAGTATCATTATAATAAGACTGTGGTGCCCTTCGAGGTATGTTGAACCCATAGCAGTTCCGGATTGATAATAAGACTGTGGTGCCCTCTGAGGTATGTTGAACCCACAGCAGCTCCGTATTGATAGTAAGACTGTGGTGCCTTTCGAGGTATGTTAAACCCACAGCAATTGAGAAATGATAATAAAAACCATGGTGCCTGCGGGGTATGTTGAACCCATAGTTGGAAGCGGCTGTTTTCCATAGCGTCCTTAGGTACGTGCAACCCATGGTAGAACTAATTATCCTGTTGGTCTGAGGAACCCGGTGTGGGCGAATGACCATTGTATACATATATTGAAGTGTACGGTGGATGTCATGTCCACGATCTATAATTTACTTAATTATGACAAATCTATAAGGAAATGAATCCGTGTGCCTATTAGATTCAAATTGTATGGTAGAATACTTCTATCTGCTAAGAGTTGCTTGTGTTAGTGTGAATTGCAATGAGGCAGTAACACGTTGTGTTTTATTTGGTATGGGGATTGTCATGGTTTTATTGTGCAGGTAGGGCAGCTTATAGGTATAGGCAAACTCTTGCCGAATTCCTATAAGAAATACTATTCATATAGCTACTCATGACTTCCCTTTGTATTCTGGTTTTCATATGTAGAGGGGGGTCTAGGATTACCTTTTATTGCAGTCACAATCGGGTTTTCATTATAACTATAAATGGCGGAAATGGTTGAAGTCTAATTGTACTTTGATAGGTCTCAATTATTTAAGAGAGAACTTAACTTTGTAGAAACAAGAAGCTAGCATCAACTTGAAAATGGAAAGTTAGGAGTTAAATAAGATAATGGGTTAGGCAATATCTAGGCCGCGTCACTTCTAGTATATAGAATCTTGTCTAGTTCACCGGAATGCTTATGAAACAAAAAGAATATGGGTGAATCCATAATAGATTAAAGATCATGTGAGAAGTTTGAGGATATTGTTGAAAAGGTGTATTGGATGTATTGCGGGTAATTTGATTTATTAGTTTACACATTTATAAGTGTGTTTATGAGTTTACATTGTTATCATCTGTACACGTTAGCGAACGACTAGGATTAAATTGATATGTGTCCTTATAATAGTATAGTCAAGGTTTAATGTAGGTGAAAGAATTCCTAGTATGGGATAAAGAATGGAGGACGTGTATTTGTAATTATAGTATAACTGTCAGGTTGTCTTGCTTCAGTGAAAATAAAGAGATAATATGAATGTATGATAACATAGACTGGAAGGAACTAGTATTGAGATAATTGTGATACGTGGATCGGATATGTATGTTTCATCTCCCTCAACTGGGCTTGTAAGTCAGTTTCTAATGGAGGTGTGACGTTAAGACTGTGGTACCCCGAGGGGTAGGTGGAATCCACAACTGTCCACCAAATGGCCAGTGGCCTAGAGTAACGACCATGATCCATAATGTTCCTTAGTATAATCGATCATTTGTAAATGCAATAAAATTTCTATCACCAACCTTCCGAGAGTGGAAATGGCATACAGAAACAGTGTTATCGTTTTACTAATACCCTCGGTTGTATCTATATTTAGGTGTTGGAAATATTTGTATCCTATGTGGGTATTGATTGTGTGCCTAGGATATTTTGGCTATCTCGGGCCGAGTGTGTGATTGATACTGTGTGGTTATACCGGCTTCTAAGCAGTTCCTCTGTATGGGGCAGCTGCATTGGTCATTATTTATACGAATAACTATGTAATGATTTTATATGATCATGTAGGTGTTCGTTGATAAGAATAGAAATAGAATTTAAACGGACACAGGTGATAACGTGATTCATTTAAAAAATATATTGATTGAGATTGCATTATCTGTATATGGTATATCATGAGGAGTGTTACTCTGATTGAGATATTTATACAGAATTCATAGATGATATGATGCTTAGAATTTTAGAGGAGATGATATGATATCTTGTATACATTATTGAGCATATGCTTGTTGGAACATGTACATTGATATGTGAACATGCATTTACTTGTGTGTGTGGAATTGCGTGAAATGACTAAAATAAGTAGGGATTCAGGTAACATGCTCCTTCCTCTATTTAAGTATTGTATTATCTTACTGAGCCATGTGGTGTGCTCACCCCTTTGTGGGATTATTATTTTCAGGTGAATACGATAATGCGGTAGCGGTTTCGGAAAGTACAGTTGAGGCAAAGATTTTCGGACATGGCTTAGTATATCTAAGGTTTAGGCCATTGTTATGTAATTTCCTTTCTGTGTACTCTGAAGTATTAATTTCATTAAAATGCGTAACAATTCTTTAGAAAAAAAAAATAATACTATTTTAGTTGTTACTATTTATGTGGTTATTTTCTATAAACTCTTTTGAACAAATGAAAACTTCGCTTCGCTATGAGAAAACGTTGATTTTTGTCTTTTCGATAATTTCAATGTACTATATGTCACATGAATAGAAATGAAAGGAAGGGGGTGTTACACATAAGATAAATTTTTTATAAGCTTTAGGCTTTTCTTTTTGAAATGATATTGTTGAAATTTGTAAAATGTCAATTTTGTGAATACACGACATTCTATTAAGGATGGCAATGGACTGAGTCTGAAATGAATATTTCAAAACTTGTATTTACATTTATTACAAAATTTTAATACCAAATCTGTAGTGAGTTTACATTTTATTACTAAATTTATAATATTTTTCAAAATCCATGCACATATTCGTGTTTCTTTAATAATTACAATTATATTTTTACTTTTATAAAATATGAAATTTAAACTTATAATATATTTAATAAATTAATAAAATTTCATCATTAATTCAAAATAAAGTACATTACTCATATAAAATATAAAACTCATCAATAAAAAATAAATTTGATTACAATATTTTCATAAAAAAGTATATACCTATTTTACAAATTTATATATAAATTATTATAAATTTAAAATAAAATTTTACAAGGTAATAAGTACCCATTTAACTATAAAACATAACAATTTATGACAAAATTACAAGATAATTGGCTATGAAAAATTTAGAATTATGCCACTATAACATCAAAATGACCATATTGTTTTGATGTTATACAATTTCAAAACAATGTTGTTTTATCACTTTTATTGAAAAAAAAAATTTAAAAATTAAATATCCGTAAGTGCCCTAACATATATTCATGATATTTATTCATACCTATATCTTAGTCGAATATACTATAATTTTTAAATTTTTTTAAAAAAATTTGTCCCAAACTCACTAAGTGGTATATCAAATCCATCTTATTAAAATCAAGTACTAATAAATGGAGTAATTTGTAGGTAAAATTGTTATTTCGTGTTTCATACAATTCAAAATGTTAAAAATTTAGAATAAAAAAAGTATCACATATATTTTACAAAAATCTAAGAATTGAAAGAATCACTTAGCGTTACTCTTTTATAAACCACAAATAAATTTTTTTTTTAAAAAAAAGAAGAAGCAAGCTTGCTTTTAATCACATAAATCATTCCTAGATTAAATGGTAGAAATTATTTGACTGTTAATTTTAATTTTAAATCGTGTAAAATTATTTAAATATCCATCATATCACCAAAATAATGAGTGATGAAACTTACCATCAAATATATATATATATATGTATTAATTTATGCACAAAATTATATATTTTTTTAATTAATGGAATGTGAAAAAACAAAAAGAGGGTATCTTTTAAATTAAGGACCTTACCCTTATATACTATAATAATTTTGTTTTATTATGACCTATCCTAATAATAAAATAAAACATAATAGACGAGCTATACACATTAAAGTCTTTATCAATATAAAGTTATATCTAAAATTTCAAATAATTTAATTAATTGATTACTCTATAATGACCTTAACAACATTGTTCAAATATATAGATAGTATACAATACACAATTAATATGTAGTCTAAAAAATTTCTAACAATCTCCCACTTGGTCACATATAATTATATATAATTGTATGTTGTAAAACTTTATGAGCTCAACTTTTACTATCTTTATGGGATATAATCTTTAATCAATCGAGTCTATCAATAACATTAATATTAGATCAAAGAAGTTTTTGTCACTCTATTTTGTATCAAGACCTATCAATGATCACAAACATCAATATAATCAATGATATAGATCAAATATGGAAGTGTAGCATGGAAATTACATGTAATGTGAGCCCTTATCATGCCTATTTTCAACTAGTTCTGCATTGCAACTCAATACAAGTCTACTAATATATTTTCAAAACTTTATGCATAACGACAATTAAAAGATATAACTTTATTTTAAAATTTCGAAAAGAACATATTTAATTGATCCATGAAATATTTCAAGTATGATAGAACATCAACAAATAACCAACCACTACAAATGCATATCATCAAGATAAATCATACTTATACGAGTTACATGTTCATGGAATACTTTAGGTGGTAAACCCTTTGTGAGTGAATTTGCATTCATGAGGTCTATGCTAATATGTTTAATTGATACTTGAAGATTTTGATCTCTTTCTTTGACAACAAAACTTAATGTAAATGTACTTTGATTTTGACAAACTTTTGTTATTCTTGGAGTGTAATTTAATGACTTTATTATCACAATTAATCTTTAATGATTTTTTAAAACCATCTATAATTTTTAGCCCTATGATAAAATTTTGCAACCATATAACTTGGTTTAATGCCTTATAGCAAGCAATAAACTATGCTTTCATGGTTGAAGATGCTATAAGTGTTTGATATCAAGACAATTGGCAAAGTTAGAGTTGACATACCCCATGATATCAAGATGATTAGATACCTTTTATGTAAATGTGTAATTTTAGTTTACTTTAAATGTTGTATAACTCATTTTATTGCTTTTTCAATAATCCATGCCAAGATTACTTAAATATTGTCGAGCATTCCAACTATGTATGCAATATTGAGACATGTAGAGCACAATTGAGACTCCTTACTACTAATTTATAAGGAATCTTGTCCACTCTCTTAATATCATTATTAAAATATTGAATAAACGAAATTTATCATTCTTAGTAATAGGATTATCTCTTGGTACATAATTTTTTGTGTCAAATCTTTAAAGCACTTTATCAATATATACTTTGTGTGATAAGCCAAGTATACCACTTATACAGTCACGATAGATCTATATGCCCAACACAAAAGAACACATTTTCAAAATATTTCATTTTACAATTCTTTGAAAGAAATTTTTTAGTCTTATACAATAGGCTTATATCACTGCTTTATAATAGAATATCATGAATATATAACACCAAGAAAATAAATTTGTTTTTATTGATTTTGTGATAAATGCATTGATCAATTGTGTTTTTAACAAAACTAAAAAAGATAATCACTTAATCAAATTTTTAATACTATTAATGAGATGCTTGCTCTAAACTATAAATGAATTTTTTTAATTTACACATAAGAGGTTTTGATTCTTTGGATTCAAAATTCTTTAATTGTGTCATATATATTGTCTCTTTAGTGTCACCACTAAAAAATGTGATCTTTACATTTACATCTACATGATATAGTTATAAATTATAATGAGTTACAAATGTCATGATAATTCTAAAATTGTCTTTTGATGAAATTTGAGAGAAAGTCTCTTTGTAATCAATGCCTTTCTTGTAAGTAAACTCTTGATAAGAAGATATGCATTATATCTTTTAACATTTCCACTTGAATCTCGTGATCTTGAAAATTCATTTGCAACTAATTACTTTCATACCTTTATGCAATTTGACAAGATCCCAAATGTCATTATCTTCTATTAATTTCATCTCATTCTTCCTAGCTTCTATCCATTTTTAAGAGTACACATTGTGCTTGGCATCACTGAAAGATATTGGATCATCTTCCAATCCTATATCAAACTCATATTTTTGAAGATACAAGATAGTCATTCGAAATTGCTAACCTTTTCTTGCTAATAGATCCATGCAATGACACTTCCATTTGATTGTTGTGGTTCCTCCACATAGATTGGAGCTTGTTCTCTCATAATAACTAGAGGTTACTTAGGAATCTTGAATATTTATATTTGTATCTTGCAAAATAATAAGTGCAAGCATTTGATTATTTTTCAATTGTAATTATAGATATACTAACACATTCTTCTTCAAAGACATGTTTTTAAGTAGTAGGCTTCTACCATTCTCAACGACCTTAATGAATTTTACATTTCCTATTTTGAAAATGGATTTAGTAGAGCAATCATAAAATTTGAATTCTTTTGCTATTTATGAATAGCCAACAAAATTGTAGCTAATCATCTTAAAATTTAACTCTATTTCATTAAGCCTATATATCTGCACTTTAGCTAGGCAGCCTTAAATATGGAAATGTCTAAGACTAAGCTTCTTATTAGTCCATAATTCATATGAGGTTTTAACCATCACTTTGCTTAGAACTCAGTTAAGGATGCACACTACAATCTTTAAGCTTTTCCTTTTAAAACGATTCTAACAAGGAAGAATGGCTTATTATACTCTTGACATGGTGTATTGAAAAACAATACCATAATTCTATAAGTATCTTGCATAATGTTTTGGACGTTATTCACTTGATCTATAAAATTTACCATACTATTCACACTACAATTAGATTTAGTAGTCTTAACTTTAGTATTAAATTAATTTTCAACTTCAACTTTATAGGTCTTGAAAATATCTAGTGATTAAGACTTCTAATACACGAAGTATGTATCCATAACGATAATAGTTGCCTATGAAAATTAAAATAGTATTAGCCATTCTAAAAAGTTATGGGAATGGACCACAAATATTTGTATGTATTAATTCCAAGACATTATAACTCATACTAGCACCTATTTTCTTAACATTTGTTTGTTTTTCTTTGATACATTCAATGCAAATTTCATAATATGAAAAATTAAATTAATTAATAATTTTTTTTTTGACACAAGCCTTTGAATCCTTTGTTTAGAAATATATCCAAAATATTTGTGCCATAATAATGGTATATTTTCAAATTTTTTCCCTAAGATTTGATAAAAAAAATACTTAAATATAAAATTTCATAAAATTAATAAAAAGTATTTTTCAACAGTAACTAAAATAGTAAAATGACTAGAATATTTTTATATATAATTTTAAATATTAGTAATATTTTTTATATATCTCTTCTAAAATTTTAAAAACTGACATATAACTTTCTTAAAGTTTTGAAAATTAATAAAAAGTATCCTTAAAAGTTATTTTTATATTTTGATATTTAATTTAATTTAATAAGTATATATAAATTATATACTAATTTTAATAAAATAACACTATAAAATACTTGCTCGTGTTAAATTATAAACATTTAATTTAATAAATACATATAAAACTAAATGATATGAATATATATATATATATATAAAAGTGTTATGAATTGTAAATATTTTTATAATTATTGAAATTAGTTAAATTAAAAATTTTAATTTTAAAAAGACAATAATTCAAAATTTCACATTTACAAGTATTTTAACTATTCAATTCTTTTTTTTAATAAAAATTTTTAATTCAACTAATTTTAATTATTATAAAAATATTTTAGAACAGTTAAAATAATTCTATACAAATAAATAATTTATAAAAAATAATTCTATATAAACAAATAATTTATAATACTTATATATATATATATTTATATCATTTAAATTTATATGTATTTATTAAATTAAATATTTATAGTTCAACATGAGCAAGCAATATATAATATTATTTTATTAAAATTAGTATATAATTTATGTATATTTATTAAATTAAATTTAATATCAAAATATAAAAATAATTTTTAAAAATACTTTTTTTTAATTTTTAAAACTTTAAGAGATGTATGTATTAATTTTCAAAATTTCAAAAAATGTATATAAAAAATATTACTAATATTTAAAATTATATATAAGGATATTTTAGTTATTTTATTATTTTAGTTATTATTAAAGGATACTTATTGTTAATTTTATGAAATTTTATATTTAAGTGTTATTTTGCCAAACTTCAGGGGTATGTGAAAATACCCTATAACATGGAAGAATTCTAAGCTATAACATGAAAAATTTCTCATTCATTAATTTTCGCTTTATACTATAATTGCTCATATGCAAAGTTTCATTTATAGGCATGCAATTGTAATTTATATAGATTATTAATGAAAGAACTAGTATCAATAACATTTGAATATTGAAAAAGATAAAATTTTCTATTTTTAAATGAGTAAGAATAACATGATTTATCTAAATAAGAATAAAAAATAAAAGTCTCATTCAATCCAAAAAATGACAAATTTTCAATTACAATCTAAATGATCCAATTGTTTTAATAGAAACTTTATTGCCATTGCCCACATAGATGAATCTTTCAGCATCACTTGGCACTTGGCTTTGTAGGTAACTTTAGATAATAGTACTTATGTAAATAGTTGCACTCATATCTATCTACAAGTTTTAAATGGTATTAAAACTAAATTAACTTCAGAACAAACAAAGTTAAGAAGCTAACCTTTCTTTTGGTGCAATTTAGCATACTTAGGATAATTCTTCTTCACCTGACTAACATTCTTGCAAAGAAATAGGTGAACTCTTTATCCTAATTTTGTTGCACATCATGTCATGAATTCCCAAATTCTATAGCTCCTTTACCCTTATTATTACTTTTCCTTTCTTGCTGATAGTATTGGCATGAGGAGTAATTGCTAAGTGAAGACATTCTATCTTCTTTTGCTTTTATCACTTTTCCCCTTGCATATATTAGGTAATGAGCTCATTAAGAACCCATTTCTCCTTTTGAGTGTCATAACTTATCTTGAAAGGACTGAGTTGTGCAAAAAGAGAGATCAAGACGAGGCGCACAATAATGTTATAAGACAATTCTAACTTTGATGCCCTCAATCAAGTAATAAGATTAGACATTTCTATTCCCTTTGCCTTTGTACCACATTAAAACAAGTTTACCAAGAACGATTCTGGTTTTACCTTTTTCGATCTAGCAAATCAATTAGCTATTTGTCTCATGAATTTATGGGTATTTTGCTCCTCATGCATTGCTCCCATGATGATATTAAGAATGGAGTGCTTTATGATTATGAGAATCTTGCGGCTAGAATACTCCCACTTTTAAAAGTTGGCCTTTTCATCAACAATACTTTCAATAGTAGTAGCAAGAGGCTCATCAGTGTGTATCACATAGTCTAGATCCATGCAGCCCCGTTTGCCAGTCGTACTCCCAACAGCTGCTCATATTAAATTAAATTCAAGATCACCATTAATAAAGAATGGTATTTTTGTAATTTTTTCTGAAACTGAATCTCAATGTAATAAAAAGATTGCAATTAGGACATAGTTTGTAGCATATAAAAGCATCAAGAAAAACTAAGATAAGTGAAGGTTTGTATCACCAAATTTTGAACAAATGAAAATTACGATTATACCTACTACTCTATTCCTCAATTCGAACAGGGTCTAAACATTTAGTGCACTGACAAAAAATCACGAAGGACAAATGAAGCCCTGATAAGATTTCTTGTAAATTAAGCAACAAAGGCATGAATATACTGGGGGAGGAAGCGTAGGAACTGCAAACTCATAAGCCAGGAAGAGTTGCAGTGGTGATTGC
This sequence comes from Khaya senegalensis, assembly GCA_032402905.1. Lineage (NCBI taxonomy): Eukaryota > Viridiplantae > Streptophyta > Magnoliopsida > Sapindales > Meliaceae > Khaya > Khaya senegalensis. Next base: position 6,755,461 of record CP135536.1, read on the forward strand.
AGGTGGTGTTGGAGTATAAGATTCATCGTCTGTCCAATTATTTTCGCCCCAGTGTCGTAACATACCCTTCCAGTTACATAATTTGTCAATGCATTTCTTGGAACGCCTATCCTCAACTTTGATTTTGTAATGCTCATCTGTGAAGTTAGCTTTCTCAGCTTGTCTTCTGTCCCATTCTAACTGTGCCTTTTGCTTTGATCTCAACAGGCAGAACTGCTGCAGCTGCTCAGGCATTGCGTCGTGGACTTTCCACCACTTTGCGTGAGCAACATCGCTGGCAAACTCTTGTAATATGTCCACATTCCAGTTGCAATCATAGTCGCGGAAGCACAGCCAAGGCTTGAGTCCGAGATAGTGAAGAACATACAGAATAGGAGGCTCAGCTCCGAAAAGTAGTGTTTTCTTTCGCTTAACTTCTTCCTCGTCGCCAAACCAGAAATGTTTCAAGAAATTCATGTGTCTTGGAATGCGATGCCACCATGTAAAAACTTCATTCAGGTAACCTTGATCACCACCATTGTAGGATTCAAATTCATTTATGTGATCCATCAGAAGCTGGAATGTACAATTTGAAGGCTCAATAACCATAACACCAGAGTTAAACATTGTGCCATTGTTTCCTGTAGCTGAAATTTGAGGCATTCCGAATAAGAAATCAATATTCCTAAGTATTAGCAAGTCCGCATCTATGAAAATGATCTTGTCGTAGTCTGTCAGCTGCCATAATCTGAACTTGCTGTAGTTCCATTCATTATATGCATCTTTCTCAGCTTTCGGATTCCTGATCCTTTGTATTGTCCTGATTTTCCACCCAGCTGCCTCTAGGCCACTCCTGTGGTACACACTTATTGTCTCGTCAACGAGGATGACAAGGTCACGGATGGAGCCAGACATACGGATGCTCTGTGCAGCAGCAATGGCTCCGCAGACATAGACGTGAGCAGAATGGAGAATTGTTGCATATGCTTCTCTGCGTTCAGTCCCTGTGTAGACGCGATCTGTTTTCCAAGAGAATGTGTTAAACTCTGTGCATACCATGCATGAAGTTGGTAATAAAAGCAGGATAAATACCGACCTCTATCCCTGAGGGGAAGTGCAAGTTCACAAGAACCAACGGGAAGCTGAAGTTTTTCTCTTAAAACGTTCAAGTTTGGCTTGTATAACCACGCATTTCCTTCGCGCGCCACAAGTTCCTTGCAAGTAAAGAGATTTGGTATCGGAAAGCACTTTGTAATAATAAGCAAATGAACCGGATAATAGCCTTTAGCAGAAGCTGCAAGATCAACTGCTGCAAGCTGTAAATGTAATCTTGCAACATCTTTAGACCAATTCCCTTCATTTCTACATGGAAGTTTAACAGCAATAAGATTAAGCCGTTTTCTCGGGGCTTCAATCTTCGGAAGAAATGGGCAAACAGGAACATCTTCTTCTTCCTCTTCATCAATCCATTCTGGATAAAATGAATCCCAAGTCACATTTTTTGCAGCGTAATCCAGATGCAGCACAAAGTGTGTAGCATCAGGAATAAGCTGCTTCCATTGATTAATTTCACTCTTATTGAAATTCAAAAGACCAACTCCCTGATAATCATTCTGTCCGCTCAAGTTCTCAATAACTTTCATAACATCATCCCAATTTACATCTAAATCTGAAACGTATCTAGGATCCGATCCTCCCCATATCCACCTGTTCACAAAATTTGGCCTGCATTACAAGCAAATTCACATCATTCAACAACTCATCAGATGCATGTAATGACATGCAATGAAACAGTGAAATTTGCTTACCGGGAATTAGAGTGCGGTAGATGGTTGTTATAAGCTTCTGGAGAGTACAGCAGTGTCACAAAAGTACCACAAATAATGATAACTAGGACAAGTTTCAACAGAGGAAATCTGCAGCATGAGATCCTATCTTGAATTTGGATGTGCGAAGATTTGTCGCCTTTAACTTTACTTTTCTTTACCCTTCCCTTGTATATATCGTCACTGATTCAATCAGATTTCTGAACATATAAGACTATGAAGGAGATGAAAGAAAACTAACGGAAATCTTGCCAATGTTTCCGAAACAGTTATACAGATTATAACTCAATGGAGACTGAAGAAGATTAATGAACTCACATTGATGCTGATAAACGATGTCGAGCTTCAACAGAACCTGTATAATTTCCCATTGTTCCTCTCACACTAACTTGTTACCAGCAGAGGAATGAATCAACCATCTGATTGACAATGAACAACAAATGATGATCATGTTATATCAAGCCATCACATATTCATAAACTCCAAACAAACCAGAAAAATTGAAGTCCAAAACACATAAAACAGAAGCAAGAAGACAAAGAAAACACTCCATACCTATGATTTTTTCGGAGCTTTGTGAGGAAGCAGAGATGAAGGAAGGAAGAAGATTGACAGGATAGCAAGATGGCAAGCAAGAGTCAATATAGAGAAAGAGTAACTTCCATTTGAATTATCATTTTCAATTTTTATTTTATTATTGTTTTGTTCACCAACCTCCTTTATTTTATTTTTCAAGCTTCATTTTCCGGTTGTATTTTTCTTATTCTTTTATGTATTTTTGTTTCCAAAATTCAACTTATAAGGATTTATGGGCAGAGACTACTTTTCTTTTGGTACTTGAAAACTCTTTACCAATAATTCAATTCTGATTGGAATATGGTAAATGAAACATAATGATAGCAATATAAAGTATCACTGTGTTTTCTTACCCCATTAAAAATTTGTTAGGTCACATACAAGAAAGTTATTAATTATCAAGTATTCATTCCACAGAACAGAAGTTTATTTGTTAAGTAATAGCAGTTTTTGCTTACTTTCATAATAATAATAACAATAATATCGATTATCATTATTATTCAGTTGCTGGTGAACTATAACCTCAAAAATTGATGGAGCATTTGATATTGCCCATAAATATGAAAAACATTATTTTGATAATTAATCTCAAATCTAACCAAAATTTCTATTTCCTTCACAGATTTACTTGCTATGACAGTAGTTGTAGTTGCTCGATTAGGTTAAACAAAACAATTTGGGTTTGGTTTATGATGTTTATTGATTAAAAAAAAAAAAAAAAAAGAAAGAGGAAATATGTGATCAAATGTCCCATCCTCACTTACCACTTAAAGGCAAAATAAATAAATGATTCTTCTTGACTGATTCTTCAAAATTGACTGCCCCAACATATAGAAATACTTAATCTCTGCTAGATATTGTTAACTTCTAACTCAAAAGTTTTAAATTAGCAGTTAACAATATAGTACTAAACCCTAACAAATTCTTTCAAGTGTAAGATCGATATGAATTTATCATTCTAACACATAAATAAAATTAAATAAAGATAATAAAAGAAATTTAAATAAGTATAAAAAAAAATTTAACCTACATTATCTATTAATTACATGAAAAAATGGAACACGTAATTAAGTTATCACTTTACTTAAAAAAAAAATAATAATTAACAACTCAAATATTAATATTAAATTCTAATAATAATAACAATCAAAAGTTTCTATCATAAAAGCACTTTGTCTTTTTTGCTTTTCCTCCACCCTCATATCTTTAGATAAACCCATTTCAGAAATTGGGTTTTGAAAATATAACAATGATATCCAAATACATTTCTTGCAATATAAAGAATACCAAAAAATTGAAAGGAATGGGTCTAAGAGTGCTTTCAAGAACTATTTCACCAAGCAGAAACTTCATTAGGATTACCCTAATTAATTAATTAAGACTAGTCAAATCTACAACTACAAGGTTTAACATAATCAATTAAGTGGATTAATTAAGCTACCAACAAACAAAGAAATCTTATTAAAAGAAGAAAAAAAAAAAACACTTTAATTCATTCTTTGCATCCAAGCAAAGAGACTTATGAAAAGGAAAATTAAAATTGGTAACAAATTAAGCAAATGAAATATTTTTATTAAAAGGGTTAAAAAATAATAATTATGGTAAGGACCATAAAACGTGTATTAACCTTAAAGTTAGAATAAGACGTTCTTAATTCATAAAGTTTAATAAATAAAAAAATATTATTCACGTTGCAGTATGATAAATACACACATGTTAATTAGAAAATGTTTGGAGAACATGAAGTGGGACTTTCCTGTCTGATAGAAGCCTTGCACCCATCTCTACGAATCTCCATGCTACTCCATCCATGCAATTTCTTCTTCTTTTCTTTTTTTTTTTTAAAGAAAAAAATTATATATTTTAATTATCTTTTTATTTTGTAAATATATATTTTATTAAAATTAGATTGTATTATAGAATTTAAATACAATTTTTGTATTTTAACATTAATTCAAATTATATAATTAACATTTGTCTTCAATATGCAAATACATATGCTACAAGAGACGTGACAAAGTGTGTATTGTACTAGAAGCAAAGTCACCAAAAGCAAAATTCGGGTCCTGTGTATTGTCAGCCAGATTAGGTTGCCGTGGCGACTTCATTCATACAAGTTCATAACACTTGAACAGGGGGAAAAGAAGACGAACCCTTGACCAAAAGTACAAGTTATAATACCTGTATGTTATGATAATGAAAATGAACTTATCCCATTTTTATTTATTTATTTATTTTGATGTATTACTAGGACCACTAAGAAACAAATAGCAATTGAAAAGATTAACCCAACTAACTAATATAAATTTAATGAATATTTTGTCAATTGGGAATTGAAGGTGCATCTTTCTTGAGCGAGCTTAGAAAATACTCAATATAGAATAGATCATCTTTAATGAGTATTATTCAAGTATAAATGCCCATTTCTATTAATGTTTTTTTTATTAAAACAATGGATTGGAAATAGCAAAATTTGGGTTATAGTTTTAAGAGAAAATGCAAAACTTTCATTTGCGAATAGCAAAATTTGAGCAATTATGAGAAAAATTATAATACTCTTGACCCACATGGATACATCGAGGCTAAACATCACTTGGAATTTAAGCCTCCTTTAAGCCTACATGGATACATCGAGGCTAAACATCACTTGGAATTTAAGCCTCCTTTAAGATCCAGCTTGGTCTGTGCTCACCTTGTGTGCTTGGTCTGCAAAAAAGTTTTCTTTTCGGTTTACTTTAGTCTGATCTAACAAATGGGGCGGCAGAAGATTCTTTAAGTGTCTGGAGGCCAAGGGCATGTAAGCCTTCTAATAACAGGTTTTCTAAATTCTTAGCTTCAAACAATCATGAATATTTTTCTTGGTCGAGAAATTGACAACTGAGTCCAGACTTTCTTCATCTAAAATATTCACAAAAATGATTATAATTAGTTTGGTACAAAATTCTGCCTAAATGACTAAAAACATAAAATGGTGTTTCATTATGAGGAAAAGTTGAAAACACCAAAAATGGTAGTTGCAGTGTTTTCCTTGTTTGGATCACACAATTTCCTTTTCAAAACATTCCACCAAACACATTTTCTCAATTTTAATTTTACATTACAATTCTCGTAACACACTGTCAAACATATATTCAAATTCTAAAAATACTCATGAAATTCAAAAATACCATTACTCAGCCAGCAGAGGGGATAAAATCTGACAAACTGACAATCTATGCATGAATTAATAGCTTGAGCTGAAAAAATGCAGCATTTCATATTAGCACAAATAAGGTATACCTACACTGATAATGCCCTCAATTACTACGTACTAAAATAAAATAAGGAAAGATACTTTGGACCTATTCTTTTGTGGCACTTCTTATTCAAGTTCTCACAAGTGATTTCCACCTTGACAAAATTTTAGTTCAGAACTCTTAAACAAAGCTTAAATAGGTTTGCATCAAAAAGAATCGACGACATTGCATGCTATAAAACAGTGAAATCAAAACATACAAACAAAGTGATAACTTCAAAATCATATCTCAGGCTCAGAGCTTTTTTCCTCTTTTGGGGGTGCAAACTGTTTGGTAAGCCTGGATCTTGTCCAAGGATCCATGGGAGGTCTTGGTGGTGCTTGAGGAGCTGGAGGTTTTGACTGTCTTAGCTCATTTTCCCTGTCGACAAATCTGTTCAAATGTCCAAATGCATGGTTTTAGTACATGGTCAACCACAATTAAGATTGATCAAAATTCAAAAACAATTCACCAATGAATTCTAAGAATTATCAAATGTTCAGTAGAGCAGGATTGCTTGCTCACTTCACAACCTCAACGATATACCACACGATGCATGCATGCATGTTGGCATGAGGGATAGTGAGACAGAGAAAAGGAGCGGTATTTAATAGAACATTAGAAAGGCCATTCTTATTTTATTTAATTGTATCTGTTATGGTATGAAGATGGTTCCTTTCAAATGAATATTGTGGTTGTTCAATGAGGCAAGGCAACATAACAGTCACATCTAAGCTAATGCAATTAGATAAATATATCTCACTCTATATAAGCCATTGGTGCAGCATCACCAACTCGTATACGAGTCCTAAGAAGTCTTGTGTATCCACCAGCTCTATCTCTGTACAGCAAACATCCAGAAAATGAGGCAAATATAAAGATAAAAACTTGAAAAAAGCAACAGGTTTGTGAATTACTTGTATCGATAAGCTAGTTCCGTGAACAGCTTGTGAATGACGTCATCCCCTCGGACAAATGCAGCAGCACGTCTTGCAGCACAAAGGGAACCCTGAAGTAATTCAAAAGGGAATAGAATGATGTTAACAGAATAAGACTCAAAAGAATAACACATAGGTTACACATATACAAAATTTTCTATCAACTAACTATTGGTGTATTTTAAGGCTTCCAGCCTTAGTGCTTAGTAATCACCAAAAACTAAGTTTAACAATTTTTTTTTTTTATAATAATCTGTTTATAAAGTCACTTATACTGTTCTCTTAACACCTTACACACCCCCTCCCCCCCCCCCCACACACACACATAAAAAAAAAAAAAAAAGAAAAAAAAGAAAAAAGAGAGAATAATACATAAATGACTCTTGAACAAGGATCAATCCAACTGATCATGTAACAAGAGAGATAGGTAATCATTCAAATTATTGAAGCATCATGTACAAGCTCACACACGTAACATTACCTACTTAGAAGTCATTACATAACTAAAGATTACCACAAAGTCACACTGAACAAATTGTACACATCCTTGGCTTAGACATCAACAACGTCGGCATATGCCTTCACATTCTTAAGACTTTATCATTCATACAGATTAAGCAACAGTACCATGTGCAACAGCAAACCCAATTCCTGACAACATCTCCTCTTATAACAGTTAATATTTACGAAGCATCTGAAAACACTTCTTTTAAATTAAAATCTAAAAATTAGGGACTTAAGCTCTAATGTAATAGGAAACCAATGTGTTACTACACACCTCTTTACCAAGTTGTACCATATTATCAGCAAGTCGCCTAATTTCCTTTGCCTGCAAATGGTTAAAAGAAGGAAAAAAAGAAAGAAATATAAATGTCAGTATTTCACTTTCAGAATTCCTTATCTATATCTATCAGCCCCCAAAATTTGGAAAAACTTAAAAAAAAAAAAAAAAAAACACGAAAACAACTTTGCGATTCAGCGTTTCCAAGCAATTTTCTTCTCATGATTTCAATATATTCCTAATGATGAAGAGTAATTTAAAATTGCAATTTCAGTATTACAATTTATTTGCTAATTAAAACGAAATGATTCACTGAAATACATCATAAATTACATAAATGAATTTAAATAATTTAAAATTAGATTACCAAAAGAAAAAATTAATCAATGATTGCAAGTAATTAATCAGTTTCTAAAAAACCAAAACCTAATAAAACCCCAAATTCTATGACGCAAACAAATATACCTTGGCAACGGTAGTTTCAATACGCTCGTGTTTCACCAACTGTGATACCATCGTTCTGCGCACACACACGCAAATACACTAAATGAGGTTTTTTTCCATTAAAAAAATGGAAAACAGGAAAACCAAAATATGTAGAGTTGGAAATAGAAGAAAGAACCTAAGCATTGACATTCTGTGACCTGTCGGTCGATTAAGCTTTCTAAATTTCGTCATTTTCAGAAAACTTAGAGAGAAGCAGAACGGTTTTAGAGAGCAAGAGAGCGAGAGAGCGCGAAGTGAGAGAGACGACCGATAAACCCTAGCTCTACCAAAAGCAGAGAGATTCAACAGCCTTAACTCTCTTTTGGGCTTATTTGAGTTGGGCCACAACTGGGTCTATAAAAGGCCCAAAATTCTGTTAAGTTTCCTGCGCGTTTTATTGTATGAGATTTACTATTAACACCCCCCATATCTTCCTTGCACCACTTTTCTTTGTTGGGCAAAATCTTTACTGAATGCAAGTGGGTGCTTACAGCAATAGAGCAAGTGTGTTTGGAATTTCCCATTCTTTTTATCACTATTAATTGTGTTTCAATTTATTTGATTTATTTAATTCCCTTAATATATCAAATGTTGGGTCTAAATACTCCCATAAAAAAATTATGGATGGAACTCATTCTTTTCGTAGTTTTATAATATTTTAAATTATCTTTAATTAAAATATTACGATAAAAATTATACAGATATATTTTAATTTAATTTAATTATATAAAAATTAAATTTTTTTTAAAAAATTGTCTTGATTACATTCAAAATTAATAAAATGTTCTAATTATTTCAAAATAATAGTAAAGAAATGAATCCAACATTATGTGTTCCTTTTTTCTTTTTCTTTTATAATTTTTTATTTTAATAATTTTTTTATCTTATTAAATTTAAAATTTAAAATAATTTAGTAATTTTTTTAATAATGACCAAAAATAAAGTGTTAGGTGAATTTTTTTTTAAAAAATTAATTTAGTGATTCACTTTTTTTATTTTGATTTCAAAAATAAAAAATCAAACTGAACTAATCCACCCACCCGTTTTCTTTTTAACAATAACTCAATCGATCCGATTCGGTTATTTATTTATTTTTTCCAGTTTTCAATTTTTCATGCCTGCTCTAATTTGAGATTTCCATCGCTCCTCGGGCCGAGTTCGCTTGGGATGCCTTTGTCTTTCCTTGAGCTGAGCCAGGCATGTTGTGTCTTCTGAGTTGACATCCTCATGTGATATCTTCGTCACTACTTGAGTTTGTCTCGAGCCTTAATCATTCCATGAGTTGATCTTGCGAGGTAATGGATTCGTCACTACTTAAGATGATCTCACCATGTATGGTGCCTCTGCAATTACTTGTGATGTCTTGGACGCTTATTGAGTTGATCTCAGCGCATGATGTCTTTGTTGGAATGCCTCGATCTCTTCTTGAGCTACCCTCGGCATGTGATGTCTTCGTTGGGATGCCGTGGTTGCTTATTAAGCTAAGCTGATATCGGAATGTGATGTCTTTGTCAATTTCTAGGAGCTTTGTCGGAACGTTTTGTCCATAAACATTAGACATAATCAATGGATACCGTAGCAATGGCTGATGATAACCTTCAACGCTTAAATTAGCTGGGTTATCTTGAAGTGGCCAAGAAAGTGTCTTAAATAGATCAAATAAGCAATACATTAAGGTAAAATGGGTGGCATGATGAAAATATGTGGAAATAATGGAAAGACAACAAGGTGGATAGGGGTGAAGACTGAGTAGATTATATAAGGATTTAATGAAGCAATAAAAAAATTGCATGGAGGAGAGGGAATGATACAACACAAAAAAAAAAACTTGGGAAAATTTAAGATTATTTTCGGAATTTTACAAAAACAAGTATATATATATATATATATTATAGATATGTTGTGATTTGATACAATAAATTTGAAAAATAAAATATTTAGAGTCAGCTATACAAAAATGGTCCCAATTAGAGAATTCCAAAAATGAGTTAACATTAATGAAAATGATTGTGGGCATCTTGAAATAAAAACGATCGACATTCTTCCAAATATGATCAAACTATTAGCAAAATCAATCAACATTCTGCCAAAAGAAAATCTCCCACAAATGACAGTAAAGTCCAAGCTGAATCAACCTCCATCAAAGAGAGATATAGTAGGTAGTAGAATCAAATCAAACTAGTGCCCGTCACAATCACAAATATATGTGTCCATATATGTAGAAAAGTGGACTCTTTCATGGCATAAGATTGGATGATTTTTTTTTTTCTTTTTATTGTTAGATAAGATGGTTATGATTTTGACATAATATTGCTATCATTCCTTGTGTTCATGAATGCAATCTTGATAAATCGTATGTTTCCGACTACCATATATTCACTGGATAATAATATTTGGGTCCCTAAACTTTTATTAAAATATATATATATATATATATTAAATATGTCAATAAATTTAGAGGCAACAATTTGAATCATGGGTTGATTTCATTACATGAATTTGATTAAATAGATTTAGGTTAAAAAAATGACACAAATATTAAAAGAAGACATGTATGCAATTCGGTTAATAATTATATTAAATTTAGATTTAAAATTTTTGACACAAACCTTTTATAATATGATTAACTATTTAAATAATTATATTATATTAATTTATTTATAATATAAAAAATTTTTATTTTAAATTTTAATAAATGTTTAATTATATTAGCCACATTTAAAAGGATATTGAGTTATATTTATAATTAATTAGTATTTTAGTAGGTAATATTATAAGTATTTTTTTAAAAAAAATAAAATATTTAAAATATGTTAAGCAGGTGGCATGGTTAGATTAATATTTTTATTTTTTAACACAATAATTAAACAATCAAATTCAAGTTGTTTTAAAATATTTTATACATTTGTTTGACACAATACAAATACAACACACCAACTCAAATTGTCATCCCTCCTCCACTCAATAATTCATATTAAAATAAAGAAGTACCTATTGCTATTATTTTAAATATTTTTATATTGTGATGGTAAATGTTTAATATTACAAAGATAATTTGATGATTTCAAATTTTATTATATATAACTTGTTAGGGACTTATTTAACTTAAAAGGGAAAAATTATATTCTTATTTTAAAAAAATTATTTATAAGCTCAGGGACTTGGATATTATTATCTTGCTATATATTTCTACATTTTAATAGAACTCATCATGTTTTAGTTGAAATTTTTCTTTTTTTCTTTTTTTTTTTGGGGGGTTCAGTGAACAGTGCAAACTACATATTCATCATAGTTATTCTGTATTTAGTGGGGGTTGCAATGCGTAGAGATCAAATTTTCCTTAATGTAAATATGGCATAATGAATTTACTTCACCCATCCAGAGTTGACTAGAAAATAATCTTTTAACTAATGAATGATCAAAATTTTTTAAAATTCTCAAGAGCAACTTTTTGAATACTTGCTAATAATAACAGATTGAGGGCGAGTTGAGAATTGTCATTCTCGCCTTTTGTTCACAGTTTATTTCTATTTTATAGCAAGAATTCTTGTTCCTTGACCATCGTTCTTACAGAGATTTTTGCCAACCATACTCGCTAAAGATTTTTAAAAAGTTTGCTTGAAAATCAAGAAAAGAATTGATCTAAGATGTGCTACTTTTAATGAATTTCAAAATTTCAAAATGGTATAAATGTAATTTCAACTGTACCTTAATATAAATAAATGATAACCCAGAAATTATTTTTCCAATATTTGATGATTTCATGCAAGAAAAAAGGCAAGATGAGAAGAATAAGCAGTGGGCCTGAAATATTCTGGACAAAATTGCTGAGAGAGGGAGGGGCCAGCTACAATTACACACAATTGTGAGGTGTGCTGCTGACGATGCTTTTGTTTCTGCTAAAACATATTCCAAAACTTTCCCTCTGTTTTCTGCCTCTTGTTTTCAGATGGCCCCTGGTTTTTTTTTTTTTTTTTTTTATAGATAAAAACTCTTCTTTTCTTTATATCTAATTCTTGATCTGTTTGTTTAAAGTGCAAGGGTTGCAATAACACAATCATTTTAATAATAGTATTTTATTTTTTAAATTTGTATAGTATATAAGGGAAAACCATGAGACATGGCCCGAGTTTTTCTTCTGTATTCTCTTTCATTTGCGTTCTATTTTCAAACAACCTATTTACAGTACAAAAATTGTATTAATACATTTCTTTTAAAAAAATTATATTTTATTTTATTTTTAATATTTATATTTAATAATAATAATAATAATAATAATAATAATAATATAAGATACTGTCATTAAAGAACGCAAGTTATCAACTATTTGACTTTATTAAAAATAAAATAAGATCAAAAAATTAAAATTATAAAATTAAATTAATTAATTCAATTCAATTTTAGTTCGATCTTTTATTTGTGATCTAAATTTAAAAAATTGTTATTTTCAATTAAATACTTAAATTAGCGACAATACTTTAATATAATATAATTATTCATAAATAATCAATACATATACATAAAATTAAATTTATAATATTTTATAAATTTTAGTGGTCTAAATTAAAAATTATATCAAATAATCTGTTTAATTGATGAACCATATATGAAACTATGCTAATTTAATTCGGTTGATTTGATTTGATTTAATTTATTTTTTTATTTTAAAAAATTTTACATACCTAAATATCATGCACGATTGATTTTATTTATGGAGAATGTACTCATGTTCATAGAAGAAGCTCATTTAAAATACACTAAAAGCATTTTTCTTAAAGTTATCTTTTATTTTTTATTTTTTATTTTTATTGTTTTTATTGCTTGATTAGAAGTTATGCATGTGTTATTTTATAAAATTATAAATTAAAAACTTGAAAAGTATAATATAAAATTTAAGAAATTTAATAAATTTTTTTTTTATAAAAAATTATGGTAATTAAGTGGTTATTTGATTACATTTTCAAAAAATATTTTCTACTTTTTTGGTCAGAAAAAAGGGAAAACCTTATTAAAAAATTGCTTTAGTAACTACTATAGCAATTTCTCACACAAACCATCAAACAAGTTTTTTTAATCATTAATAATATTATTTTAAAAACACAATATTATCTTTATTTTCTGACAACAATTTGCAAAAGTATGATTTTAATTCATGTAGTACTAGTAAAGTACCTTTTCTACTTTATTTATTTTATTTATATTTCTTAGTTAATTTACTTTCGAGGATCAGATGGAATCTACCTTGATTGCCTCATCAATTCAATGTGAGAGGTTAGGGATTTGGATAATATTAAAAAAAAATTATAAATATGACACAATAAATTTATTTTATGTTGTTAAAAATACCATATAAAATTAAGTGACATTTGCCATATTTACATTATATGGGAAGTTGAACATATTATTGAACAGATTTATACACCTATTTCTTTATTTATTAACATGTTAATTAAAATTTTATTGAAATTTTATATAATTACTATTATAATTACCTTAATTTTTGTTAAATTTTAGTTTACTCTATGAGTCGCTTAACAATAAGTGAGTATAACTAAATAAAATTTAAGATTCGGTGGTGATTGTTTATTTTAACTTAATTTTTAAAGTAGGAGCAATTCAAAAAGTTAATAAATAAAAATTATATTAATTAAATTAATTAAAATTTATTACGTAATTTAATTGCCATCATACTATAAATAAAAAAAAAGTTAAAAAAATAAAAATAAAAATTTAAAATTATAAGACAAAAATGTAAATATTGGTGGCAATGTTGGGCCAAGTAAAAAAGATGGTATGTTGACAATAATTAAGTAATAAAATTATAAAATGACCAAAATTGGGGAAAAATTTAAATCTGTTTGCCAAAATTAGAGCTTACTCTTAGCTGCAAAGCAAAGTTATCAGCAACAATTTATGCCCATGTTAGAAAACTGACTAGACAAGCCACTGCACCCAGCAGACCCACCCCCAAAATCACTTCTCTTACCCTTCTTCTTCACAATTGAAATATTTCCAATACCTGCTGCTGCTGCTGGTTTCGACTGCTTATTGGAAGCACTTATTCCAAAAGTGCTTTCATGGGTGTTTTTGGCAGGAAATTTTTGACACTCAGATTGCCATTTGGATTGCATGTAAGTGGTTGTTCTCCATGGAGGAATATGGAGTCCCCTTTCCTTGAGAGACTGTTTGGCAGCTGAACATAGGACGGTGATTATTTTGTTCAGCTTTTCTTCTTTTCCAACAAAAATTGTTGGAAGTGAATTTGTGAGATCTTTGTATGTTGTTGTTGGTCTTGCTAGTTCAAATTGTGACTTGAAATCTATGTCCACTATCAGTCTTATTGGCTCTTGACGATCATTTTGTTCATCTCCCAAAATAATGTCAATGTATTCATATTCACCTGTTACAAAAAAAGCACTTTCTGTATAAGCACACAAAACAATGAAAATGGAATATTTTGAACTATGTTTAAGGACTCTATTTGCTGTAGATATGACAATAATTTATTGAAAGACACTCTTTTTTTAAACAATCGTTTAAAATCAAGCATGGAATGTGAAAGAATGGAAGAGAAAAGGGGAAAAAAATTACAGCATACCAGCAGGGCAACCAAAGGAAGTGGACCAGGAGGTTTGGCAAAGAGAAGCATTAAAGCCATCCATTATGAGCTTCTTCACTAAGTACTTTTTCAGGCCACAAGTGCTTTTCTGTGCATCTCTTCTGCCTCTCAAGTGCTTCTTCACACTTTCAAGCACTTCATTCTCAGCTTCCACTGTTTCACTCCTCAGAATCTCCTAAACCCAGAAAACAAAATAAATAAATAAATGAAACAAACAAAACAAAGAAAGAAAATATTGAAAACAAAGGCAAAAACTATAAATAAGAATATAAATATAAAAGAAGAACCTGTAAAGTTAGATTGTAAGTGGGTTGATGATGATTTTGATGAAGAGAAAAAAAGCACTTTGCTGTAGAAGAAGAAGAATCTGATTCTTCCGATGATTCAATAAAATCATGGACCATTTGAACGAACTTCTCTTCTTCTTCAAAGCTGCTACTCATCTTTCTTCTTTCTTTGAAAAACGGTTTGTTTAATTTAATTTTGAATTGTTCTTGAACTGGAATTTCTGCCTCTTATATTTGCAGAAGCAGACTGCCTATGGCGGTCGACTTACAGATTACATCTTTATAAAGATGACAGATGTGGTCATAACAATAACTTGTACCACCGAATCAATTTGTACTGTATATTTTAACCATAATTAATTATATAAACAATAATATAGTGTAATTTTGTATTATAAATTAATAAAATAATCTTGTATTTCGAATATTAATGTAAAATTAAATAAAATTAAGAAGCAAAGGGTTGTTGTTGTAGAATATCCTTATCTCGTATAATTTGTTGGCTCAAAAATAAAAGAAAGGGAAAATGACACCTAACGAATGGTTTTCTATATCCAGAAGCAACTTCAAAGATTCAGTGGATTTTTATTTATTTGTATATTTATTTATTCAAACACAATACATACCAGAAGAAGATGCTTTCACTGTTTTGTGATGGGGCATCACCCATTTCTAAAATAGAATATTATATTTTTCAATTTTGAAGAAAATTAATTTGCTTTTATTTTAGTGGACAATGACTGAATTTTGTTCTTGATTTATGAAAAATTATTTATTTATATCTATTTAAATCTATAAATAATTATTTATTTGGTTTAATTTAGTATAATTTTTGAGATATTTTCACATATTTTTCTTGAAGTTTAACGAAATCATATATATAAATGTAAATTATTTTTAAAATTAACACATAGTATCTTTTAACAATAATATTATTATATTTGATAATTAATTAATTAATTAAAATAATAAAATAACTTTGTGTGTATGAATTTTATATATTAGAAATTTTTTTTACACATTTCTTGAGGTTTAAGAAACTCTAGAAAGCATCCTAAAAGTCATTCCAAATTTTGACACCTATTTTAATTTAATTTGATAATCATTTATAGATTAGATGCTAATTTTGACAAGATAAAATTATAAATTACTTATTTATAAAGAGTTATAAACTATTTAATTTAATAAATATATATAAACCTATTATATGAAAACATAGATAAATATTTAATTTTTATATATTCATATCATATAGGTTTGTCTATGTTTATGTATAATAAGTTATATATATTTATCAAATTAAATGGTATACAATTTTATACAATTGTTTCATCAAAATTAACAACTAATTTATATACGTTTATTAAATTAAATTAAATTGAATATTAAAATCTAGAAAATAACTTTTAGAAGTACTTTCTATTAACTTTCTAAATCATAGAAGAGATATATAAAAAATACTACTAATATATAAAATTTGTGCAAACAAGTTTAATCTAGTTATTTTAGGTTAGTCAACTAATAATGAAATATAATGGTATTACTGTTGAGAATTATTATCTACTAATTTTAAAAAATTTTATATCTATGTATTATTTTTTCAAACTTTAGGTAAGTATGTGAAAATAATCTGTAATTTTTAAGATATTTCAAGAAATTTGAAATTAAATTTAAAAATAAATGGCATCAAATATATTTATTTATTTTTAAATTTGATTAATGATAAAACTTTCCTCTGTAGAGGAGAGGTCCGGTGGTATTAATCATTAAAAAAAAAAGATGTTTATAAACATTTAATTATTTATAAATTAAGAATTTAAAAATTAATTTGTTAGTGTAATGAATTTTGGTAGTAGAAAGCTTAGAATGAAGTGTATAACAAAAAAGAAAATGGAGTTGGTGGGGTGGCAAATCCCACAACCAAGATTCTGCACAATTTTTGAACTTAGTGATCGACAAACATAATAAGAAAAAGTTTCAACATCAGCTTTTTGGTTTTAGAAACAGAGAATCTATGATATGTTGAATCAAATATATTTGATACTCTTAAAAATTTTGTACAATGATATCTTTCTGTGGGACTAAATTGGATAGTGGATACCTCATAGATATGCAATGTTCATTCATTCATTCATTCAACTAAAAATAGTTCTATAACGTTATATTATTGTAACATATTTTATTTTTTTAAAGAGCAGGCAAAGTGAAATTGACATTTTTAATCTTATATTTATGAGAAAATTATCGAAGACAATAATTAGAGAAGATTAAAAGCAAGAAAAATGGACAATGTAAAGGGGAAAAGCTGCATTACTTTTCCTGCCCCATTGTTTGGCCCCGTACTCATTTCTTGCCACAACGAGTTACGTATTCAAAATCAAATCTGCATTCCCTAAATGCAGATTGAAAAACTACATAATGAGTACATCATAATCTATTCGCAGAGCAAAAAATTGAAAGAATGCTTCTAGTCTAATGACTGAAATCAGTCGAGTCGTCATCGAATACGAGAACAACATCATAGCTACATTTTGTTTGTCAGAATGGAAAGTGTAAATCACTTGTTTTGAACACCGGATCAAGAAAAATTTCAAACAAATTGAACTATGAAGAGAAGAAAATACAAGCATTGAGATTGTGGAAATATAATGTATCTATAGGATGAACTGCAAAGTAATCTAAAATGATGATTATTGTAATATATTTTTTTCAAAAATTTTGATTGTTGTATTTATGTTCTACAAAAATGGAACGAGTCCGAGAATGAAATGTACAAAAAGTTCAATAACTTTAGCATTAATAATCTTACATGAGATAAAAGTTCATCAGGTGAATTGGCAACATACAAAGCTAGCCATGTTATACAGACTCAGTAAAACTACTCCAGTAATAACAATCTTGTTCACAAATGTTTTCACACAAAATGATAAGAGTGTCCTAAAATCAGTCGCATGAAAGTAATTTGACTCCATCTGTATTGAAATAGCAGCCTGCTGGAAAAGCAAAGAACAATTGCAAAAAGCAATAAAATGCTAAACAGAATTCTACTCATAACCTGAGTCTGGTTTCGGCAAATTTGCAGCCTTGAATTGAAAGATGCCACCAGTTTTAGATCAGTTGAGACTCAATTCACTGGACGGAAGAATGAAGCACCATTTGCTACATATGAAGTGGTACGTGACTTGACTGTTGTGTGACTTGAAGCCTGAGATAGTATACTTCGTACCCTGGAAAAAATAGTAAAGAATTCAGCGGCTTTAGTAATCCTTTAGCAACGGAAGCCAATGATTATAAGAACAAAAACAAAATGCAAGTGCATGTCGAGTCTTGCAGTCTAGGTGTAATCTCTCCTCTCCAGATTATTTGCATGGAAGCCGAATAGTCAGAATATAACAACTGACATAACTGATATGTAGAGATATATACAACATTTGCCAAAGTGAACAAATCACTAACAAGAAAATATCAGAGAATCTTTCATAAAATCAACAAGCATAAAGTTACCTCCAGAGATTTGAAACTCATTGTAACAAAAGCAAAGCTAATTAGTAATCCGTAAGAAGAACAGGGGAAGGCCAAATGAGCAAAAACCATATGTTTTAAAAGGGGACAAACAGGCTGAAAGGAAGAAGATGGGCGTTACCTTTTGTTTCTTGACGTAGTCACACATGTCAAGAAATGAACAACCATAATACAATATTGTAGGAGCAAGTATTGACAACAAGTGAGTGCTGGAAATTGAAGAATATACATGGTGCAAAAAGATAAAATTTTTCCTGATTCTATCTAAGAATCCTTTTATTATGCATGGTTTATGACAGAAACCGAATAATAATATAAAAAATATTAGTATGTAATACTAATATTGAATCATTGTTGAATTTTAATGACTCTTAACTTTTTGAATCCTTCTTGATGAATCTTGAAGTTTGAATTTTTAGCAGACCCATAATTTCCAATGTAATTTTGATCTTGAATAAGTTCAAATTTAGATATCTTTTTGAAAGACAAATTTATAGATCTTTATGTCCTATTTCCAAATCCTTTTGAATCGCATCAATCCAATATTGAAGCTGAAAGTTATGGCCCAAATGCAAAGATTGCATGAATTTTTTGTTTTTTTTTTTTTTTTGGATTAATCACTTAAGTGTGTGGTTATGGTATTCATACAAAGAAAAAATTAAAAGAATTTGAATTTTAGTAAATCCAATGCTATGTAACTGTCAGTTCTTCAGTATTAACTTTAGACAAGAGACAAAAATTAGGATTTGAGAATTTTTGGCCATAGAGAAGAGGTATTTATACATACCTGAATCACACATAAATGTATATATTTTTTGAAAATTAAAAGATAGTATTTTTAAACAGTAAAATTATTAGTTTTGACTATTAATTGACCCACAAAATAGTAAAATATCTAAAATAATCTAATTTATTAAAAAATAAATGCACAAATTAAATAAAAAATAAATCAACTCCCTTCTTAGCAAATCTATAAAGTTTGATGCTGCGAGCTTTACGCTTGGATCAAGAAATTACATAAGGATATTTTGGTATGCTTACCTGAAACAATATAGTTAGTTAGTTATAGGTGTAAGTTAGAAATAAGAGTTGTTATTATTAGTTAAGTTTAATGGTTAGTTTGTTACATATGAGCTGTCAACTAATAGACTATAGTATAAAAGAGTGAAACAATTCGGAGCCTTGGGAATTAAGAGAGATAACATATTTCAAAAAAGAAGAAAATATAAGGTTCAAAAAAGGTTTTGTATGCTTTCGATATCATCTATTCAGCTTTTCTTATATCTGGTATATCTTGTAAAATTGAGCTTGCTTAGTAATGAATGAAAAGAGTGAGTTGTTCTTACCGTGAATGTAGGCCAAACTTGAAAGGCTAAACCACGTTAATTTTCTAAGTGTTTTATTGATGATTGCTTAATTTCTTTCTAAAATTTCTCTCTTTTATTTTTGGTTTGCTTGTTATATCATTGATGATATGAAGTTTTTTAAAAATTAATTGCTAATTTGTTCTTGTTAGAAGTTGGACAATTTCTTAACAGATTAGTATCAGAGCCAAGGCTTAAGAATGGTTTAAACAAAGTTTGATATTAAAAAATTCACAAGGGATAATGATTTCAATTTTTAAAAAATCAAAATGAAAGCTTTTTTGGTTCATTAAGGACTTGAAGATACTTTATTGAAAGAATCAAAATTGCCACAAATTCTTTTGGATAAGGAAAAGAAAGAGATATTAAATAAAGCTCACAGTGCCGTTATTTTAAGCCTGGGTAATGAAGAGAGAGATATCAAAAGAAAGCACAACAGTTGGTTTATAGAAGAAGTTGGAAGGTTAATTCATGACAAAGGCCCTAGTTAATAGATTACACATGAAAAGAAAGTTATACACCTTTGCCTTGCAAGAAAGGGGGTTGTTAAGGATCATTTGGATGAGGACCAAGCCATGGTTTTACTTAGTTCTCTGCCAGACTCTTATGAGCACTTCATAGATACTTTGACTCTTGAAAGAGAATCATTGTCAATGTAAGAAGTTAAATTTACATTGAATTCAAATGAGTCAAAGAAAAAGGTAGAAACAAGGGATGTTGGAAATATTGAAAACCTATTTGTAAGGGCAGATATGATTAAAAGAACAACAAAGGGTCTAAGAACCAATGATCAAAGTTAAAGAACAAGGTTTACAAATGTTTTTAGTGTCACAAAGAGGGCTACTTCAAGAAGGATTGCTTTAAAAGAAAGTAAAAAGAAAAGAAAAAGAAGGAAAAAGATGGAGATGTGATTATAACATCAAAAGGAAGTTGTGAATCAACAAATGAATATTATATTCTAGTAACTCTCTTCATTACAACAAAAAAGAAGATAAAAAAGCAATGAATTCTGGATTTTGGGTGTTGATTTCAAATGTGTCAAAGTAAGAGTTTCTTTGTTACTTATGAATTAATTAATAATGGTAAAGACTGATGGGAAACAATATAGCCTACAGTGTAATTGGCATATGAACAAGTGGGCTAAGAATTCATGATAATTTTGTCAAAGAACTAAATAATATAAGAGATGTACCAGATTCAAAATGAAATTTGATATCCTTAAAAATGCTTGATCAAAATAATTGCATGATTAAGGTTAAAAATAGATTTTTAAAAGTGCTAAAAGTATCCATGGTCATTAGAAAATGCCATAGAAATAATGGCTTATATGTACTAGATGGCAATACTGCATTAGCCATAGTTACAATGGGATTAAGAACTGATTCTAATAAAGCAAAATTATGGCATCTAAAACTTACACACATAGGTAAAGAGAGACTTAAAGAACTTTGTGAACAACTGGGAATAGATAAAATTGAATCTTTAGACTTCTGTAAAGAATGGATTCTAAGTAAAGCTTATAGAGTGAAATTTGATCGTGGTGAAAATAGAACCAAAAGGGCTTTAGATTACATACATAATGATTTTTGGGGTCCATCTCAAATCCTAACTATGAATAGTGAAAAGTTCTTATTATTTATCATAAATGACTAGTCAAGAAAGGGGTGTGTCTTTGTGCTTAAAATAAAGGATCAAAGTGTTTGAAAAATTTAAAACTTGGAAGACTTTGGTTGGAAAACAATTAGGCAGAAAAGTGAAGAGACTCAAAACTAAAAATGGTTTAGAATTTTGTAATCAAGTATTTAAAGATTTCTATGAAAATGAAGGTATTACAAGGCATATAATTGCTAAAATGACAACTAATAGAATAATATTGTTGAAAGGATGAATCAAACTCTTTTAGAATTGGTAAAGTGCATGCTTATACATTCTAAGTTGGATAATATTTTTTAGGTTAAAGCTCTTGTTACAGTAACATATTAGATTAATAGATATTTTGCCACTAGATTGAATAGGAAAATACCTGAAGAAATCTAGTCAGATAGGCTTTCAAAGTGCCAAGAATTGAAGATTTTTAGCTGTCTTACTTATGCATATATAAGGTAAGGAAAATTAAAGCCTTGGTCTTTAAAATGTGCATTTTTTAGGATATCTTGAAGGCATTAAAGGATACAAATTGTGGTGTACTAGTTTAAAACCACCAAGATGTATCATTAGTAGGGATGTCACCTTCAATAACGAAGAACTAATGAACCCTTAGTTCCATTATATAAGAAAGGTAGTTGCATGAGAAATAAGTTCAAGAAAGACATTTGTTGAGGTAGAGGTTTATTTAAATTAGAGCGGTTAAAATCTAACAGGTTCAAGAAAATGAATCAAATGAGGATCAGGTTCATAAAACGACTCATGACTACCAGTTAACACGAGATAGGTAGAAAAGAGTAATTAAACCACTTTTTAGATATGGTTATACAGATATCATCATTTATACATTTTCTATTGTTAAGGAATGCATTGAAGACGAACATAAAAATAATAAAAAAGCCATGAACAACAAACAAAGGGATAGATGGAAAGCTACTATAAATAATAAAATAAGATCTTTGATAAAGAATCAAACTTGGATATTAGTGAGAAAGCAAGAGACCAAGAGGGTTGTGGATTGTAAATGGATATATGAAATAAAAGAATGCATCATAGATGAATAATTAAGAAAATTTAAGGCCAGGGTTGTAGCCAAAGGCTTCACACAGAAGGAGGAAGAAGATTTCAATGAAATATTCTCATTTGTAGTCAAACACACATTAATTAGAGTTTTATTAGCTTTAGTTGCAACACGACATTTGAAGCTTGACCAAATGGATGTCAAGACAACATTTTTACATGGTGAGCTTGATGAAGAGATATTAATGGCACAACTTGAGGGATATAAGATACTAAATATGAAGGATTATGTATGTTTGCTAAAAAAAATTCTTATATGACCTCAAACAATCACCAAGACAATGGTATAAGAGATTTGATTCATTTATAACTTCAAAAAAATATTAAAGGAGTAGTTATGATTGGTGTGTTTATTTTAAGAATATTAGGAATTAAACATACATCTACCTATTACTATATATAAATGATATGTTAATTACAAGCCAAGAAAGAAGTAAAGTTGATAGTTTAAAGAAAATGTTGAGTAATGAATTCAAAATAAAGAATTTATGAATTGCAAAGAATATATTAGGCATTGAAGTTATAAGGGACAATAACACTAGTATTCTGTTTCTCTCACAAGCAAAATATGTTTATAAGATTTTAAGCAAATTTCCATTGTTTAGTTTTGAATTAGTTACAAATCCATTAGCATGCCATTTTAAATTATCAAGTAGTTAGAGGCTTGAGAATGACTTTGAAAAATCAGAAATGATGAAAATCCCATATGCAAGTATTGTTGGAAGTATTACGTATTTGATGGTGTGTACAAGACCTAAAATAGCTTATGCTATAAGTGTAATTAATAACTTCATAGGAAATCCATGTAAAGAGCACTGACGAGCTGTTAAATGGGTGCTAAGATACATAAGGGGAACATTTGATCTGGGCTTGATGTATAAAAGAAACAAAACACCAAAGGATGTTATAAGTGTGTTGATGAAGATTATGTAGGAGACATAGACAAAATAAAGTCATTTACAACTTACATGTTTATAGTGGGAGGATACTTGGTAAGTTAGAAATATTCTCTACAATATGTAATTGCTTTATCTACAATAGAGGTTGAGTACATTGTAGTCACAAAAGCAATAAAAGAAGCAAAATGATTCACTGGTTTAATATCTGAATTAGAGTTAAGACAAAGTTATGTAAATGTACTTTGTGATAGCCAAAGTGTTATACACTTGGTAAAGAATTAAGTATACCATGAGAGAACAAAACACATTGACTTAAGGACGTATTTTATAAAAGATGAGATCAAGAAAGGTGAGATAAAGTTGGTAAAGATCCATACGAATGATACCCTTACAGATATGTTAAGAAAATCATAACCTTCAACTAAATTTAAACATTGTTGAGATTTGGTTAAAATTAACAATAACTAGTAGTTAGTGAAAGTAAAGAAGAGTTATTAGTTGATTGTTAAAAGTTTGAATCAAGGTGGAGAATTATGAAGTTTGATACTTCAAGCTTTATACTTATAACAAAAGATTATTTTGACATGCTTACCTAAATTATATTGTAGGTGTAAGCTAGAAATAAAAGAGCTATTATTGTTAGTTAAGTCTAATGGTTAGTTAGTTACAAATTAATTGTCAATTAACAAATTAAAGTGTAAAAGAGTGAAGCAATTATGAACTTTGGGAATTAAGAGAGATAACAAATTTCAAAAAAGAAGAAAATATGAGGTTTAAGAAAAGTTAACCTTTCAATATCATCTATTTAACTCTTCTTGTATCTATTGTATCTTGTAAAATCAACCTTATTTAGCAAAGACTAAAAAGAGTGAGTTGTTCCTGTTGTGAATGTAGGTCAAACCTCAAAGGCTGAACTATATAAATCTTCTGAGTGTCTTGTTAATGATTGTTTAATTTCTTTCTAAAATTTTTCTTTTTTCTTTTTGGTTTACTTGTTACATCATTAGTGATATGAAGTTCTTTAAAGATTAATTGCTAATTTGTTTTTGTTAGAAGTTGAGCAATTTCTTAAGAAAATCCATGTCACCTATAACACTAAAAATTTTTCATATTTACCTCCTCTACCTTCAACTCTTTTAATCCCAATCTTACTTAGAACTAAGTACAGCGTTTTGACCTCAAAATTGATTGGAAAATTGTAGTGCCCACCTTAAATTCACCATTACCCTTTCGTCACTAGCAACATTAGTTTTGCATTCACAATAATTTTGGACAAAATGCCACCCTTCTTACCACTTGTCTAACTTAATACTCCTTTAACAAAACGACTTCCATCACCCAGAATAGAATCATATTTTTTAAAAAAGCTAAGGTTAGAATTTGAAAACCTATTTTCATTACCATTGCATGACTTTAACTTCATTTCCTGCCAACTCAACTACTTATTCAAAATCAACCCACTAGCAAAATTGAACTCAAAATAAAGCTAAATTCCAAGAATGCCTCAGAAATGGAGTGAGACCCATAATTTTTTACGCTAAAGTCTAAAAAGCAAATAATTTTATGGAGAAAGGAGTAGCAAATTTAGGTTTGAAGTTGAGGAAAAAGGTAGGAGTAACAATAATAAAGTTAGCAAAGGAAAGAGAAAAATAAGTAGAGAAGATAAAGGAAGACTTGTGCGACAAGCTAAACAAGCCAACACCTCATTTAAGAGATAGAGAGAAAAGGGATGATATGGTTGTGGAAATCAGGGAAGAAATAAGAAAGGAGAAGGAGTTGATTTAATTTGTTTATTTATTTTTAACAAATAAAGTTATTTCAATTATTTTACTATTTTTACGAGTAAATTAATGGTCAAAACTTATTGTTTAAGAGCATTACCGGTTAATTTTCAAAAAAATGTATTTTCAAATATTTAATCATATATAGATCCAATTTTTTATAAAATTAATAGAAAGTACTCCTTAACAATAATACTATTATATTTAATCATTAGTTGATTTATTAGAATAATAAAATAACTAAAATAATCTTATGTGTATAATTTTATATATTAATAATATTTTTAACATATCTTCAAAATTTAAAAAACTAATAGAAAATATTATTGAAAACTATTTTTCATATTTTAATATTTAATTTAATTTAATAAATATACATAAATTATGTACTAATTTTAATATGATAATATCATTAATTGTATAGTTATGTAAAATTATGAACTATTTAATTTAATAAACATATATAAACTATATGATATGAATATATACATATAGATACTATAAATTACTTATTTATATAGAATTATTTTATCTATTATGAAGTATTTTTATGATCATTAAAATTAATTAAATCATAAATTCTTATTTTGAAAAGATAAAAATTGAATATTTTGTATTTACAAGTGTTCTCAAATTATTTGAGATCAAATGGAAGAAAAAGGATTATAATATAAGATGAAGATGATGTTAATGATGGTAAAAGACAAAAAATATTATTAGAATTAACATTGTGACATAAATAGAATAATATGCTAATAACAAGTTATTGCATAATCATGAAGTAAATCATATTTTATATATGTTTATCAAATTATATGATTTATAATTCTACATAGTCAAATAATTTATGATATTGTCTTGTTAAAATTAGTATCAAATTTATACATGTTTATTAAATTAAATTAAATTAAATGTCAAAATATAAAAAATAACTTTCAGAATTACTTTCTATTAGTTTTCTGAACCTTAAGAGAGGTATGTAAAAAATAGCTAATAACCTTACAAATATAAGGTTATTATATGTATTTCATTATTTTAATTAGTTAATTATCGGTCAAATATAACGATTTTATTGTTGAGCAGTACTTTTTATTAGTTTTATAAAAATTTACATTTATGTGTAATTTCACTATATCTCAAATGAGGTATTAAAAATATATTTTTTAAAACATATGTATTTATGTGTAATTTCACCAAATTTTAGAGAATATATGTGAAAATATCCCATAGAGAATAGTTTTTTCAAATATTATTTTAAAACTAATTCATACTTTTTAGCCAAAAAGAAAGAAGTATTTATAGTATTTAGTTATTTACTCTCAATCACATTAGAAGTATTTATAGAGAGATAAGTCTAATATAGAGAGATAAGTCTAATGTAATCTAATAAAATTGTTATGTTACCCTAAATTAAATTATCAATTATCTTTTTAATTAATTAAATATTTATAATTATCATAAATTTGAAAATATAATTGAAAATAAATAATTTTTTAATTATATTTTAGCCTCTAAACTTTTAAAAATCATAAAATAGTACCTATACTTTTAAAATTATAAAGTAACATTAATATTTTCATATTTATAGATTAACCCATAATTTTTAAAATTATATATATATTTTTTATAATTTTTGACATTACAAAATACTCAAACGTTCAACAATTTAACAATTAGATCCTCTATATTTTAAGAAGTGTGATTCATTAGGTTCATTTTTTTTTGTTAGCAATGGAGATAGCTATAAAATTCTTAAGTCAAGATAAATTAATTTAATTAATTTATTCTCAATTAACTTCTTATTTAATAAATTAATTTTCATATATCAAGAATAACATTGAGCAATGCATCATGACTCTCAATTTAGAAAGAATACTAGCTTTAGTGAAATCTATTCTATACATAATTACTTATGATTTAATCCTTTGGCCTCATACATATCATACAAAAAATGGAGAGTATTGAAAATATATGCTTTATTAAATCATAGTTATTAAAACTTTTTGACTAAAACTTCTTTTAGATCTTGCTATGGTAATGGACTTATATTATTGCTTATGTCAAAATTATACCTCTTACAATATCAACTCTATGTTATTCAAAATAACGAATATTTTATTAATCCCTCATAATTTTTGTGTGCTTTTTATATTGCTTAATCATTATTTTGTATACAAGCTCATTATTGACACTGAAGGTATAATGTCAAAACATATATGATCCATATACAAGTAACTATAAAGACCTCAAGTTTAAAAATTAGTCATATTTTTGTAATTTAGATAAATTCTATAAACATATAGATAATATTCCATATGGGTTCTCAAGTTGGTTAATATACTTGTTTTCTAATAAACATTTATTGTTAGACTAAATAAATACATTTACTAGTATTTTATAAAATCAATTGTATTTTTTTTACAAAAAAAATGACATAACATATACTAATCTAAACTGAATTTATCAATGCCTTATTGTAGATAATCTTATGATTAAAAACATTTAACAGTGATTGAATATCAAAAATTCAATTTAAGTTAATTCTTTTTATTATCATTATAACAATTTGATATTTTAAATAGTCAATATTTATTATAAACAAAACTTCTAAATAAACTATCAATTTTATTAATCAACGTAATAATGTACAATTACATATTTGTTTTTATTGGATTTAGGGCATAAAATTAATAGTAAGAGTAATCAACTTGTGTAAAGACTTTGACGAATTATCTTGGGGAATTGTTCTCGACTTGGCTAGGGTTAAAAATAGTGCACATATAAACATTTTGTACATATTCCATGGTATTAATAAAGAAGGCGAAAAAGGTGTCAACTTATATGTCATGGTTAGTATCCGAGATTCGTGAAAGTCAAGCATGAATTGATGGAGCAAATTTAGTGTAAGAATACTCTGTAACAAAAAGCTCAATACCACTTCGAAGACGTGCATCATAGGAATAAGTCAAACTGCATCACTGTAGCTGATAACTACAAAAAAAAAAAAAAATTAAAATGGAAGATGACACTTTTTTACCTTTCACTATTGTTCGTGTCTTTCACATGGTAGGTAAGCATCATAAGTGTAATGTCCATTTTGTTAGTTACTAAACGAACTATGAAAAGGAATAATTAGAAAAAAATGAAAAATAAATCTTTGTTAATGCCAAAACTAACAGTCTTCGGATAAAAATTGGAATTTTCATTAAATGTGCTTTGATAAAAGTCTCGCTTTAATAAACATTTAGAACATTTAATTTTTTCGCAAGCAAATTTATCCGTAATAACGTAGATAATTATATCATATTCGTATTGTGTCAAAAGAGAGTAATTTCAATCCAACTTATTTAAGAAGTGAAAACTCTAATCCGATATAATTATTAAATGATTAAATAAATTATAATTGTGTTACTCATATAATATTTTTATTCATATTTTAATACATTTTCATTAAAATATAAAAATATTCTCAAGTACTAATTAATTTTATTCTAAATATAATTAAATACGTTTTAAAAATGGATATATATTTTTTAAAATACAAAAACTATAAAATAAATTTATTTAATCATAAATTAGTTAGTACGATATGATTACTTAAATAATTAATTGTATTATAAATAAGTTCACATGTCACACACTCTTAATTTGAACTTAATACAATTATTAATTGTGTAGTATTAGATTAATAAATCGTGTAAAAAATTATTACCCCTATGCAAACCTCCCATGAAAATTTTTATTACCTGGTCAATTTTCTCATGGTCATGAAATGAGCCATTCTACATTATAACTTACAAAAGGGGTATTTTCAAATACCCTTTTTTAAGTTTGACAAAATGACATATAGGTGTAAATTTTCTTAAAACTAGCAATAGCGTCCCTTAATAGTTATTAAAATAGTAAAATGACTAAAATAATATTGTGTGCATATATACTATATATTAGTATTTATCACATATCTCCTTTAAAATTTAAAAGAATAATAAAAAATATCCTTAAAAGTAATTTAATTTGATAAACGTATATAATTCAATTGTAATTTCAACAAAACAAGACTATAAATTGTTTGATTATGTAAAATTATAAATCATTTAATTTGATAAATATATATAAACTTATATAATATGAATATGTATATATCGATATTATAAATTTTTTGCTTATATAATATTATTTTAACTGTTATGAAATAATTTTATAATCATTAATTTCAATTTTATAATAAGCAATAATTTATAATCATAAATTTGTATATATTTATTTTATATAGGTTTATATATGTTTATCAAATAAAATATTTTAAAATTTTATAATAAGCAATAATTTATGGTCTTATTTTATTAAAATTAGTACATAATTTATATATATATTTATCAAATTAAATTAAATAAATGTCAAAATCTTTAAAATAATTTTTAAGGGTATTTTTATTAATCTTTTAAATTTTAGGAAAGGTATGTGAAAAATACTAATATATAAAATATATACATAAGGTTATTTTAGCTATTTTACTATTTTAGTTATTATTGAGGGATAATATATGTTAGTTTTAAAAACATTTACATTTATATGTGATTTTACCAAATCTTAAAGGAAGAATTTAAAAGTACCCCTTTACAAAAAATAGCCTTGGTTTATAAATTTGAATTTGTGTTGACTGTGCAACAACAATAAGTGAGCTGTGACAAAGAATATTGAAATAAATATATCTATTTTGGTTCCAAAATTGTATCTCAGTTCTGTATGATTGTTAGACAGATGTCATTATGATTTCTCACACAAAACAATGAGTAGGATATTCATACTCATGCATTATAATCATATTATAGCTTCTCACCCCTTTGCATGATAACCAAATAGACCTTGCATTCCCCATTTACTTCGTATCTCACACATTTACAATTTTGCTTTCTTTCCTTGCTCGAAATTAGATATGTTTTAAGTCCAACAAACTTCAATTTTTTATCAATCCAATATAACAAAAAGAAATACAAAATTGTATAAAGTACATCAAGGCTACCTTAGACCATTTGTCAGTGGAGAACAGAATGCAAAACTAAGAATATCTCTAGATAAGTATACTAGAATAGCATTTATATATTTGATTTAATCAAATACAGAAAAAGCAAGACGAGTTGCACAATCTACGAAGTATTATCATTTATGCCATTGGTAAAGCGATCAATGTTTCCACATTTATTAAAGCATATAGTTAAAATTTTCAAGAAAACACAAACCTAGCTCAAATGCTCAGAATATCAAATTGAAAATTGTTCTGTATTTTAACCATTACAACTTGAGAACCTAAGAAACGAAAGGTACCTTATATACAAGATGAAAACTTGGTAACCAAGCAAAGAATAAAAATACAAAAGAAACTAAGAGATAAATTATCCTTTTTAATGTTGTACAATGATGAAAGAATAATTTTCTAGTTGTCCTTTTGAGTGATTTGCTCTGAAAAAGGTAGATATAAAATACTGAAAACATCAAATAAGGAGAAGAAGAGAGCATAAGAGTGTAATAGCTAGATTTTCAAAGGAGAAAGATTGGACTTGTGGTGATGTCTTCAGTGACTGGGCTTCTTGGGTTACAATTTTGTAGCCCATTTCATCATTAGCTTAATTCATATGAGAATACGTCTAAATGGGTCTGTTGTTAAAAAGAAACGTCATCATAATATCACAATCATCATCTTCCCAATTTTTTTGTAAATTCCATGTTACCAATGCGTAATAAATCACATCCTTTATTTGGCTATCTGCCTCTTTGTAAAACTAGACAACAAAATCAACATGATTTTACTCGATGATCTAACATGATCAAACAAAATGACAACACTAAAAAGGTGTTAAAGATAAAAGTACCATTCACATGAATCATAAACTACTACAAGATGAGGGGATTTGCCTCTTTTACACGTTGATCTCTATTGTTGCAAGGTCTTTGTAGATTTTTTCGAAAGAACCTGTTGATCTACATTGTTGCAAGGTTTGTATGTTTTTTCGAAAGAACTTAATAAAAAAAAACCGTACACTATAAATAATATGCATTATGAATGAGTTATAACTTTTTAGGGAGAACAAAATGAAAAGAAAAGTTGCAAGATCAAACCTACTTGTCACCATATTCAAACTCTGTTTGATTGGCAAATCTAGGAGCCATGCCAAGCATATAAGTTAGATCATCACTAAACTCTATTTACGATGCCGTTAAAGTATAAGCAAAGGTTGATAATTTAATATACATATTCAACTAAGTTGAAGTCTACTGAATGATGAGATTGTTAACTCTATTGAGTTAGAGAGTTTTGTTACTAATCAGTTGATTGTTAATTGAATATCAGTTGATTACTCTAGTTAGTTTGTTAGAAAGTTAGTTACAAGAAATTAACTTTTTTAGAATTTTCTAGAATTGTTATAAATATCTTTAGTGTGAGAGTTTGTTGGTTTAATGAATAAAAAAACCAAAATTAAGAATTTTTTTTTTTTTCAGTTTCTTAGCTCTTTGTTTTCTCTTCATTATTCTTTCTAACCAAATAAGTTTTTTTTGCTAAACTGTTTCATAGTATCAAAGCCATAATGGCTAGTGCTAATATTTCAATTTCAACATCAAATACTAGCACAATCTTCTCCTTTATTGTTCTAACTAAGCTAGATGATATGAACTTTCTAGCATGGAAATCTTAAGTTCTTGTTTTAATAAGGGCAATAAATTGGAGCATTTTATAATTGATGAATTCAGTTGTCCTCTTCATTTTAAATCTAATATCTTAGAAGGCTTTATATTAGAGAATCAAGACTATAAGCTATAAAGAAGGTAGAATCAATTGCTTTTAGGCTGGTTGTTATCTTTAATGAGTAAGTCTATCATTAGTCTTATAATTGAGCTTGGAACTTCTTTTAAAGTGTGGACTGCTATCAATAAACAGTTTGGATCTCAAACTAAAGTAAAAAATTTTCAATTACATTATCAGATGCATACTATCAAGAAGGAAAGTCTTATTATGGTTGATTATTTCTTTAAAAAGAAAAGTTTATTTGATCATATGTTTGCTGCTGGTTCTCTTCTTATTAAAGATGATTTTTTGCTTTATTTGCTTGGTGGTTTAGATTCAAAATATGACTCAGTTGTTGTTAATGTGACAAGCAAGAGTAATGATCTAAGCTTGCACGATGTATATTTCATGCTATTAACTCATGAATGTAGAATTCAACAATTAAATTCAAGTGCTACAATTGCTACTAAGGACAACTTTGCGACAAATGTTTCACAAGCCAAAGCCTTTCAGTAAAAAGGTGTCAATCAATAGATGTATAATTTTGGTAATAAAATTGGTGATGGAAGAGGAAGAGAAAATCAATTCAATGCTGGTAAAAGTGTTCAGTATGATCAATCTTAATCTTATGGGAAAAGCAATTCCAAGCCTATATGTCTTATCTGTAACAAACCTAGACATACAAATAATATTTATTTTCATAAGTTTAATAAAGATTTTGTGGCTCAAACAAACTCATCTTAGCAATACAATCTTAATTAAGCCTTTAACAAGAATAATAACACAATCAACAAAGAAACTTATTTCAGATCTGCACAAGGAGAAGAAATTGTAGATGATGGATTGTACTTGGATAGTGGCGCAACATACCATCTAACCAATAATCTACAAAATCTCTTTTTACAAGGTAAATTCCTTGGTTCTGAAAAATTAGTTGTTGGAAATGGAGAAGGTTTAAACACTACGCATATAAGTTTAACAAGATTATGCTTAATGGATGCAAAATCTTCCTCAATTTTTTTAAAGAATGTATTAGTTGTACCCATAATTACTAAAAACTTAATAAACATTTCGAAGCTAATTGTTGACAATGTTGTTGTTATTAAACATTTCGAAGGATAAGAGCATAAGGAAAGTGCTAGTGAATGAGGTAGCTTCGAGGGAATTTTATAAGCTTATGCTCAAGACAAATTCAAATTCTTCACATTTACATTCTTCTTCTGTTTCTAAGCTTAATCAGCTTGATCCTATGTCTATGGTTTCTACATATAATAAATACTGTAATAAATGTTGCCAAAGTTTCTATTCCTACTCAAGTGTTCATTTGATTTCAAGTTTGGATGTTTCTTTTACAGAAATTTTAGTTCGTTCTAAGTCAAAGTCATTAATTATATTACATCAAAGGTTTGGTCATTCAAACTCTAGATTTCTCAAGTTTATTATTAAGCAATGTAATGCAAATTGTGATATAAATAAAACATCTTTGCTTGATTTTATGATGCCTGTCAATATGGTAAAACTCATAAATTACATTTTGCCAAGTCATTCATCAAATCATCTTAACCATTAGAGCTGCTTCATGTAGACATCTGGGGACCTTCAGCTACCATTTTGAATTTAGGTTATAGATATTATCTTGGCACTGTTGATGACTTCAGTAGATATACATGAATTTTTTTTTAAAGCTTAAGTCTAATACCTTGTCAACATTCCAAAACTTTAATTGCTTGTAGGAAAATAGTTTAACTTTTCCATTAAAGCTTGCATTTTGATTTTGGAAGGTAATTTCTTGCATTTACCAATTTTTTACAGTAAAATGGTATCAAATATTTGCTTACTTGTCTCGATTCTCATCATCAGAATGATGTTATAGAAAAAAAGTATAGGACTATCTCTAATATGGGACTAACTTTACTTATCTAAGCTTTTTTGTCAATTAGTTTCTAGTGGGAAGCATTCCACACTGCTATCTATCTAATCAATTGAATTCCTTCTTCTATTCTTGCCAATATTTCACATTTTGAAAGATTATTCCATCATCCACTAGATTATTTCATGTTGAAAATTTTTGGTTGTGCCTGTTTTTCTTACCTTTGACCATATCATATCCATAAGTTCAATTTTCATTCTACTGAATTTGTATTTCTCAGTTATAGTCCTATATATAAGGGCTATAAATGCCTCCACCCATTAGGCAAAATCAATGTTGTAATTCATGTTACCTTTGATAAGTCTTCTTTTTCATACTAAAGTTTGTGTACTTCTTCTTGCATTTTTTCTTCTATCAATCTAGGTTTCTCTTCTGCCATTCTAATACTTTAGCTATAAGCAAACCAATACACACACGCAGTAAAATTACACAAAATAAACGATTTATTTTATAAGATTTATGCGATAAACCCTAGTATTATCGTATGTATATAATTTAATGTTGTAAATATATACATACTTCTAGTTGACGATCTTTATCAAACCATGAATACAGATTAGTTATCTCTGAGTCTCTATGGCATTCACAAGATCGAAAATTTAATTGGAGTGCTAACTCTTATGATTTAAGTGCGTAATATTTTGTATGTTCTTTTTTTCTTAAGAGTAAAAATATAAAAACAAACTCTATATAAACTCTTAAAAATGTAAATATCACATATTTATATATTGTTATTTTAAATCTTCAATTTTGACTAAAACTATTTAGTTAGACTTTCTTATACAACTCAATTTATTTAGCAAAGTAGGTATCAATAAATTTAGTCCAATTTTTACATAATGGACTTAGTCAAAATTAAAACTCAAATAGCTCAACGAATCTTAAACTCATTTAGGATTATATATATTATATTTTCAATCTTAATGTGCGTCTCAATAGGTTCGAGTAACGTTGGTAATAATACTAAAATTTAATTTTAATGTTATAAGTAATGAGCAGTGTTTAACAATATATCATGACTACCAAAGTGACAAAATTGTTAGTGGTTTGATATCACCTTATCCATGACTAATATTATTATATAATTCAATCATATTATCTTAGATATTTTAATTAAACACGAGATATGAAATGTATCATCCTTATATAGTTCAATTATATTTTTTTGATATTTTAAGTAAACTTATTATATCAAATAAAATCAATATCATATATTAACTTATTTAAGTATGGCCATGCATATTTTAAAATCTCACTCTATCAAAAGGGCTCAAGATATTATTCCCAATATATAAAAGGGACAAATCCTATCTTGATTACACACATCTCTTTATACAAATTATGACATATTTGATTATTTTCTTTATAATTTATCATGTTATAGATGACGTTTGAAAATATCAAAATATATCCTTCTCTATGTTGGGAACTATGGTAATCTTAAGTTCAAAGATCACATACACTATTGTCATTATGAAAATTGCTTATAACATTCATATAATGATTTACATAACGTTCTCATGATGGGTCGGTCCAGTATATTAGTTCACTAATTTATATCCATGTGTTGACTTGATATCTCATATCACAACATACATATGTTATTATCAGTCACTATACATACTAGTCTCCATACATTCTTGTTACCCTATTCACAATAATGCTTGATTAGAAATATTTAAAAATAATATTCAACTAATTAAACTTACATTTATTAAATACACAGATATATAATAATAAAATAATTAAATAAAATATATAAATCAAAATGTCATGATACAAGTGTATCAAGCATCCAAAATACTATTAGATTTAAGGCATATATTAACATTAGTAACAACCCCTCTTTACTGCTCTTACTACAACCACTTCATCCTTTTTAAAAATAGATGATTGTTCTTAATCTCAGGTATCTATTCTGGTTTTAGTTACATATTTTTTATTCAATTATTCCTGAAGTTTCTATTCAGAATACTCATTCTTTGATTACAAGATCAAAAATGGGTATTTTTAAACTTAAAGTCTTTATAGTTTTTTCTTCTGCTAATCTTATTTCTATCAAACAAGCTCTTGAAATTCCAATGTGGAAGGAAGTTATGCATGATGAGTTTGATGCACTACAGAGGAATCATGCATGGGATCTGGTATCATTCTCTTTTGATTAAAAAATAGTAAGTAGTAAGTGGGTATTTCGAACCAAATATAATTATGATAATTCTATTTCTAAGCATAAAGCTCGGTTGGTCATAAAGGGTTTCTATCAACTTTTAGGTATTGATGTTTTTCATACATATTGTTCTGCAATCAAGCTTTCTACTATTCGTGTTATTCTCAACTTAATAGTGATAAAGGGATGGCTAATTTGCAAAACTGACATCAATAATGCCTTTCTAAATGAAAAGCTTTTTGAAACTGTTTATATTTATCAACCTGATGGTTTCATCAATGAACAATTTTCTTCTCATGTATGTTGTCTCAATAAAGCATTATATGGTTTAAAGCAAGTTCCAAGGGTTTGGTACGATCAATTTCGAGCTACTCTTTTAAAGTGGGATTTTACAAGCTCTAAAACTGATACTTCTTTTTTCATTTAACACTCATCATCCTCTATACTGGTTGTTCTTATTTATATTGATGATATACTAATAACAGGTTCGAATCTTTCTTTCACTGAATTATTTATACAGAGATTGGGTCAGGAATTTGCTCTTAAAGATCTTAGTCGCTCAGTTTTTTCCTTGGTATTGAGGTATCTTACAATACTGATGATTGTATCTTTCACAAACTAAATATACCAAAGAACTCATCTCTTGAGCTCGTATGAAAAATTGTAAAGGTTGGTCAACTCCTATAACAGTAAGTATCAAATTGTCCAAATATAATAGTAAAGCTTTTCAAGATATTTCTTTTTACAAGGGCATTATAGGTGGCCTTTAGTATATCACCTTAACATAACCTAACATTGCATTTTCTGTTAACAAACTTAACCAATTTTTGGCTTTTTCAACTGTCAAACACTAGTAAGCTTGCAAGAGATTGCTTCGTTACTTGCAGGAAAATTTTTTCTTTGGTCTTCATTTCAATTCAGGCAGTAGCATTGATTTAATTGCTTTTTTATATGCTGACTAGGCTTGTGACATTGATGACAAAAGATTTGTGAGAAGTTATGCTATTTACTTTGGTGGCAACTTGGTTTTATGGTCTTTAAAGAAACAATAAGTTGTCTCTTGATTTAGCACAGAATCTGAATACAGATCTTTGGCTTCTGCTTGTTCTAAAATTACTTAGTTGTCTCCTAATTACAAGAACTCCATATTTCATCTTTTATTGTGCCTCTTATCTAGTGTGATAATCAAAGTGCAGTTACTTTAGCTCAAGATCTTGTTTTTCATGTTAGAACTAAGTACATTGAGTTAAACATTCATTATGTTCAAGATAAGATTCTCAACAAAGAAATTGAAATACATTTTATATCTAGTGTAGATTAAATTGTTGATATTTTTACCAAGTCTCTACCATTTCATTCTTTTAATCTCTTTCAATCCAAGCTGCTAGTTCTTACCATACCTGTAGCTTGAGGGGGGATGATAATGTAATGTACATATGCAGCTAAATTGAAGTCTGTTGAACAATGAGGTTGTTAACTCTACCGAGCTAAAGAATTTCGTTACTAATTAGTTGATTGTTAGTTGAATATTAGTTGATTACTCTAGTTAGTTAGTTAATTAGAAATTTTGTTATAAGAAGTTAGTTTTTCCAGAATTTTTCAAAGTTGATATAAATATCCTCAGTGTAAGGGTTTGTTGTTTTAATGAATAAAGGATTTTTTTTTCAGTTTCTTAGCTCTCTGTTTTCTCTTCATTTTTCTTTCTAGCCAAACAAGGCTTTTTTTGCTGAACTGTTTCAAGGGTTCCCATTTGTCTCAACCTTTAGGAAGGATCCTCTGATGGCATAAATGGTATTAGACAGCTTCTTTTCTTTGCAAAACCAATGTTGTAAAACGTCTTCAAGGGTTTCTAGCATCTAGATTTTAGGGACCAAACCAGAAGAAAATAAAAAGCACCAATTAGAAATTACCATTCAAAAGCAATTAAAGAAGTAACAAACTAAGCTCAATAATTTGTTATTTATACATTTATGTTAATAAGGAACAAGAGCTTTTATAACTACATGAGGTACTTGACACTGACTTAAACAAGTTGTCTACAAAGTCAGATAAAAAATATAAAAAAATATACACGTAGTGTTAATGCCCTAGGCATGCAAAAAAAAAAAAATTAGAGCTTGCATAAGAAACCCTTAAACGTAAGTAATTGCAAAAGAATATTTCTACATCACGCCAACTTTGCCTTGCAGAACAGGTGAAAAAGAGAGGCACTTTAAATTCTCAAGCCAGAGAAATTTTTTTGATTATTTGTTACATGATCAGTATCCAGAATTTTTTTTATTATTTGTTACATGATCAGTATCCAAAATATTGATAGTACAATCACCATCACATCCTCTAGGCCTAGCCTTGTCATTGTAAAAAAGAAAAGCTAACTACTTCAAGTGGGATAATGAAGGCAGATAAACTCATTCGTATGAAGTATATAAATCACGCATACACATGAGCATCACAAAAGAAGCAATAAGTTTCATCATTCGCTAGTTGGAAATTAATTTGCTAAAATTATGCAAGCACATTTTGCAGTATTCATGTCTGCATTCATTGGTGCAATAATCTTGATAACAAAATAGACAACCATCCAACGTACATGTGGCTTTGTGTAGATTATATCCTATAATTTCAGTCATGTTGGAAATATAAATTATTGGAGGAAATAAGTCAAATACATCATATATATATTCCACATTTCATCAACCCAAGTGATGCAGACCATGTATTTGACAAAGTAGAATCGCCTAAACGCATGAAATTTAGCTAGAGACTTTTTTGGTTTAGCCTCTTTTTTAATCTTTAGCTTTACTTTGTCGCTATCTTAGGACTCAGTTTTACGCAGTCATATTTAAGTTTATATTACCCTGTTGTATTCTTGTTATTCTACTGAATCAATAAAGCTTTAGTTGACTTTTTAATTATCCTAGGCATTCTTAGAATCGATAGAGCTTTGAATTCTTTAGTTTTTCATAACAAGACTTTGAATCATCATTTTTTTTTTTTTTTATCATTGTGGATATTTTCATAGTGGACATGATTTTGATTTATCACCATTTTTATTCATAAACTTGGATATTCTTTATTTTTTTCGTAACAAGACTTTGAATCATCATTTTTTATTACCCTGTATAATCTCATAATTGACATGATTTTAATTTATCCCAACTCGATTTTAATGTTAGGATTAGAGTTAGGATTTATATTCTTAAAGCATTGATTGTAATAATATTTTCTTTTAATAAATTTTATTTACATATTAACGAATGTGCGCGCGCACACACACTCACTTATAAGTCTTTATTTATAAATCATGTAATTTATGTATTAGACATGAGATGCTGATATAAAAAGATATAAGTTACAAATTTTTTATAAATAAAAAATTATTCACAGTTATTTATAAAATGACATTTTATAATATAAGATTATAACTTTTTTATTTTAAGTGAATGATTTATTTTGATCGTTGAAGTAGAGACTTTAAATAGAAAACTTAGTGTATAAGTGTTATACATTGAACTGAACTATAGTGAAATAAGATTTGATTAAATAAATATCACATAAGTTTTGATAAGCTTGATTGATCTAAATTTTGAGTAGATAATGAATTTGCATTCATAAGTTTTTGTCTTTTGAGTTATCACGGAGTGAGATATATTATATAATTAAAATTTCATTGACTTAGAGATATTATTTTATAAATTCTATGAACATATATTTGCAACATAAAAATTTATATAAATTATGCTTACCTAAGCTATTTGTGGTATTTAATTATTTAAATATGTGGCCATGGTTTATTTAATAAAATTATTTATTGGATGATAATATTATTTCTAAATTTATTTACACACATTGAAAATAATCATTAGAGGAATTTAGTGACTTAAGATAAATATGTAATTAAGTAGATATGACATTAACAATGGGCTAACTTAATTATAAGTATTAAATAGCAGAATAAAGGATTAATTAAGTAGATATTATTGATCCATGACCAAACCCAAATTTAAAATAGTTTTAAATTAAATGAGTTTTATAATATACACACAATTTTTCTAGAGTGCAATCTTGGACTTTTAGTGGAATAGCTTAAGTTTAATTTAAAAGATCATGTAATCATGAGATAATTGAGTTTGAACTTTCTAAGTTGGACCTAAATTAAATGTGTAACTATATGAGGTCAAAATATGTAAGATTTTTTATGCTCTATAGAAAAATATATTTTTTTTTTCTAAAAAAATATTTTGGTTCACGTATTAACCAAGAAATGTGCCCACCCATAAGAATGAAAATTAAGAATAGCAAAAAAGATATCAATGTTTCTATACTCCTTATGTATGTAATAAAACAAGAATATATTCTTTCGCTGCAAATTGTATTGAAATTAAAAAAAAATGTTTTTTAAAATTCCTATATTTCAACACTTAGTTGACCATACCACATCTAATTTATATCAGACCACATCATGCACTACAAGTTTGGTATCAAAAGACAAGGAGAGCGGGGGGGCGGGGGGCGGCGGACATAAGCATCTCATTAGTTGAGACCATTCAAATACCGATGGAAATGGGCATATTCATCCTTCTAATAGCTTGAGGTGAATGATCCAAACCAAGCATTTGACCTAGTAGAATCAACCGAAGGGATGAAGTATATCTCCAAATTTTTGTTTTATCTCGAGTTTCAACTCCACTTTTGCTCTCTCATTATCTTAGGATTAGTTTTATCGTTTTTTCTGCCTCCCATTTATCAGCTTACACACTAGTGTAAATAGGGATAATGATTCACTTTTTATTTTTTATATCACTGACTAATTTTTATTTATTAAAAATTAAAAAAATAATAAAAAAAATTAGTTAAAATAAAATTTGAATCATTTATTATCTTTTATACTTATGTAACACTGCATGCTTAAATACAAAAAATTAAGAGAGAATTTTAGTTTATAAATAAGAGGTCATCTAGCCTTTTGAGGTATAGTCTTAATTTTTATGAAATAATGAATTCAAATAGACTTGTATGTGAGAATTTTTTTTTTTTTTTTTTTTTTGTAAATCTTGTTCCAGGTATTCTGTTGAATCAAAAAAAAAAAAAAAAACTTAACTAATTTCATCATTGTCCTAGGTATTCTTAGAATCGATACGGCTTTGCAATATTAAATTTCCATTCGCTCGGGTATCTGTTTTTGAATTATCATTTTCCATTATTGCCTTGGGCATTCTTACAATTAAGAAAATCTTGATTAATCCCCACTCTAAATCGTTTAATATATCAATAAATACATTTATAAACAAATCTATTGTTTAATATATTAACAAATACATCTACCAAGTTGTACATTATCAGTAGCAAATATCTAGCCATTCCAAGACACTTTCGAGTCCTCTTGAACATTAAACCTTGATCAACACATAGGAACATAATATTAAATACATCATAGTGATTACATAATCTTCACTCGAACCATAATTTAAAATAATGGGTTAGTTAAACTCAAAATGAACAGAATTCTTTGCCTATTCTTCTCTTTTTTCATATTTTAATTTGGTTCTCTATTTAGTGGCATTTTTATTTATTTGTTTATTTATTTATTATAATAGGATATGCAAAAATATACATTCTTTGACGAACCTCAGACATTATTTCATGAAGCCATATATAAATACAATAGAAAAATGCCGATAAAGTCCATAGAACAATACAACATTAACACCAAGTTTTTTTTTAAAAAAAAAAACGGTGGATAACGTAAACGGTGAATTAAAATTACACCTTGAGGGGAATCACATTTCTCTTTCGCCTCTTTAAACTTCTGAATTTTGCAACAATTGATTATCTTCTTCTGCGAAAAGCCTGAATAATCTATAAACAAAATCCTCACTTCCTACACGTCTCTGGCCAGAGCGTTTATGGCATAACCAGGATCCAACCAGGACTCGAACGACGATCGGTCGTAGGCATTTCATGTGGAAGCCTTTATCACATTTGTCACACATCAGCAGCTCCTCGGCTGCTCGCAGCTGACGTCGCATAGTCTCCTCGGTCCAACACTGCATAGCGCGCCTTCGCCGGTGTCTCCTCCATCGACTTCGCCTTCTTCAGCCGCGGCGATGGTAATTTTAAAAGTCAAAGGTATTACCAAACTAGTTCTATGTGAGAAAGAAAATGTAAACTATTTAACATCATTTTGTTTGATATTTCCATTAGGACAATCTTATTTAAGGAGTCGTAGGTAGTCAAATCCGGTGCAGATCCGGTTTGGTGTAAAATTTAAATTGATTTAAAATTATTAATTTGGTTTGGATCAAATTAATAATAAAAGATAAATTAAATCGATTTAAATTAATAGTTATTGTTTTGGATTGATTTGTTTTTCTAGTTTACATCTAAATCCAAAATATTAATTTATTTATGAGGTCTAATTTTACCATCTTATATTTTACATTGCCTAAGTTTTTGTTCGGCTCAATTCATTAGTTTGAATTAAATAAATACAAATTATCTTTTAATTTTATAGGTTTTAAATTTAAAAATAAAAATTATTTTTAAAAAATTTATATTAATTAAATTTAATTAGTTATTATTTATTATATTAAATAATAAAAAATATAAAATATACATAATTAAAATCAGTTTGAAAAAGTCCAAATCGAAAAAGTGCCCACTCCTAATTGATATGAAGTCTTAATCTTAATTATTGGTAATATTCACGTATTTTAGATTGTTTGTTTTTTTTTTTAATTTTTATTGAAATTGAAGAACGTTGGATGATGCCTTAATTTTCAAAAATAATTTATCAAAAAGTAAAAATTCTCTTTAAAATTTGTAGAGACAATTTTAAGTTTTTATAGGCTCATTTGGTATTGAAGGGTGGTGGTTTTTAAGTTACAATTGTTATGAGATGGTAAAAATAAACTTTAAGTTTTCATAGGCTCATTTGGTATTGAAGGGTGCTGGTTTTTAAGTTACAATTGTTATGAGATAGTAAAAATAAACGGGTTTCACTAAAAAATTGGTATTATGAAATAAATTTTTATCACTTTTAAAGTTAAGTAAAATTATCACGATACCAAACAAAACTTATTAACATTAATGTTTGTTGAATCACCAATACACTATTATTTGTAGATGATAAAATAATACAGAAACTAGCCAAGTAAGAATATGAAAGAAAGGTAAAACTAGTTTACTTATAAAAATTATTTAAATACAAATAATAAATTTAAATTATTTATGAATTATATTAATAAAATTGTATAGTGTAATTCATTAATTTTAAAAAAAAAAATTGGAGAATAATATTCTTTTGTGTTAATTATCTAAGTTTGAAAAACAGTGAAAAGAAATAAATATACATTTTTTTATATAATTTAAGGGTCATTTTTGCTTATTAGTATTATATAAGTACTAATTAAAAATATAAATACTTATTCACGTATTTGACTATTTATTTCAAAGCTGTTTATAAAATTTAATCAGCGCTACAAGTGTTTTAAATTACATAATTACATATTAATAATACTTAGAGTGCTCGAGTGGTGACCCTAAATATTTTAATAAATTTGTTTAGAGTGCTAAAAGAAAAACACTAAAATGCTGATGACTTAATGCATTTTAGTTTTTTTTTTCTTAAGTACTCTCAAATGGATATTAATTATACTTATAATCTAATTAATTATATATACTATCATATTTTGTTGTATACTACACAATGATAATGGGACAAAGGGATAAATAAAATAAAATTTATAAATAAGATAAATATACTAAAATTACATAATTTAAAGATTACTAAAAGTAATACCAAAATATATAATATTATGTACACAAACTCATTTATACAAATTAATGTGACAGTATTATATCATTATTACACTTTT
This sequence comes from Khaya senegalensis, assembly GCA_032402905.1. Classification (NCBI taxonomy): domain Eukaryota; kingdom Viridiplantae; phylum Streptophyta; class Magnoliopsida; order Sapindales; family Meliaceae; genus Khaya; species Khaya senegalensis. Next base: position 6,799,273 of record CP135536.1, read on the forward strand.
TTTATATTTTTATAAATATAAATGAAAATTCATGAGAGTAAAAAGAAAAATAAATTCTAAAAAATATGTGACAATATAACTTTATAATGTCAGTTTTTATTAAAGAGGTTGTATTATTAAATATATAGAAATTACTCGATTCTTAGTCACAGATTCTTTGGCTTGTCAAAGATCCCAGGTCCATAAGTTGACAAATACAACTCAACAAGAAGAGGAAAATACAGCAGAGCATAAAGGGTGACAGGAAAACTAGCGAGCACGGCAATCGGAATTTCAACCCATGGTATTCTTTCATGAAGAATAATCACTAGTGCTGTTGCAAAAGTTATCATCATCGTTGCTATTGAAAAGAATAGTGAGAAAAGGCCGATTAACAGTTTCGTTGGCAATGATTTCAGAAAATCTTCCTCTCTATATCTTGCTGTTGTAAGAATTCCAATGAGCATCAACAATGAAGTGCAAGATGAAAGTAGCGAAACTCCGTCTGATATTATGAAAACCAGGAAGGAATTTCGATGTAGATATAGAGGGATGCCCGTGTTTTGGTCGTAGCCGCCGGGCGCAGTGAATGCTGCTGTGAACATAATGGTGACAATGAGAGCAGCCACAATCGTGCAAGATTCTGCGGTTTTCTTCATCCATCTCTCACCTTCTTCTACTAATTTTTTGTGTTGGTCCGTAAACAAAACTCGAGGAGTGCTATGACGTAGATTTACCATTAACCTGAACTTGGGTTGTACAATACTCTCCACTTCCTGGGATAAAGATGAATGTGTTTGAAAATTTTTCAAACATAATAACTTAAGGTCAAATTAGACATGATATATATAAGGTAAGATGAATCATCATTTGACCTAAAGTCTAAATTAATAACTCTTAATGTCAAAGACTCAATTTTAACATGTAATAATGACACACGTTTAATATACTTGGACACATCTTTAGACAAAAATATTAAAGCGAGCCGTCTCATACCTTGAACCATTGTAGCTCTCTCTGCATTTGTAAAGCTGAACCTGAGACACGATCAAGGTTAGAAGAAAGGGCTAAATAGGCAGCTTGATGCAAAATATTGTTGTGATATTTGTCCCAAGAAGTTGCTACTGAGTATTTCTTTGCACCCATTGTGTAAATAAGACTGAAAATCTTTTCTTGTCGTTGCAGTGTTGCATATAGAAATATATTACGGTCATATTCATCGGACAACCAAATCATTTCAGGATAATGTGTAATAATCTCTGCGATGATCTCAACAATTCCATGCCTAACAGCATAGAATACTGCTCTCTTTACCCCAGACTTCTCAAGTCGTGACGCGCTCTGTTTCGAAATTTCTCGACCGATGCAACTTAGAAGTTCTTGGCACTGAACATGAGTACATTTTAACTGATATATATGCTTGACGGCTGGAACTGTAATTAAAAATTATGAAACAAACTTGTTAAAGAACATTGTGTTAAAATTACAAAACAGTCGCTATAACGTATACTTTTTAATTTCTCTTTTAAGTTATTTTAAGTTACTGATTACATTTGTCTGAGTTTCTTAGAAAATTAAAATGCAATGCATAATTTAATAAAAAAAGTTAGTGTGCCATATTGGATAACTTGTTAAGCCTTTTCAAGTGGGGACCAAAAGCTTTCTAGCTGTATTCTTTTGTTTGTTTTATTTATATTTTTAACATAAATGATGACAACAGGGTTAATTGAAGAGAACTTGAGGTTAATTTCTTATAATGTTTAAAAATTTTATTTTTTTAAATATGACACCAACTTTACATCTTTAATTGATGTATTCATTTATTTCAGATTATTAAAATTTCTTTATATTTCTGCTTTAATTATTGATAATGAATTTAATTTCAACAATGTTATAAACTAATTAATTCATAATTTGTGTAAAAATTCTATTGCCTCAAATTAAATTATATTCTATTATTAAAATATGATAATCAGAGTAGTAAATTTGCTTTGCTTACCAAAATGTTCCAGGCCTTTCCATACCATGTGCATCAGTGGATTCAACACTGCATATATTAAACACAAGTTTATAGATTAATAGACAGGATTAAAAGAAAAAAAAAATACCGAGTACTTATTTTATGATAACTTAGGTGTGTTCATATATGTCTGTTTATGTGCCGGTGTGTGTAGATATTATCCGTTTTGTCAATCTTAAATTATAGTTTATATTTCTCATGTCCCTTAAAATTGAGACCTCGGGAGATCACATTTCGGCACCCAGCTGGTCTTTCAATACCGGACGACTCGATGTCTTCCGGATTGTTGTTGTTGAACGCACTAGGACGACGGCCATGGATTCCTTGTGGAAACAAAAAAAGTATCAGGTTGGAAATAAATGTCTTTATTTAAAATTAAGAATGGTTAAAAGAAAAAATGATTTTATAATTTTGGTGATCATGAAAAGACACATTGTAGTTCCGTCAAAAAATTTAAACAAAAAAAGAAAACTGAACATACATTCTCACACAAAATGAAAATGCATCTTTTCGAACATAAAGAAAGTTCGGATTGTTTTTGGTAAGATGCTTTATAAAAGACAATATATATTTAAAGTTTATCGAGTTTTAGTAACAAAATAATGCGGGTATATTTAAAATTGAGGTGTTCTAATTTTAAAACTGTTATTATTATAAAATAAAAGTACTGTATGTTAAACACTAATAAAAAATTAATGTATTTATCAAATATGTTTTTTAACTTTATTTTTAGAATTAAATGAAATCTTACGGTACGAAATATATGTTTTATGTGTGTGTGTGTGTGTGTGTGTGTGTGTGTGTGACAAGAGGTACCTACTAGAATAGATGAATTTTTGCCAAATTGCAAGACGAGCTCCACTAGGGAACACAGAAGGTTTTCGAGACAACATATCCATTGCCCCATCTTCGTCTTCATCCCGAAGAAAAGCCAATTCTCCATATCGTTGGATCAAATCCAGAGCAACATCTGTAGCAAAACGATCAAATAAATTGTTTGTAACAGGCAAGACATGGCAAAAAGGAAAAATTAAAAAAAAAAAAAATGTGCGAGATCCATTGTTAACTTTTTGTTACCATAAAGTTCTTCAGCAATACAAGTTGTGATAAGCATAGCTCCGTTTTTGCTTCTTTCTGGATTCAGCTCTTCCATTGGTGTCACAGAATAAAGCTATCGAACCATATGTTTATGGCCATAGAGAGATGCTACAACAACTGGAATGTAGCCACGCTGATTTAAAATGCTGAGCAATCTGAATTTTTTCTCGCCAAATACTCAGCAATCTTTGTGATTCCACCAGTGGCAGCAAAATTGAGTGCGGTGGCACCGTTTTTGTTCTTGATGGCCAAGTCTTTTCCGTCTATCCGCTTCACCAACTCTTCCACTACTTTTACTCGTCCGGCCAGAACTGCAATGTGCAAAGCTGTGTCTCCATCCGCAGAAAGGCTTGCGTTTAGTGCATCCGGATTATCTTCAAGGAAACGCTTTGTAGTTTCCAAATCGCCGATGTCCAAAGCTCTGTATAGAGGAAAGTTTTGAATGTAAGCGGTGTCCTCTGCATCTGCATCTGCCAAATTACAAGAGGAAACTGTTTGATACATAATTTTAAAATAATCTAAATACAAAAACAAGAAAGCAAACCAATTTTTTTTGAGACTTTTATGTTTACCTTGGTGTTCGCTTGAGCTTTCTTGTGATACCGAATGCAGCTGTGCTTTTGATTCTTTGGATGGCCAATCGGAAAGGTCAAATTTGGTAGAAGCAGATGACTTATGCATTATTTTCTTATGATAAAAACCAGCCTAGATTATTTCTGCATGAGCGATAAAATATTACTAGATGATTATTATTATTGCTTTCATGAACAGCCTAAAGATTTCCGCACTAGTAATAATTGAGAGTATACATATGAGATATGAACAGAGGGAAATTAAAGTTGAGGAAAAAAAAAAAAAAAGAAAGAAGGTAATTAATTCAAGCCCTTTCTCGTTGGGTATACGGGCATAGATAATTTATTAATTCAGGCCCTTTCTCATTTGGTAGAAACAATATGTGCATTTTCCCTTGCTACATGCAAGGATTTGGAAAAGGCAAATATGAGAAATTGTAGAAGAAATAATAAATTGCAATGGAAGTATGCAAGCAAACGAAGGGAATAATTAATTTATGTACTCCCAAATTGGTTAAGTGGGAGCTAATTAATTACATAGATATATTTTCAACTTATAGATAATTAACTTCGTGTTACTGATTCTCCTCAGCTGCTCTTGCTCTATTTTTTGCTTTAATTATATATGTAACAATGTAAAATCCCATGATGTCAACCAAAATTATATACTGATAAGAAAGAATTGCGTGTTTGTAATTTAAAGCATTTTACCCATAAGCTTCCATCTCACTATCCTTTAGTTCTTCTTCTACTTTACCACAAATTCATTTCTTCTAACCTTCAATTTCTAATTTTCATATTCTTTCACCATCAAGCACTTCTATTCGCTTTTATCAGATCCACGCATCGAATTTTTATTGGTTTAAAGTCTCGAACCAGTTTTTGTCCCACGATCTAGCATGACATACTGCAACCCAGCCCGTTTAACATATAGCATCATGTTTTGGGCACGGGTTTGGGCCCCAGGCACAAGCTTTAAAAAGGCTAGTGTCGTGATATTATAGTGTAATAGAAAATAAGTTAATTTTGAATTTACAATGATAAATAAATAACACCATCTAATGTGTTAGGTGGATGTTAAGTCCATGGCTAATGATAAATGGCATCAAGTAAATTTAAATTTTCATTTGCATGTGAATTCTCAAAACCCATATCATGCACTCCCTTGAAATGTGAGGTAGGCTTATGTCTCATGGACTGGGAGTGGAGATGACATGGTGTGATATTACCATGGTTGAGAATATCACAATATCACATTATGTAAAATATAAATTATTACGTGATTGAGTGGGCGAGAATATTACAATCTCACGTTAAATAAAATATTAACTTTTGTAGAAAACGATTGTAAAAATATGTAACATTACCTTCCTATATATAGCATGTGATAAACATGTTTCTAATGTACACAAATACCTAACTAATTCTATCTATAACTTATCATTTTTTCAAGATAGCTATAGTGATTATTTAAAGGTCACAATACTGCTAAATTAGTGTTAACAAAATAATAAAATTTAAAACAATAATTCATACATTGATTATTTTCTCAAAAATAAAAACGATAAACATTGTGTGATGTGCGTTATTTTTATATGATTTTACCATACTCTTATTCTTGATATTTTACTAATTCATTCTTCTATTTATTTCCTTTTGTTATTTTTTATTTATTTTATTTATTTTTATGTAGGAGGAAATAAATTCATAAAAGAAATTTATTTTTATGTTGGAGGAAATAAATTCATAAAAAAGTAAGAGTTGGAGTGAAAAGCATATTTTGGAGTGCATGGAAAGACACTAGACAAAACCAACATCGTTGCAATGTGGTACACCATGAACATTATCATGCTATAGTTCATTACTATAATAACTTACTACAATATTTTTACAAACCATAGCTTTATAGTAGCAGTGCCAAGCAGTGGTGTAGGGTAGCAAACTTGACTAAATGAGAAATAAGGATAAAAAAGGAAATTTGTGCTTTTCAGCAAAAATATAAATAGATCCTTTTAAGGTTGAAAAAAAAAGGAAGAAAAAGATAGCCACCAAGAAAGCTACCAAGGGAGCCACCAAAAGAGCCAAAGGGAGAATAAAAAGGGAGAAAAAGAAGAACTTAAGGAGCTCAAAGTGAAAGGGAAAATTCTCATCATCTTCGCTTGCAATTTAGATTTCATTTCTTTCTTTATTTTTCATCATTAAAGACATTTAATATAATAATTAGGATGATATTTTCTTTTATTATAAACTAAATTTATTTTCTAAAGTTATGATGTAGCCAACTATAATATTATGATTTTTATTTATTTAAAGTAATCGAGATTTGTCTTCATTAGTTGAGTATTATGTACTATACTTAATGCTTCTAGATAACTAGTCATTATTTAAATGATTTAAAATTCATAATGAAATCCTAAAAAATGAGATTTATGATTTAGTTCTTGTGTTGAATGCTATAAAGTCTATGTAAGATAATAATATATTTATATGCTTTATGTAATCATTGCAGGAAACCATGGTGCTTAATAAATTATCCTAATTTACATAGAAATATAATAGATTGATAATCTGATATAGTTTTGTTCTAATCCTAAGAAATACTAATAAATAATTATGATATTCTTTATTATCAATCATAAATTTATATTTTTGTTACTAAGAATATATAAAGTCTTAGCATATTAGTTTCGATGAAATCAAATACTCTAAACTCTCTTTGTCTAGTTACTTATCTTTATTTGTTTTAGTACAATCATTAGTTGTTTTTTTTTTTTTAACATAAATCATCTTTTCATTCAATTCATTTAAATAAAAATATGATAGTTTAATTTAGTAGTTAGATTTTAAATATCAATCTCCATAAGAATGATACTCATCATTATTATATTACTTGTTCACAATAGTATGCACTTGCATTTTGCATATTTTCATAACAAGCTTTTTTGGCACTATTATTGGGGATTGATTTATTTATTTATCTAATATCAAACAAAACTATTTTTAGTTTTACTTTGAAATTTTTTTTATTATTATTTTTATTACGTTTCTTAGGTACTTTCAACTATTGTATGTAAAGCACAAGAAGTAGTTAACTCTTGCCATTTGATTCTAAAATCAAGAGAACGTGTAAACATAATAGAAAGGAAATGAGAGAAGGTGCTTAGAAATTAAACACAATGGCTAAAAATCTTGGGGAAGACAAAGATAATCAAGCCTTCTATGGCTATATAATGCCAACAATCATTAATAATGTTTATGGAAGCACTCGTCTAACGATTCAAGCTAACAATTTTGAAATCAAACCAACCATTATTCAGATAATTGTAGTAAATCAACTTGGAGGTTCACCGTATGATAATCCTACACTTTATATTTCAAGTTTTCTGGAGATTTGTGACACATTCAAGAATATTGATATTTCAAATTATGCCATCTGACTTAGTTTGTTCCTATTTTCTCTTCAGGATGAGGCAAAAAACTAGCTCAACAATTTGCTAGTGGGAAGTATTGTAACATGGGTGAATTTGGCACAAAAAAATTTTAATAAAGTTCTTTCCACTTACAAAGACTACAAAGATGAGAAGTTACATCATTACTTTTGTTCAACACAATATAGAGTCACTATACAAAGCTTAAGAAAGATATAAAGACATGTAAGAAGATGCTCACATCATAGTCTTCTAGAATGGATTCAAATTTAGACATTTTACAATGGAATAAAGGGTTTAACAAGAATTTTGGTAGATGCAATAGCGAGAGAAGCTTTAATGAGCAAGACATATGGAATAAAGTTACAACTCCATTCTAACTTTATCTTCTTAAGTAGTAACACTGTCTAAGTAATAGGAAGTCTTAACAGCTAATACCATTCATACCTTACCTTTATTGTAGGAATGGTGCAATAAAGCTCATGCTAGTACCCAGTGTAAGTAAGTAATCCTTTTGCCTCATCTCAAGCCGAACAAGCGCAATTTGTGCAAAATTTCAATAGCAACAACTAGAGAAGACTGAGACAAGACTTCATAATTAAATAACATCTATTCAAAACTTTGAGATGTAAGTAAATAGTTAGCGAATGCAATAAATAATAAACCTTAAGGTACAATATTTCTAATACATAAATAAATCCTAAGGAGAGTGTGAATGATATCACACCCTCTAGTGGCAAAATGTTAACAACATCATTTGAGAAAGGCACTTTAAAAGTCAAGCAAAGTGCATAATCTACAAAGGCAGAACATGTTCTAGTAAATAAGAAAAAGAAAAGCCAAGATCTAAGCTCTTTTCAAACAATCCTCCACCTTTTATGCCATTTATTTTATATCCTTAATGATTTCAAAAGTAAAAAATAGATAAGCAATTTTCTAAACTTTTTGATGTTTTTAAGAAATTGCACGTTAACTTTTCTTTTTCAAATGCTATGGAACAAATGCCTAGCCATGTCAAGTTTATAAAGAAAATCCTTTTAAACAAAAAGAAGTTGAAAGAATATGAAACTGTTACACTAATGAAAGAGTGTTGCGCCATCATTCATAAGAAATTATCACCAAAGTTGGGATTTCCAAGAAGTTTCACTATCCCATGAACAATTGAAGATTATCATTTCAACAAAGCATTATGTGATATTGAGACGAGCATAAATTTGATGTCTTATATGTTTAAGCAACTAGGCTTGGGGGAAGCAAAATCTGTGGCAATTTTATTACAATTAGCAAACAAGTTCATCAAATATACAAGAGAAATCATTAAGGATATGCTAGTAAAGCTAAACAAATTCATCTTTTCAGCCAACATTCTTATTCTTAACATGAAGGAAGATCAAGAAATTTCTTTCATTCTTAAATAACCATTCTTAGCGATTGAGAAAACCCTTATTGATGTGTAAAGAGATTAACTTATTTTAAGGGGTTTAAGATGAACATGTCTCGCTCAAGGCAATCAAAGCAGTTAGTTATTTTTAAGTAAATACAATTGTTTATTGCATTACACCATAGATAATTTCAAGAGATCGCAATAGTTTATTAAGAGGTATAAAGTAAATAAACAAAGTAATGCTTGGAAGTTTAAGATAAACAAGTAATTACTTAAAGCAGTGTACACTGTACAAAAAAGAAATTTTTAGCTTCATCGAATAATCAAGCTAAAAACTATAAAATAAGAGCTTTTTGGGAGGAAGCATTTTTAAACTTTTGTTTGTAATTTGTGTTTATTTCATTTTTGTTATTAGCATCTTTTTAGTTTTACTTTTTTATGAAGCCTTTCTTGATGAGATATATTTTTTTAAGAACCTAAACAAATGTGAGGACTATTGCAAGGTTCACAAGTGGAGTCGAGCCCAAAAAAGTTAAAAATACACAAAAACTAGCAACTAGATTGTCGTAAGTTCAATTCCTAACGCCACGATGCTAAAAGTACCACATCAAGAACACCACTCAGAATGCCTAAACCTATAGCCCCACTCACACTCCCCCCCAAAAAAAACCAAAGCTAATATTAATAATGATAAAGATGAATATTGCAATGTCATAATTCAAGAGAGTAATATATTTCTTAAACTTCTATATTTTTGTTTTACATTAGGGACAATGTTTGTTTTGAGTTTAGGAGTGTAATTGTTTATTTGCATGCATTATTATTTTGTGTTTTTGAATTGGATTGTGTTGGTTTGTGACTTAAGCGTTGTTTTGATTTGAAATATAAGGTTAATGATATGAAGATGATTTAAAATGTTTATAACTTTTGAAAAATGAAGAATGTTATGTGCGAGTTTGCATTTTTTACTCTTGAGCCAATTTCAAACTTGTCTGCAATTCTTTAAACATTTTGAGCATATAATCTTAGTAACTCAAATTATTTTGCTTGCTTAAAGTGTTCATGTGAACCTAGTGTGGTGCACAATCTCTTATAATTCTAGAACTTACTTGAATGTCACTTAAGACAAAATCTTAGAATACACTACACTTGAAAGTAAATTTAGGCTATTTTTGAAATGATTGAGTCTTTTAAGTGTATAGTGCATTGTTATTTAACCTTAGTCTATCCCATTAAGCCTTATTTATTGTTTATTTGTCACCTATATATTTAAACTAGCCTTTGAACAAATGTCAAACTTTTTTGTATTTTTTATAAAGATGGCCCAATTCTTAAGTCATTTTATATTTATAACCTAAACAAAATGCATTTTATATTTAGGGCCAAATTTCACTATAATGACCATTTTGCCCCTATATTTTCTTGACTTTTTTTATTGATGTTGAGATCTCAACGAATTTTATTGAGATTATATTAATCTCAACAAAAATCATCAAGAGAATTTTTTTACAAAAAAATAAAAAAAAATGGATAAAATGATCATCACAAAAAATATTTGGCTCTAAATATAAAGTATTGTTTACTTGGACTATAAATATAAAATAAACAAAAAAAAGGATTATTTTTGTAAAAAAAACCCAATTTTTTTCTTACGCTATAAGCATATAAACAGTTTAAAAAAATATTTTTAACTAATATGAATTTTAAGAAGAAAAGGATGGAATTAACTGAAGTTTTTGAAAAGAAAAGGAAAAAAAAAGAAGGAAAAAGAAAACTATACCCATTTATTATACCACAAAGAAATAAGTTTACAGTGTAGAAAAATGTGAATATAGATGAAAAATAAAGTGGATGACAAGAGAAGAATAAAGGTAAGAGGTTGTTTTATTTGAAGTAGGGTTGATGCTTAACAAAAACCATGGAATAGTTTATGTGCTCAGGGTGAATGGAGGTACATTGATATGCTTTATCCAACAGTTACCCTAGCTATATGTTATAAGTTTAATAAAATCCTAAGAATCCTTAATGTTATATTTTACATACATTAGTGGAGAGTAACATAAAAAGCAAGCCTATGGAATTCTGAATTTCAAAATCAATATGTGTGCACTTCCTTGTATGGATGTATTTCAATTGTAAACATTTGAGTGAAAATAGGACTTACACACACACACTCAAAGAATTTAAGGTAGGATAAAAACTCGGTACTTGAGTTATATTTTTATATATTTATGATGTTTTAAGTTTTCCCTAAGCTATGATTTAGATGAAAACTTTTTGGCCTATTTTACAAGTTAAAATAAATCATCACTCATTTTGGGTATTAATATTGTTAATGTAATTCTCTCTTTTGTTCAAATACTAGCAAATATTAAGTTTAGGGATATTTAATGTGCGTTATTTTTATATAATTTAACTATACTCTTATTCTTGATATTTTGCTAATTTATCCTTATATTTATGTTTTTGGTATGTTTTAATTCATTTTTATGTAGGAGAAAAGAAATTCATAAAAGAATAAGATTTAAGAATGAAAAGCACGTTTTGGAGCACATGAAAAGACACCAAATAGATCCACTAGATTGAGGTGCTAGGCATAACATGATATAGTAACTATAAATAGTGTTATGTTATAGTACCCTTGCTATAGCATTTTTTACAAATAATAGCTTTAAGGTTAAGGCACGAAGTTGCAAATTTTACTAAATGAGAAATAAGGATAAAAAAGAAATTTGTGTTGTTTAATGAAGATATAAATAGATTTTTTTAGGGTTGATCGAAAAGAGAGAGAGAGCCACCGAAAAAACTATTAAGGCAACCATCAAAAAAGCCACAAGGGAGAAAAAAACAAGTAAGTAAAAGAAAAAAAACTTAAGGAGCTCAAAGAGAAGGGCAAAAATCTCATCATCTTAAATTACAATTCAAATTTAATTTTTTTAATTTTTTATTATTAAAGATTTTCAATATAATGATTAAGATGTTATTTTATTTTATTATGAGTTAAATTTATTTTGTAAGGCTATGATGTAACCAATATGATTGTACCACTTTATTTATTTAAAGTAATCAAGATTTGTTTTCATTGGTTGAGTATTATAAATTATGCTTTATATTTTTAGATAACTGTCAAAATTTAAATGATTTGAAATTTATAATGAAATTCTACAAAAGGAGATTTATGATTTAGTTCTTATGTTGAATATCATAAAATCTATGTAAAATAGAAATATATTTACATGTTTTGTATAATCATTATAGGGAACTACATTGCTTAATGTGTTTTTTATTATCCTAATTTACATAAAAATATAGTGTATTGATCTTCTAAGACAGTTTTATTATAACTCATAAAAAAGTTAATAAATAATTATGATGTTCTTGATTATCAATCATAAATTTATATTTCAGTTATCATGAATAAATAGAGTCTTAGTAAATTAATTTCAGCAAAATCAAATACTTTAAAACTCTCTTAATCTAGTTATTCTCAACTTATCTTTATTTGTTTTAGTGTAGTTATTAATCATTTTTTTAACATAAATTATTTTTTTATTTAACTCATTTAGATAGAATTAGGATACTTTTATTTATTAGATAAATCATGAATATCAATCTTTATGATAACAATACTTACTATCATTATATTACTTGTTCATGATAGTGTACACTTATGTTTGTTAAAAACTTTTGTTCACATGGGTGAGAATATCACAATCTCATATAAAATGAAATATAAACTTTTCTTGTGAACAATTATAAAAATATATAACATTACCTTCCTACATATGACATGCAATAAACATATTCCTCGTATACACAAATGCCTAACTAGTTCCATCTATAACTTATGATTTTTTCAAGATAACTACAATAATTATTTAAGAGTCACAATACTACTAAATTGGTCTTAAAAGAGATAAAATTTAAAGTAGTAATTCATATATTGATTATTTTTTTCAAAAAATAAAAATGATAAATATGGTGTCATTTTTTTTTTTTTTGTTAAAAGTGGAGAATGAGGATTTTCATTTTTATAATTGTTCTTAAAATTCATCAATAGAAAAATATTTTTGTATTTTTTGAAATTAGAATATGACAATAGTAATATTACAATCAAACTCATTCATACAAACTAATATGATAATAATATAATTTTGTCAAATCAATTTATATTAAAAGAGTGCATACAAGAGTCGATATGAATATCGATGATGGAGAAAAGCATCGAATTAGCATGTCCTAATATTTACTATCCATTCATTTGGAGTGGATTATCCTGCCATACATTATTAAATCTATTTTAACCTTCTCTAAATTTTACTCAACTGAACTCCAATTGTTACATTTACTATCTTAGTTGGAAATTCTTAAGATTTTTTTTTTCTTCTCTTCAATTTGAATTGCTCGGAGACCTTGAATTAATTAAAGCAATAATAGAGTTGAATAACGTACAATTCATATGTATACAACCAACAAAAACATACATATTTATAATGTTAATTTCCTCCTCCTTATACAACCCAAAAGAGCAAAAGGTACGAAATGAAAAAACAAATAAAGACTACTCAGTTCCAATCAATCGATATTTTTTTGGCTTATCAAAGATCCCAGGTCCATAAGTTGAATAAAAGATCTCAACAAGTAGAGGAAATTGCAGCAAGGCAAAAAGTGTCACAGGAATGCTAGCTAGCAAAATAATCGGAATTGAAACCCATGATATTCGTTCTCGAAGAATAATAACTAGGGTTATTCCAAAAGTTACCATCATAGTTGCAATGGAGAAGAAAAGTGACGACAGGCCGATTATCAACTTCGTCGGCAACGATTTGAGAAAATCTTCTTCTCTATATCTTGATGTAAGAATTCCTAAGAACATCAGCAATGAAGTACAGGAAGAGAATAGTGACATTGCGTCCGAAATTATAAAAACCATGAAGGAATTTCGGTTTACATAAAGAGGAATGCCTGTGTACTCGTTGTAGCCACCAGGCACAGTGAATGCTACTGAAAACATAATTGTGACAATAAGAGCAGCCACAACTGTGCAAGATTCTGCAGTTTCTTTCATCCATTTCTCACCTTCTTCTACTAATTTCTTGTGTTGATCAGTAAATATAGTTCGAGGAGTTTTGTAATTTATGTTTACCATTTCCTTATACTTTGGTTGTACAATGCTCTCCACTTCCTGTAATAAAAGCAAGCAAGATTTATGATTAGGTATTTATCTTTTTGTTGCATATCTTCTGCGTTATTATTTATAAAGCAATAATATTAGGACACGAAACTCTATCTATACTAATGAATGTCAATTTTATATTTTTGTCATATATCTCATAGATTTTCTTCTCTTATACTTTCATGAAACTTTCTCTTAATCTAGCGAAAATAAAAAATATATAGCAATGATATAATATGATCATATAGGTATCATTACTTCTAAAACAATTCAAAAGTTACATTAACCCATGCCCCCAAGAGGACCACCCGGCATCGAGAGAAATTATAAAAATTTGATTGACAATAAATAGTTAGGATTACATAATGATTTTTATGATTGATAGTTATTAAATAATAATATACTAAAAATAAATATATAAATATTGATCCTACATAAATAAAAATATATAGTTGTCAAAAAAGTCTTTAAAATGTAAGATAAATTCATATCAACAAAGAATCCTGATTCTTTTGCATCAATATTATTTTAAAATTATAAGCATGTGATTGAAACTAAAAGCATCTAATTATATGCATTTCTAGTACATATCTTTTCTTAAACATTTAACCTCAATTGAAGTAGTTTTTTTATGTGTATTTTTTGGCACTGGTGTTCTAAGTACACAAGCTTAACGCAATATAAAACTCGCATGCATAACAAAAATTTGTTGAGTCATCACATACCTTAAACCATTGTAGCTCTCTCTGCATCTGTAAAGCGGCACCAGAGACACGATCAAGCTGGGACGATGGCGCCAAATAGGCAGCTTGATGCAAAATATTGTTGTGAAGTTTGTCCCAAGAAGTTGCCACTGAGTTCTTCTTTGCACCCATTGTGTATATAAGACTGAAGATCTTTTCTTGGCGTTGCAGTGTTGCATATAAAAATATATGACGGTCATATTCATCGTAACACCAAATAATATCAGGGTAATGTTTCATAATCTCTATGATGAACTCAACAAGTCCATGCTTCACAGCTTTGAATACTGCTTTCTTTACCCCAACATTCTCAAGTTGTGATTCGCCAAGTGTCGGGATTTCTCGACAGATGCAACTTAGAAGTTCTTGAGATAGAAGATGTGTGAACTTCAACTCATATATGTGCATGATAGCTGGAACTGTGAGTAATAAGAAAGCAGTTCGTCAAATTGAAAACGCATTAATTGTCCAATGATTTAAACAATTATACCCGTTACAAAAAGACCAGGATTTCATGCCGATCTAAATTGTTACCTAAGCAAATACACTTTTGTAATTGGTAGTTAATAAACGAGATTGTAATAAAAAGATAATATTGATCGTGTTAAAACAAAATTAAGAGGTTAGGTAAGTTTAAATCAACACAGGATTCAATTGCAAATTAATATAAGTTTTGGCTCCGTATTTAAACTGATCCTAAGTCATAGTGTAAAAAATATGCCACCATAAACCTTGTCCTATAACTTAATACTACGATTAATGTCATTAATATTCCTTAATAGACTTGATTTTCGAAGTAATTAATTTGCCATCTTGCTTACCAAAAAGTTTCAGGCTTTTCAGGACCATGCTCCGCAATCGATACAATGCTACAAATATCAAACCCAATTTGAGGTTATGCATTAAACACAAATGAATTTATAGCTTCATTAAACATAAGGGGATAAACAAAGCAAAAATAAAAATTGTTTTCATTTCAAATAATTTCCGGTGACGGTCTCTCCTCTTCTCTTCTCTTCTCCTGTTTGAAAAGATTTACCTCGAATGATCACATTCCTGTACTGAGCTGGGCCTTCGTTGGGCTTCTCAATGTCTCCATGAATGTTTTCGGATGCATAAGGATTAGGTATATATATGCCTTCATTTGAGTAAAAAAAAAAAAATCAACTATAACTATCGACAATATATTTTTAACCCGACAAAAAGTAATATCAGAATAGATTGAAGCCTTGCAATAAATCTGAAAACATTGTTGAAAATTTTCAAAATTTAGAGGTACCTACACGAATATTTTTAAAAGTAAAATTCATATTTTTGTAAAGGACACTTAAAAATGGTAATTAATTGGGGACAAGAGGTACCTACACGAATATACCCATTGTTGCCAAATTGCAAGGGGAGTTCCACTTGGGAATGCAGAAGGTTTCTGAGCCAATACATCTAATGCTGTGTCTGTATCATTGTCTTTAGCAAAAGCCAATTCTTTATATCTTTGGAGCAGATCCAGTGCAATATCTGTTTCACATATCGATTAAGTAAAAATGAATAATAATATCAGGAAAACTAACTCTACCATACAAACTCATATGATAATATTATAATATTTACCGTCTATCAGTTCGTATGTATTTGAGTAAGAGTCTATTTACTTAGCAGTACTCTCGAGAAAAGTAAACAACAAGATCAAATGTAATAAACAAAGATCCAAAATTCTTAACATGTTAGAAAAAAGAAAACAGATTTTCTCACCATAAAGTTCAGCAATAATACAAGTTGTGAGAAGCATAGCTCCATTTTTGCTCTTGTCTGGATTGAGCTCTTCCATCGGTGTCACAGAATAAAGATATCGAACCATATCTTTGTGGCCATAGAGAGATGCTACAACAACTGGAATATATCCATGCTGATTTGAAATGCTGAGCAATTCTGGATTTTTTCTCGCCAAATACTCGGCAATCTTTGTGATTCCGCCAGTGGCAGCAAAATTGAGTGCAGTGGCACCATTTTTGTTCTTGATGGCCAAGTCTTTTCCGTCTATCCGCTTCACCAACTCTTCCACTACTTTTACTCGTCCGGCCAGAACTGCAATGTGCAAAGCTGTGTCTCCATCCGCAGAAAGGCTTGCGTTTAGTGCATCCGGATGATCTTTAAGGAAAACCTTAGTAGTTTCCAAATCGCCGCTGTCCACAGCTCTGTATAAAGGTAAGTTTGGAATGTAATCGGTGTCCTTCGCATCTGCATCAGCCAAAATTACAACAGAAAACCAAATTTTTTTTTTTTTTTATAAAAAAATAGAAATGTTGCTTGAAGATTTAATGACGAGATTTGTGTAATTACCTTGGTTTTTCCTTGAGCTTTCTTGTGATACTGGAGGCTGCTGTGCTTTTGATTCTTTAGATAGCCAGTCGGCGAGGTCGAATTCGGCAGAAGAAGATGGATCAAACATTTTTTTCTCTTGAAAATAACCGGCCTAGATTATTTCTGCATGAGTTAGTAATAAGATATTATGTATAAATAGGGGAAGAAATATTCATTCAAGATCAATTCTGTGCATGTAAATCACAATACTTATAATATTGATTTTGGTGGATCACCTATTTATTAATAAGAATGAGTATGATGCATGGTAAATATAGTCAAATTTCAATCAAAATTTCAAAATATGCTGCATGATAGTGACACTTTTTCTTGGGGCTAACAGGGGATTTACTGCTTAAATCTTTCTTTTGAATTGGCTATCTTGTTAACCGATAAGACTTCTATCCTTCTTTTTCTTTTGGACTTCTTGATTTCCCTTCGGCATCTACCTTGGAATTACACTACTTTTAAAGCCGGCGAGACCTCAACATTAGATCTAGTTCTTCAACTTTTCTTCTTCTCGTCTCCAATCTGATTTCATTTGGATTCATTCAACAAAGTAATTCGGACGTGAATTTCCTAATCTAGGGTCTAATAGTAATACGATATTGAGTAAAGTCTATATAATCATGAACGATAGTATTAATTTTTATTGATTTTTCACTTTACAGCTATAAAATGATCAATTAGAGAGGCTATTTTTTTTCTCATGAGGAATATTTGAAAGTCCCAGAGAAGTAGCTTTGACCTTTTTCTTTTGTCAATTTAAACACTTTTACGATATAAATTTTGAATTATTAATTTCGTTCAATTCAATTCTAAAGACATTGATGAGTTAACAATTCAGTTTTAGAGAGGATTGATTGATGAGTTTAAATTATATTTGAGATTAAAGTACGTGGGGTCACCAGTTATTAAGTGTATAAAAAATTATGAATATTAGTTTTAAAAAAAATAAAGTATTTATCGTTTATTTAATTATTATAATTTTAAAATTAAATTAATGTAAATAATCTGAAACATATTTTTTTTTATTTAAAATTTTAACAATTTAATGAATTGAATCAATTAAGGAAAATTGTCTCCTAATTTAAGTAAAAAAAAAATGGTTTATTATAATTTGGGTGTGGTGCTTCTAATTCATTCAAATTTGTGCCCCTAGCAACGTGCTTAATTAAAATTCTAAAATAAAGGCTGAGAAACTCTGAGGTTTTTAATTTTATTAGTTAGATGACCAAAATGGAAAAATAATTACGTTCCTCCGCCCGACTTTTCACATTATCAATTGACTTAATGAATTTTTGGCATAATTATCTTTTGTCCTTTCATGCAAAAAGTAAAATTTAAAACAATTTTATATTTATTATTTTTTGTAAAAATAAATTATATAATCAACTACGATCATATATAAAAAAATAATAATAATGAAATATTCAATAATTGAATTGAATAGTTATATAATTATGAAAGGTAAAAATAATTGATAAAATGAATAAAATAGTTGTAACAAAAATTAATATTTATAAATCCTATTATTACAATAAAATAAAACATTGATATATTTGTATACCGCATTATTTCAGATTTAAAAAAATCCAATAATTAGACTTAATATTAGTCAATGTGTTTTAAAAAGTAAACCACCACCACCACTGGAGAGTCATTTCCAACCCTCTTTCCAAATCATAATCTAAATCCATTACTGAACTGAATGCAGTCCAAATTCATCTGCTATAATCAAATATATTATTTCCATGACAAAATGTTGTTAGAGAAAATATCAAAAAAATAATAATAATAATAAGCAGTCAAAATCAACAAATGTTTCAAATTGGAGGATCATGTAAAAAATCATATCCCTCCTTCATAAAATAACTAACATATATTGTTCACACACGTTCATTGTAGTAATCCCTTATTAAAGTACATAAATCAAGCTACTGGGACCTGCGTGCAAATAACAATTTGGGATTGCTTCGCTGTCAACTGTCACAACCGAATAATTAGACCATAAATTGTGCAACTGTAGGCGTCTAACCGGTGTTTGATTGGAGTCAACCCATAAGAGAAAATAAAGAGTTGGCAAACGAATTATTTGAAAAAATGTTTATGTTACTAAGCTGAAGGGTATGCAAAGCAGAGAAAGGAATGATTTCAACGATGCTTCAATCACCTAATGGCATCACCTATTTGTACTACTAACTATGTAGATTTAACAGATAGAAATGCTACTAATGCAATCTCATCCAAGAATTTAAAATGAAATGCTAAGAATATTTTCAAGATTTATGTGATGCTTTCTTAATGAGGACATCCCCTTACAATTTCTACGAGTTTACAAATATACAGCCCTACTCAATGACTACTCTTTTTTCTAAGTGCTATTAGATGATGTTGGGACTTCCATCATTCTGGGTTAGGCTTGGATTTTCCGGGATCCTGATTCGTAATATCTTTCATATTCGTAATTTGCGGGCCCCAACGTGACTTCGTCGGAGGCGGTGGCCTCTAACATGCTGGATAAAAGATCCCAAACAAATATTTCATGTTACATAAAAGATTTATAATTCAATAATAATAGTTTGACTTTTAAGGTTTGTCTCAACTTCCACTCATGTTTAACTATGACGAGAGGGTTTTGGCTTTTTGACTAGGGCAGTAACACGGTCACACACAATTATTTAACACAAATTTAGATTTAAAAAATTTGATACAAATAATAAATATATTATATTTGTGTCACTCGCTTAATAATAATATCGTATTTATTTCTGAACTATTAAATTTATTTATTTGTTTAAGATATGAATCATAAATAAATAAATAAATCATAAATAAATTTGAAAAAATAAATAAATAAAAATATCATCCTAAATTATTATAATCTATTTATGATTCATTGATTAATCGTATCTAAATGAATCATATCCAAATCATTCGTTTAGTAAATGAATTATATTCATATTTGACTTTTTTAATGTGATTAATAAACAAATTAAATTTAGATTAACATCTATTTAATATAATATAAATATAGTATGACACGAATATAATATAATAATCTTAATTGTCATCTTTATTTTTGACCATAATACAACAATGGTATTATTTCTCTTTTGTTAAGCCTCCATAAATTTAAAGGTCTTTTTTATATATATATAGAAATGGCCTAATTTTTGGGCTCAATTATATTTTGAGTCCTGTTTAAAATTGCTTCCATAAATTTAATGGTCTTTTTTTATAGAAATGGCCTAATTTTTGGACTCAATTACATTTTGAGTCCTAGTTAAAATTGCTTATATTTGAAGTCAAAAATGTGTCTATAGGACAAAAATAACTTTGACTTTTAATTTATTCAATATTCAAGTCAAATGAGAAAGAAAAAGAAGGAAGAAAAAGAAGAGAGATGAAACACTCTCGGAGTTTGAATAAATAATTTGAAACAATGGTAAAAAAGTTTGAGAAGTTGACAATAATGGTGGCTGAGTTTGAGAAATATAAAAATTTAAAATTTTGTTGTGAATCGATTAATTTAGACTTAGTTTATGAACTAAAACACAGTTACAAATCAATTTAAAATAAGATTTAACTATAATTTGTATGATTTAGATGCATTGTTTATAATTTGGATATATTATTACAAGGAGGAAGACAATGAGCATGAACAAAAAATAAATCCTTAACAATAAACAATCTCTCGATAAATTTCGTAAAGGTCTTATGCTAAATTTCAATAAAAAAAAAAAACCTCAATAAAGAATTTTAATGAAATTTAATTAAAGACTTTTTAAAAATTTAACAGAAAATAATTATTCTTCAATAAAATTCTAATATATTTGATATATTTTTAATTTTGTCAAGGGATAATTATATTTTCCAATTTTAAGGGTATTTTTGTCAAAAAAAAATATATTTTTGGCCTTAAATATAAATAATTTCTTACCAAGGTAAAAATATAATTGAGCCCAAAAATTGGTCCATTTGTATAAAAAAAAAAACTT
The DNA here is from genome assembly GCA_032402905.1 of Khaya senegalensis. Classification (NCBI taxonomy): domain Eukaryota; kingdom Viridiplantae; phylum Streptophyta; class Magnoliopsida; order Sapindales; family Meliaceae; genus Khaya; species Khaya senegalensis. The sequence continues at coordinate 6,820,032 of CP135536.1, forward strand.
AAATTTAACTTCTCAAACTAAAACAATAACAACTTCTTTTAATCAATTATTATAAGTTGTAAATAATATTATCTTATAGTTTATCTATTTTTTAATTATTTTAAAAAAATAAAAACAATAATGTTTATTTGATTGACACCATCTATTTGGTTTATTTGCTTTTAATAACAAAAATAACTTTATTTAAAATTTTCAAAAATAACATTGCCCAAACACATGTCATTAATCTCTCCATTTGGTCACCTAATTTGGTCAAATAAATTATTGATGTAATATTAGTGATCATTATGAATTAGATTGAAAATTTTTCTAAATTTCGGTAAGATTATTTGAAGAATTTTAGAGGGTAACATATTGAATTATAAAGAATATGGAACAATCACTAAAGTGGATCTTGGTTAAATTTTAAAAAATATATATAATTATCTTTTAACAAGATTAATTTCTTATAACATACCTCCTATAAAATTTGTGACAATTTTACGTAATGACAATTTTTTGTGAAAAAGTACATTTGCTCTCCCTTTAACCATAAATTAATTAACTAAAAGAAAAATATATTTCTTATTGGGGATCAGTATACTACCAAGCCCAAGGATACATCAAGCTTGAGGATCACTTAGTCTAAGGATTTGAAACATTAAAATTAAGACAATGTTGATGTGAACCCTAATATAGTGTTAATAAGGACCAAGGCTATAATTGACTTCTTATTGAGCATTGCATAACATTGAGAATTTGAAATGAGCTATGGTTGATACATTTATATGGACATTAGTTAATAAGTTCTTGCTAGATGAAATGGATAATCACCTATTACTTGAAGTAACCACTCATGTTTTAGGGTAACCATCCATTACTATAAGTAAGAATAACCATTTATTCAAAGCCTCTTAAGGAGATGTTCACTTTATAAAAAGAAGTATTGCCAAATTAGGTAAACAAACACTTACATACTCTCACTTTTTAATTATTTTATATTTAAAAACTCTCTCTAACTTAACCATTAGAGTGTTATTGTCAAACATTCCAGCACTTTTGATCTGAGATTGTTTTGCATAAATGAACAAAGAAGGTGAATTGCAAAAATCAAGAATTGAAAACTGTAGAGTAAAAATTCTAGTAACTATTGGCAATCAAAAATCCAGCAACAATAGTTGGCACCATTTATGGGCAATGAATAAAAAACCAAATTAAAAAGAAAATGGTTATGTTTAGAAAGGAAGAAATGGAAAGAATTATAAATGAAGTTGCATTTAAACTTCATCATGATGATAATACATCAAGAAGGAGCAAAGAGAGAAGTATAGGAGTGCAAGGAGCAATATCAAGAAGACTTGAAGAACAAATAAAGGAAATCATAAAGCAAGTTGGCAAAACATGGTTGAATAGTTATAATATAATCTTGGAATAGCAAAGTTTAGGAATAGAATAGAGAATATTAGCCAGAACAGAAGATTGATGGAAGGAATAAATGAAGGCATAAGCAAAAGACCTGACTAGGAAAATCACTTGCCAAAAAAGTTAATTGCAACCCAAAAAGGGAAACAAAAGAACACTTATGACAAAAAGAGTGAACAGGGTCCTATTACCAATATGTTACTAACTCTTCATTTCAAATTTATGAAGAGGATGAGAAAAGGTATTCTTGTGACAAGAGAAAAAGAAACAAAAGGCTTTTAAGATCTACTCGTAGCCAAAGGAATGACTCAAAAAGTATTGTGAAAAGATAAATGGGGGGATAGCAAAAAGTAATAGACATGGAAAATTACTTAAAGGAAAAAAAACTGAATGGGGAGATTAGATAATTGAAAAAAGAACAAAAAATCAAAGTGAGAAAAAAGTATTAGTTCAAGATAAAGTCATCGTTAAGTCAAAAAAAAATACTAAATTTGAGACTTTCGAAAGGTTTAAAATGCCATAAATTCTTACTTACACGGGTCAAATAAACCCAATGTTACACGTAAATCGATATAAAGAAATGATGAACATTCAGAGATTAATCGAATTAGAGATATGTCGTCACTTTCATTAAAATTAAAAGGGCATGCTTGACTCTATACAAAGATTTGAGCGAAAGTAACATAACATTCTTTAAGCAATTGTGCCATGAGTTCACAAAGGAGTTTTGAGGAGTTAACATGTCGTGAAGGATTTTAATAGTCTGAAATTGATCAAATAAGGACTGAATGAAAGCCTAAATAATTTTATAAAAAGATATCATGCAAAAGTGTTGGAATTATAGGCATATTACCTCTCAATCATGCTAGAAAATTTTAAAAAAGAAGTTAAAATGTGTGCATCCTAAATAATCTACGAAAGAAGCTCATGATTTTGTATGACATCACATACCAAAAAGTTAAAGAAGTGGTTATTATCAAAGAAGATGATATGAAAAAAAGAGGGAATAAAAAGAAACAAACACTTAAAAACACTTGAGATGGTAAGCATTGATGAATATTGCCAAAGATCATAAAATGTAAGAGAATCATAAGGATAATACATACTATTTTTGTTTGCTCAATAGAAGATTAGGAATTAAACCTGAATTTCTAAAGTTCTTGAGTGAGAAAAGCTCATTGAGAGAACAGTTTACTACTAGAGCGGCTTGAATTTTTGCCTCAATAACAGGGTCAAGCTCATTAGCACAACTTCAAAGACTTACAAGAAAGCAATGAATGAGAAATGTTTAAATTAAAATAGGTCAACAACTTAAAAAAGGGTCACAATAGAAATAAATTGACTTAAGCCAACAAATTCAGTAGAAATAAAGGATCCTAATTCTTTTGCCCTAAAAACATTACCCCGAATCTTTACTTATAAAAAAATCACTAATCCTTCCATAATTTATTAGGAGAAAGGTTGTCGGATATAAGATTTCTATCTTTATCATAGGCCACAAAATAATGCCAACCAAAATGATTTTTAGGATTACTCCTTAATTGATATAAATTCCTTAGCTCTTAAATGCTGAGTTGATCTTGCTTGACTTTCTGCCTTAATAAGAATTTATTAATATAACACACTAGACATTAAGGTTTAATTGGCAAAGGGCGAGGCCTGAATGGCTGAGGAATTTAAAAACAAAATTTGGAAAGGAAACCTTAATCCTAGGCTGAATAAAATTTCAAAAAAGATGCTCTCTCATTTTTTAGGTTTGCTCACCCATTACCCTCTCTTGGCTAACTACATTACTACATTCTCAAAGACAGAAAACTATTCTTGAATCTTCCTGAGATTATCCTTGACAATAGATGATGGGACCTAGTCAATTGCAAACTCATTATCCTTTCTTGTATAAATAAGTTTAGTTAACTGAGGAAGAATATTATAATCAGAATTCAATCCTACTTTAGAATCGGTTCTCACCCTCTCTTCATCGACCTTGTTCACTCTCTCATAATGTCGAGTTCTAAGTATTTTTGAATGGTTTGGAAAAATAACCAAATTTTTTATATGAAATTTCTCTATGAACATTAAAAAGGTCTAGTTGGGTATCTTGATTTAGCTTGTTCTAAACCACTTAGTCGATGGATGACTCGAGTGTAATGTCTTTTGGAGTGGGGTTATCACCAATCATATAAATGGGAAGTTATTGGATATGTTTAGAGAATCATTATTCAATATAGACATATTTTCCTATAAGCAAACTAAAGAATGGAAAGAAAACCAAGAAGACAAACCAAAACTAGAAAACAAGCCAAACAAACACAAAATCAATTTTAGCATAGAAATAAACCCCTTACATTTAAAATTCCATATCCAACAATGTGAACATTATTCAAGAACAAGCCATGTTTCAAAGATTATTATATGTTACTTACTTCAATATAAATACAAATCCTTACTCCATGATTCATATGCATCAACAAATCATGAGTTAAGAGTAAAAAGAATCCATTAACATGGAACAAAAATCTAGTAATGAAGAGTAATGAATCTTCTTCTGGAATTGCTTGGAATAGTTCTTGAACTTTGCCTTTGAGCAGAAAATCGAATACACAAAATTTTCTTGAATTAATAAAGAGAAATGAAAAAGAAAAAGACATAAGGCATTGAGGCTTAAATAAGCAAAAAAGGAGAGGGAAAATGAATGTTTTTATTTCTTGGCTAACATATAGAAGTGACACATGGTGATTAAGGTGTGACTTGGAATGTGCAAAAGAAGGTTATCATTCGTTAGCATTAATATTTCATCATAATTATTATTGTTATTTGGAAATATAACATTTCAGATAATGATTAACATGATTATTACATAGACTATGAAAGATGTTTGTAAATAATCTAACTGCCATTTTCAAAATTCAAAGTTCAAAATTTGCAGATGAGATACGATGTTATCTAAGGCAATAAAAGGTAAAAAGGTTCAAAATTCAAATAAAAAACTACAACAAAAAAAGTAATACATAACAAGAGTCTATGCACTAAAAATCCTTAATTAAGTTTGTAGTACTAAATATTTTAAGCCAGAAATCAAGAGACTCTTGTTTGGGATCAATCTAATATGGAACCCGAGGATTTACCAAACCCAAAGATACTTTCAATCCAAGGATCAAAAATACTAAAATTGAGACAATGTTTATATGGACCTTGATACAATGTTAATATAAACTAAGGTTACAATTGAGTTCTTGTCAAAAATTGCATAACACAGAATTTGAAATGAGCCATAATTTCCATATATGTATGTGGATCAATTAATAACTACTTGCCAAATATGATGAATAACCATTACTCGGAATAACCATCCATTTTTTGAGATAACTACCCATTATTATAAGTAACCTCCTATAAACTCTTGTAACCCCCTCTCCCCTTCACCAACCCAACAAGAATAAGCATTTATTTAATGCTTATTAAATGATACGTCTACTTTATAAAAAAAAAACTTTCAAATTTGATAAATATACACTTACATAGTCCTTTTTTTTAATTATATTACATTTAAAAACTCTCTCTAATTTAAGCATCAGAAAGTTGTCATTGATACTCCTACACTCTTGATTTAAGGTTGTTTTATAGAAATGAATTAAAAAGTTGAATTGCGAAAAAACAAGAATTAAAGATTATAAAGTAAGAAAATCTAATGATTATTGTTAATCAAAAATTCAGCAACAACATCTTTGATTTATTTATTTATTATAAGTAAAGTCCTAATTTACTTACCCTTTCTAAGACAAATAAAATAATAATTTTTAAAAAATTAATTTAAAATTATTTATTACTTCATTTAAAATTCGTAATCTATATTGATAAAATAATTTTAGTATTTGAATATTCAAATGGTTTTAATTAACAATAATAAAAAAATATTTCAATTTCTATTAGATGTACTTGTGTTTTAATTAATTAATTTATAGTGAGAGAAAAAGTAATTTTGTATAAAATTTATTATAAAGTGAAATTACCATAAACTTGGAGAATGTATATGATAAAATCTAACATTGGAGATTCATTCATTAAAAATTATCCAAATATTTCTGTTTCGTTATTTAACTAGATTTAAGCGACCTCCACGATAATATACCTTACATAATTTATATATTATTGCTTTAATTTATTTTATTTTCCTGTCCACCTGGACATTGGTCAGATTGCAAAGTCAAAGTCAAAATCATATGCTCGGAAATTCCAAGTTGATCGTCTCTCTCATTAAACCATTCATTTCCCAACTACCAAATTTTTCTCTGAATAAAATCACAACCTCAACTTTTTAATTTCCTCCACTTTCGATCATGGATTCGTCAAACTTTCCCACCGGCGGACAGCGGCCTCAAACGCCGAAGATTCAGTTACAGGGACCTCGTCCTACGCCGCTCAGCATCCACAAAGATTCCCACAAAATAAAGAAACCGCCAAAACCGCCGCTGCCGCAACCACACCACAACCAACAACAACGCCAGCAGCCCGTCGTCATCTACACCGTTTCGCCTAAGGTCATCAACGTCACGGTTTCCGACTTCATGACCACAGTCCAGCGTCTGACGGGTGTTTCGTCGGAAAGCTTTTCGGCCTCCGGAGATGTTTCTCCGGCTGCAAGACTGGCGTCAGTGGAGAAAGTCATGAGCCCAAAGGCAAGAAGCAGCACTACTACTACTGTAACTGATTACAGGATAGAAGAAGAAGGAGAAGAAACGGCCCAACTAGGTCGAATTCCGGGGATTCTGTCACCGGCAACATTGCCGCCGGTTATTCAAGAGATGTATTTCTCACCGGTGACTGCGGCGGCGACGGCGGATGACCCATTTCCGTTTTCTGTTTTTCATGGGAATGGTGGGTTATTCGGTACAAGTCCTTCCGGTTTGTTTTCAAATTTGGTAGGTTCTCCGGTTTTCTCACCTGATTTTTTTAGCCAAATTTGGAATTTTTAGTTAGAAATTGGTGGTAGTTTCAAGATTTAACTATAATTTCTTTGATTTTTTCTTTTAATCTTTCAAGCTTATAAAAAATTAGAACTAAAAATTAGAGACTAATTTTGCAGTTACGATTCAGCAGACTGTCGCATCGCTGTTGTATTGTATTGTATTGAATTGTATTGTATTGTATTTGTATTGTACGTGGGATTTTGTAAACAGAGGAAGATTTGATAGATTAGGGATTAGGGTTGGGAAATTTGCGGGGTAAGTGGAGGATTAGTGGTGGCTAAATTGTGCAATTAGCAATATAGTAGGACTTTTATTGTAATTTTGTTGGTACCATGTGTCAGAAATCTTTTGAATGAGGTGGTTGTGAATTTAACGCGGCTTTATTTAGCAGATCAGGGGCAACAACAATTAGGTAATTGCCCCCATAAAGTCAAGGAATGTTGATCACAATTATTGTTGATGAATTTAATCACAATTATTTGTTGATGAATGTCAAAATGAAGAATTATTCGGGAAAGTGACCAATATGTTCCTAACCAAGGATGACATTTTGGTTGGATATTATAATATTGAATGATATTTAACTCAAAAAAAAAAAAATTATTAGATATTTAAAATTTAATGAATATTAGATATATTATGAATATAGAAATAGATATTTGAAATTGATATTTATTTTAAAATAAATAATATTATTATTAAATTATAATAAACTCATTCACACTTAATTTTTATCTTATACTATAAAAATAAAAATATAATATAATTACAATTTTTGGTTTAATTTTAGAAGATTATGTTATTATTTAATGTATTTTTATTGTTTCAATTTTTTATTAACAAATAATAAATTTATTAAACATTAATATTTCTAAATTTAATAATATATTGTTCTATGATCTATTTTTAAACCTTAGTTTTTGTCATAATTAATGATATATATCATTTGAAATATAGATGATTTAGACGGTAAAATATTTTTTTTATTAGATGACTTTTTATGCAATTTTAAATTAATGTAATATTTTATTTAATGAACAATATTTTATTTGAATTTAACAATAAATGAAATCCATATTATACATATCGCAATTTACCCCAACAAAGACATTAAACCTTAATTTTTCATTCAAATTTTAATCTAAAAATTGATATATGAAATATATTTAACTAATTTTCGATTATTTTGAATGATTATTCAATTTTTACAGATATCAAACTTATAATTTTTAACATAAAATATAAATATTGAATATTTCGATCAAATATTAATATAGATATCAAACTTTTTGATATTTTATCTATTGTCATTCTTATTCTTAACAAAAAATTAAATCAAACTCACTCAATATTTATTTAAAAGAATAATTAATATATACTTTTTTAAAATATTTTTAAATAATAAGTAGACAGAGATATTAATAAAATTCATAGAAAATTCTCAAAAAAATAAAAAAAAATTTAATTTTTAGTAGAAATATAAAATTACTTCTTCTATCATTGATTTATTGAAAATATTAAAATAATTCTTTTATTTTATTTTTTTGGTTTTCCTTTGTTTTTATTTTTAAGTATAAAATTCACTTATTCAAAAATTGGATGTTATCAAAATTATTAATAAAAATATTTTTATTAATGAAAATTTTAAAGTATAAAATTTATTTTGGACAAAATAATTTATCAATGAAATCAAAACAAAACAAAAAAAAAACATTAATTATTTATTTTTATATCCAAAAATACTTGTAAAAATTCATTAGAAAAAAATTTTAAAAATAAAAAAAATAAAAAATGAAAGTTTGATATTTATAAGTGATAAAATATTTCAAAATTTTATTAAGATAGCATTTTATTATCATATAAATATAAATTTTATATTTTCAACCTTTAAGAAGTAAATTTTATATTTAGAAATGAAAATAAAACAAAACAAAACAAAAATAATAAAGATTTTATAATAATATTTTTGACAAGTCACTAGTAAAAGAATAATTTTATATTTTTTGATATTGGTTTCTTGAAGAAGGTATTTGTGATTTTCACATATAATGTATCTATTAATTATCTAATTTAAATGCATACTACTATTGTGGTAAAAATCTTAAAGATATTCTAAGTTTGAATGGTACCTTCAACTTCTGAATTTGGCACAAGACAAGAACATCATCCTGAGAATTCGCCAAAACAGAAAGACTTGCAATTTTGCAAGTTTCTATGACCAGAAATTCTGCCTTTAGCGGGTTTTCTTGGCCAAATATTGGAGATTCAAGTTCTCATATGCGGCTCCTTTTATTTTGAACTATTCATATCATCGGATCAAAATATACCACGTAATCAAGAAGAAGAAAACCCAGAAGACAAAACAGCATTTTCATGACAGGGTGCAGACATCGGCAAATGATAATGTTCTGATAATATTCACAAATCTAGCTTAAGTACCAAGCTACAATCTAGAGCAAAATCATTTGAAATGAAAACGTAGAAACGATGACAATAATATAAGTAAGAGTAATGGCGATAATGGTAAAAAGAACAATTCCTTCTTTTTTTGAACCAAAAAATATATATAGAAGCCCACAACTAGAATGTTTGACACCACGCATTCTGCTTGATCTCATTTTGAAAGCACAAATTCCAGGATGCTTCAAGAGCTGAAACTCACATCCGCTTCCACAATAAATGACCCTTCTCTAATGGCAGTGAAGATCATTCTCATGTCATTGACATAGTTGAATTCCATGTCCCTCCAATCAATGTACCAACCATCTCACCCTTTATGGCTTTTGAGATGTTACCAGGCTGGTTTAGGTTGAAGACGACAACTGCATCAAGGAAGCAAGCTCACACCAATAAGTGCCATTTCTTTGATCCAATATCAGTTCATGAAATCATAAAAAGTATTAAAATAATTTATTTTCAATGCAGAAGATCTAAACATACCAGGAATGTTGTTTTCTTGGCACAAAGTAATGGCAGTCATGTCCATTACTGAAAGATCTTTCGAAGTCACCTCATGATATGTTAGAGTATCCAGAAGACGAGCATTCGGGTTACGCCTAGGATCATCATCATAGACCCCATCAACATTTGTAGCTTTCAAAACCACCTCTGCATTAACTGGATTGGCAATTGAACATTGATATAGATTTCAAGGAAAAGCAAAAACTACCTTGGTGTCAAGAAATCATTTGGTGCTAGAAAAAAGTATAAATCCAGCAATGAATCCAGATTATCTTATACATAAATTCACATGCCACAACAGTATCAAGATGCCAAGGAATACATTTGTGCGCACATTACAACAGATACTTAAGTTTTAATATGCCAAGAAATCGAAGACTTACTTTCAGCACATCGAAGTGCAGCAGCTGTATCTGTGGTGAAGAATGGATTCCCAGTTCCAGCTGCAAAAATTACAACCCTACCCTTCTCCAAATGCCTCACAGCTCTTCGCCGAATATATGGCTCTGCAACCTCTGACATACGGAAAGCAGTCTGGACCCTTGTGGGAATGCCAATACTCTCCATTGTTGCTTGAAGAAATATAGCATTCATGACAGTTGCCAACATCCTATAAAATTGAGTGGACCAGTTATAGGAATGTTAAATCACAGGAAACTGCAAATTGGTGAAAGAGTTTCTGTGTATGATCAAAAGTCCAAGGTGAAAAGATTTAAAGGAAATGTATGACCAAAAGCATACCAGGTGAAACAAAAATGCTTTGATCAATCAAGATTTAAAGGAATTACCCAATATAATCAGCAGATGAGCGGTCAAGGCCACTACTTCCTGCCCAGGAGGATCCACGGAATATGTTTCCCCCACCAACCACAATTGCCACCTGAAACATTTCCCAAAAAATGTGTTAGACACTGCGCATTGAAAACCCACAATGGAACTACCTATTTTGGAGTTCATAATCCCTTAAATATGGATTCCCAACCAATTAAATAATTAATAGAACAAAAAATAAGACTTGATATTCAAATTGTTCATGCAGTTCGTTAATTGTTTCAAACAATTAAAGAACAAAACTCATTCTTCTTCACTTCATAACAATCAAAGAATATTAAACTACTCAAAGTAACATATGCCCAAATGTTCAAACTACTTATTATGCTCATGACTAAAAGATATTATATAAAAAACAGCAATATGACATGAAAATACAAACACAAAAACTGATAAGAATTCCTGGAAAAAAAAAATACTTATCCATGAAATTATGACAAAAAATATGAATTAAATCAAACAAATAAAACTGCATGCGAGTGTCAAAAAGTCACCTCAATTCCAAGGCGAGTCACTGATGCAACCTCTCTAGCAATGGCCATTGTAATCTATATTTAAAGACAAATCAATCCTTCAGAAACCATAAGAACAAAGATGCAAAAAAATCCACAAAATAATATAATCATTCACACTTCAACCTTTGGGTCAATGTTTTGGGTATGATCTCCTGCAAGTGCTTCTCCACTTACTTTAAGCAACACCCTTTGCCATTTGTAGGATGGTTTTGACATGCCACCTTCATTCAATGTCACTCCAAAGGGAGACATAGATGACATTTGATGCAATCTGTTAACAACAATGAAGTTAACAAAGTAGATATGTCAGAACTAGCATTTAAATTCCAAAAGCAAATGTGCATATTTGTTTTTGCACGAGATATAATGATTCCAAGAAAACAGCCTACATAAATAAGAGCAGGGTAAGATTAAAAAATGAAAAACTAAAGAAGAAGAATCACTGTAATATCCAGGCATCCCAACAACTACAATAAGAATAATTTGGTGCAATAACCTGGGTTCAAAATGATGAGGAAAAGATATCGTCTGAAAAACGGTAAATTGGTGCGGGGAAATCAAACCTATAAGAATAGGTTAAGTAGTGTACATTTCTTAGGACAGCATGCTCATCTTATGCAAATATTTATAATATAATGTAAATTCAAGGAAAATTCTTTACAGCAAGGAGCAATAACTACCATTAAGTACACCCAAGCATGAGTAGAAAATCACTTGATCAATTATCCTAGCAAAAATAAATTCAACAAGCCACTATAAACTCATAGTCTCTAAAAATATTGTTCTTCCCATGCCAGGTGTGCAATTCTTGTTTTTTTCCTTTTCTTTTTTATTCACAAACCTTATCCAATATCACCACTTTCCGTTCCTGGTTCATGCATTTTCCTTAACAACGTACTTACTCTTGACAAACAATTTATAATGTCCATGCATTAAAACATTATAAATCAACATACACAAACTCAGAATGCATTAGGAGTGCTTAATAGAAAGTGTTTTGACTAAAAGTCTAAAAGTTCTTTTCTACTGAAGTACTTGTAAACTCCTTTTTTAGAAAATAACTTACAAATGCTTACTTAAAAAGCACTCCAAGTGCTAGTTTTAACCCAAAAACAAAATCTTTCTAACACAGTACCTATCAAGTTCTTCTCCAGAAAGTATTATTTCTATTTCAGATATCGGCCAAACGGAATAATATAGAAAACAAATGCTTTTGATTAGTTGAAAGCATTTTTCACGATTTCAAAAGCACTACCGAGTCCCAAAGGCCCTATGAGTGAGAGCACCCAAAGAAAGAAAGAAAGAAAGGCTCCCTCAAAAATCGAAGCCCAACATTCCACCATTGACATTTTAACAAACAGCAGATACGCATATTCCGTTACAATGCCCAAAACAACCAGTAACAAAAAAAAAAATAAAAAGAACCCCGCAAAATTTAACATTCTTACCTCATATTGACGGGGTTTTGAGAGGAACCCATTTCAGAAGAAGAACAATAGTTGATCACAAAGCGCCCGTTTGAGGTTTGACGATGAAAATTACTTTGGCGGATTCCAAAAGGACCCAAAGTAGAAGATACTGAAAACGGTAACAAATTAGACGATGATGATGAAGAAGAAGAAGAAGAAATGATGGGCATAAATGAAGTGGAGATGGCCATTCACAAACTCGAAGACTTAGGCTTGTTTTGTTTCTTCAAACCCGTGCCGCCAAAATGATAAAACTGGGCTTTGGGTTTGCTCTCTGTTGAGGGTAATGTTTCACAACAGATAACGCCTCCGGTAATTGTCCATCCTGCTTGCCATCTTCTTGGATAATATTATTGGGTTAATAACATCTGGATCATTAAATATTTATTTCCTTACATTTAAGGACAAAATTTGTCCATTTATATCATATAAAATTATAAATCTCCGACCCAATTGTAATAACTGAAATACCCTTTAATTTTATAAGTAATTTGGTCATTCAATCGAATTCAAAAACTTGGTTGCTACACCTTGATAAATTCTGTTCATTTTTAAGGTAATTAAAAATAGAAGGATTAAAATTATTTCACGAGACAATGACGTTTTTCATTAAAATATCTCGTGCCAAATGCCTAAGAAAATATCTACCTATTAAAAATAATTAAATATACAATTCACTAATCAAATATATGAATATGATATATAACCTGATTTTTAAAAAAATAATAATTATTAGAGTTAAGGACCGACTGTAAATTGACATGGGTACGTAACTATTTTGGATAGTTAAGAGACAATGACAAGGAAATACCCTGGTTAAAACTGAAGTAATTTGGCAAACAAGAAAGTTACTTCTCATAAAATCACTTCTCAGAAGCTCTTCCATGGCTATCTAATAGATGCATTATATTGTCTAAGCCAATATAAGAATGATTTCATTTCTCCGATGCATCAAAATCTGCTCATCTCTTCAATATATGGAAAAGTTGATGCCTCTTATACGAGGTAAGTATTACTGCAGTACTGCTAACAGACAGCTTCCTATAATCCTGTAATATGTTGTTAACCTGCCTTCTATATCACTTCTAGGGCTAGTTTATGAGCATATTCTTGCTCTGTATGACCAGCCAAAACATGGTTTCGAAAAGAAAAGTATCCGCGTCCTGTTGAGAAATTAAGAGCTTACGAATGAGAAATGGAATCTCTTGGATTTGATCTGTAGCTAAGACTGCTTGGAGGACTACTCGGACTCCAACTGCTTCGAATCTTGGCAAGATCACCCTTGTCTCATATATTGAAATCATTTGTGATTTTGAAAGTTGTGGCAGACTCGTTTCTTGGGACGGTATATTTAATTGGTTCAAACACACCCCACCAATAGTACTTCCTACAGACTCCTGCATACCAAATACATTGTGAAGGGATTAAACTTTGTCAAGTAAATAAAACGTATGCAGAAAGAAGAGTATTTAGCTTACGCCAATGATCGGATGGCAATTCTCTAGATGAGAACACCAAAAGCTCAAGATCCTTTAGCACTGCCTTAAGAGCAAGGTTGTGATCAATCATATCATCCGAGATGCTATCAAAAACCTTTTCATCACTGTGAGAGCAGAGAGTACTCAACAAAAAGAGAAAATTTATTTAATCAGAAACATACAAAGGTGTCAAAATCAAGGAGAGGCTACCTTTCATACTTTGGAAAGAAATAAAGAGTAGCACTATCTTCAGTTGGTGGAGATATTTGAAACCTTTGAGGCCACGCATCAGACTTAAAAAGGATTTCAACTGTAACCAACAACGGAAGTGCAGTAGCTGCATTCAAAACTTCTGTGCATCCTCTGCTTGCTACACGACCCACTAGTCCAACAGAAGGTTTGCCCTTGACATTGTTGAGACTGAAACATCCTCTGTCAAAATATGACAGGTAGTTAAATACATATTGTGGCTTAACAATGTTGCTAAGCTAATAAAGCAGAAGGCCAAATATGTTAGGAGACCAAAACCCAGAAGCTAGCACAGTAAAATAACTAAAAAGAATCAACATTACGTCCAGATCGGATTAATGATTGGTTGAGAATGGACATAGTTGCTGGATTCTAATGGTTGAATGTTGCATGCTGTTTTCAATGGACAATCACAAACAGTGGGGGAAATCAACGGAGAAGCTTCAGCTTGAATTTGTTCAGACTCTTTATCCGAACAATCTCCATCTTCCAGAATCAACCTCCTTTTTTTCTTCCTAAGCTCATGATTAACAATGGTTTCAGCAGAAAAGGGAAGAGTTTTAGACTTGTCAACAGAGAATAACAAATCTCCATTGGACTGCTTTGTTTCAGCGGAGCTCTCCACATGAGCATGAGTCTTATGTCTTGAGAAACTGATCTGTTTTCGCATCTGCTTCCTTCTCAATCTAACTTCAGCAGCTTGACAAATGCGTTTACTTTTTCTGGATGGAACTGGACCGAGCTTAGCATCCTTTGGAGTACATTCCTCACATGTCCAAACAACCTCTTCCCTTTTACTTTTTGACAGTACGTCAAGACAATAACTAACAAGCAGAAGATTAAAGTATGAGTAAGAAAATTTGGATAAATAGTACTGTGAACTAGTATGTAAACGGTTGGCAGAGGAAAGAAATGGTACGGGTGGATGGTGACACTATGAGAAGAATGCTATCATCACTTTTAAAACTATGATCAAACACATGCTTCAGATCCACTAAGAAACCAAAAAAGTTCAATTCAAATTGCTTTAAAATTTGATGTGATGACTACATCAAATAGCAACATATCAAAAATCACACAAGTATCATGAAAGGATGAATAACTAATCATTTGACATACCGATGCTCAGCAGAAACCTTACACTGGACACAGTATATAAGTTCCTTCAAGTCACCCTTATCACCACACTTCTGACAAATATTCATCTGGAAAGAAGCTCAAAGGGTTACCATAATAGTTGGAGTAAATTATATAATTATATGGAGACACATAATAGGCTACTTTCATCACCTCATATAAAAGGAAGCAATCAATTATCGGCGTGTACCTCATTGTCTGATGATTAATTACCCAGAGGTTAGATTATCTGTATCGAACACCAAATATTTCACTTACAATGTTCATGTTATACATACAGAATTCAATGCAAATAAAGAACCACAAAGAACCTTCTCATGCTGTAAATAGAGCCATACTACATCAAAAGAAATACAGTCAATTATGACTCAAATATTTTGAACATAATATTTTGGTACAGTTGTGTTTGCTGAACATGGACCAGCTGGGCCATAATGCAGTCCACCAGAGCAGTGATACAAGCCAACTTCTAGCAGACCCCAAATAAATCACCAACAACTAAATACGAAACAACTTATGCCTCTATTAACTAAAACTGAAATAAAAAAATGAGAAAAGAAAGAACTAAAAGTCTAAAACTACTAAGTTGTCCACCAAAACACTTAAAACAAAAGAAACCCCTGTTTAGAACATTTAAAGTGAGAACCACACAAGTTGGTAGTCAACATTATTACACTATCTTACTAAAGTATTATTATCAACATAGAACTCTGCCTGATTAGGATTAACCATTTACGGATTTAACTTGAAACGGTATGATTTTCACAACTCAAACAAATTCTAGCATTCACAAAGTTTAACTCAACTAAAACTCATTCCTTGCTAAATGAGATTTCTTAAACAATTTGTAGTGCTTCATAATCATCAAACATGGCTTAAATGTTTACCAGTCAGGCTAATAAAACCATTGATGGAAAAAGTACTAAAGTTAAAACATTTTGATACTTCTTAGTTTATCATTTACCAATGAACATGCCCCATCTAAGTCAACACATGAAGTATCCAATACATCAAAATGGCCTAAATTCCTGAGTACTGATTCACTTAACACTCCATAGATATGGTTAAAATGGCATTCATAACAAAGTAAGCACTCATCTGAAACATCACTTAATTCTGAGCAATGCATGGAAAATCAAGGATGTTGGCTGACCCATTAGTTACTGTAACTTTGACAAATTGAAGTATGTAGCCTAAAAGTTTTAAAACTAACAAATAAAAATTAAAGCAATCTCAAGGCTGCCGCAAATTCCATTCACTTTGAGATAATTTCTTCCCAGAAATTCTTTTAAACAAAATTACAAAATTGTGAATAGAGAAGGAAAAATAGAGAAGTTCTATCATTGTCTCACAAGGAGCAGCTTATGCAAACTGTTTTACATTGCCTAGACATGATGTTTGTAGCATTTATGGCTACCCTTAGTAGGTAACCATGTATTTTCTTGTTATCTAGTTGAAACAGATCATAATCTTCTAGACCACTCAATTATCTTCACTTTTCCAAAATTTCAATAAAATGCATTTCCATCAATACTGGTTCAATGAACCGTCCTTCTTTAAGAGAGATGATTTCTGGAAAAACTAAAATCGTGTATTCCCCTATCAAAAATACCACGAATTCTCATCAAAATTTTTATCCCTTCTTCTGATTAACTTTAAAAGCATAACAGTTAGTTAAAATGTTTGGCAAAGACCCATTTTCACTTGGCAGCTAACAATTGCCAACTACTACCACTTATATTTGACAGCTAGTGATTTCATTTCACAGTTGTTATGGTTTAAAAGCCACAGTGTCTCAATCTCTTGTATCTGGAAAGCTAATTATATATGCAGATAGTAAGAAGATAAGCCACTTAAGCTTTTTAAATGTTTTCATACATAAACCCATTTAATTAGTCTTATCCCCCACCTAATTAAAACTAATTATTACACAACCCAACCCCCAAAACCCCTGTCTCTTTTCTTGAATGGCAAACAAACTACATAAAACCACATTTTATTCCACTTCAAATTTTCATTTCATTTCAATACACATTCCAAACACTCAACAAAGACAACTGATTACGCTGTTAAGAAATTATAAGTATCCAAAATTATTCCTAAAAGGCAACAAAAGAGGAAGAAGAAAAACATGCATGCAAACTAGAACGTCCTATTCATCCATTCACATAAATGCATGCATGCATACAACAATTACTGCAAGTTAAATTTACTCAAAACATTACAGCAAGCATATACAAACATTACGCGTTAAGATTATGTGGGTATGCGTAGATGCGCATACATAAACGGCAAGAAATGGAACAAGAAAACAAGAATTAAAAAAAGAGACTATATACCATTGCAAAAAACAGACTGTAAAATCCCAATATTTATTAGAGAAAAATAAAAGATTTCAAATGAGAAAGTGAGAGAAATTTATGGTGTTATACTTTCACTGTTGCGAAGAAGCTTAGAATTTCTCTTTCACCTGGCTTTTCAAAAGGGTGTCAACCAGCGGTCCCTGGAACGAAGAGCCCAGTATTTTAATTAGGCTGACAGGTGGCGTCTTAGTGTAATTTAAAAAATCAATAAAATTTAACAAAAATGAATGAGGTTTTTTTTTTTTTTTTTTAATTTTTCTTTTGGTCTTCTCAATTTAGAGAAAATGTTAATATATAATTTAATATCTTAGGGGTGTTTTCAAGTTCGAAATCCCTGAATTTTATTTATAAAATTCAAATTCAAGTTAATCCAATTACAGATTAGTCTGTAAATTTTTTATTTTTTATTTTGTCATGTCATGTAATCTAATCCAATTATAAATCAAAAATCAATTCATTGTAATCAATTCAATGTAATCCGCGTTGAATGCAGTAAGAATGAATAACAAAATACTCATACATACTGCATATATAAAATGTCTATTAAAACTTTTCTCATGTAAATTAACGCGACACTAAAATGAATAGTGCATGATTTGTAACAATCAATTGGTGTGATATCAAAATTTGCACATATAATTTTATATTATTACAAATATTATTAAATAATTATTATTCATGTACAAGTTCACACTTTTACATGATAACATTCCTACTTGTTAAAATTTTTATATAATTATTATAAAATAACATATAGGATGTACTTAAAAAAAAAATTAAAATCAAGAGTCTCAAATTTTTATATATAATTTCTTACATTATTTATATATTATTAAAATAATGCTATTTAA